>JAOQMS010000178.1:11887862-11908578 GCA_027563885.1 Erythroxylum longipes
TCATTTTGTAATGTCATTAGAACCTGTGTAGAGTTTTGTAAACAATCGTTGAGAAGAACAGTGTAAACGTTATCAGTGAATGAAATAAATGAATGTTTTAAGAAAAATGATAGTGCCCTTCGAATATACTGCTTACAACCGTGTGCAAGTTAGTTTTGCCATTGCTCCAACATACTATTATCGTAGGTTATGTTCCTAAAAACTTAGGTATGTACCCTATGGTAGTGGGATGTTGCACCTTTCCCTTAAGTTTCAAAGTGGAATTCTTTCAAATTCTTGCTCAAGATCTAATGAGCTCTCAAGTTACTCTTGGTCATAAATCAAATAACTTAAATAACAAGCACACACAAGATCAAGAAATTTTATTTTTAAAAATGAATAAAAATTAAAACAAACAAAAAGGAGATTAGACTAATTAAAATGAAGCTTTTCTAATATCACAGCCCCAAAAAATGGCATAAAAAATTAATTTGACATGAATGAAATGAAACATAAATAGCAATACTAAAGAAATTTCCTAATCAACTGTACCTATCATTCTTATAATATAGTCTAGATGAGTCGAGTGTTGATCCTATAAAAATTGTGACTACTAATAGTGACTATCTTACCATTATTTACTAATAGTGACTATCTTACCATTATTTAATCTAATAAAATGATTGATTTATTTGAAGAAAACAAACAAATTCGTAATCACCTATTAAAACAATAAACAAGATTAAAATAACTAATGAATAAACTAGATATAGGTAAGACTTTTCCCTAGAATCCTTTATATGTTTTGACTGTATCTTTAACTTACTGACCAATTTTATCTCCTTGGGCTAGTAGGAATTCCTATGCTATAACTATATTCTTTCTTGACAAATACAATCCTTATTCTTAAATTAATTTGATCAAAATATATTTATAATTAAAATAACCTAAGAAGCATCAACTTGCTTCTTAAATTCTTATGATAAGTTTTAATCTAATCTAGAAAGATCATGTAGTTCTATATTTATCAACCCATATAATCCTCATCATTCATATGTTGATCTTCTTATATACATCATCTCTCAATTTTAGTGTATGAATATGATTTTTAAATCTTCAACTCTCATTTGTTTAATTCAATGTAATATAGAAATATGAACAAATCTCAAGAAAACTAGAAAATTTATTAAATAAAAGCATCAATTCAAAACATCAAGCTGTAAGGGTAAGCTCACCTAGATATGTATCCCAAATAGTTTATGATAAAACAAGAAAAATCATATAAAAACTTGAAAGGAAAAAAAAAAGAAACATCCTCATAATTCTTGTATCCATAAAGTTCTTGTTGGATTTTAATATATTTCTTGTTTCTACTTTCAAGGTTATGTTTCTCTTGTCCCCAATTACTTTAAGTGGCTCCTAATTCTTTTTTTTGCCCTCAAATTATTCTTTCTTTTTGACTATCTCTAAAAAGCAAAACTTTAATCTTTTGCCAAATATAACCCAAAAAATGGGAATCATGTTGGGCTCTTATATTGCTTTAGTCATTATTATAAAACTTTTATGTAATAAATCACTACCAACATAGGGAAAGACATGGGACCGTGTTTCCTCCGTATTGGTGAACATGGGTTATATACGGTAGCATGTCATGAATGTTAGAGAAAAATCATGCTTCTATGTTAAACATGACCTAAACACGAGGATGTGTTAATGTTGTATTAGCTGGCAGATAATTTTAAAGAAATAGTATACATGGTAGTGGAATATGGGGAGCAACACAGTACAATAGTATTATGTTTCAAGTCATTCATTTAAAACCTACCAAAATTGCTCCAAATTGACTCAAATTTCTCTAAATTTGTTCCTTTTCCTTAAGAGGTTGAAATAAGATTAAAACAAAATATGTCATTTTAAATACCAAATCCTATACAAACATTAGGCATAATGTTTTAACTAATCATGATAAAAATATAGTATATTTAGCACATATCACTAAGATTGGGTTCTCAAGATATTAAGAGTTACGACTGAAGTTAAAGATGAATAAAATGCAATGTTTTAACAAAAAAAAGTGCTTAAAGAGTTATAAATGCTTATAAAAAACATCATTGTCTCATTTGACATTAATTTAACTATTCCAACTTATATGTGGTATATTTTCATTCGTCCATATGTATAAGCTATCTTGGTCATTTATTTTGAATTGGCGGTTGAGATTTAGATCTCAAAATCAATGGTAAAGATGAAAATTTGTCTGAAATAAATGGTTAGATTTAGCTTGGTTGCATGGTAAATAAATCAAACTTTGAAGGTATTTAATAAACTTTAAATTAAAGAAGAAGAAGATGTCACTTCAAAGAACAATTAACAACTAATTTCTTTCAATTTGTGGCTCAAGGGCAAAACCAATCAAAGTTTGATCTTCTTTGGAAAGAAATAGAAATGAGACATGTTCTAAGGTGTTAGATGAATTGTATCCTAGAACTAAAAAATAACAATCTAGGTGAAATGGAGAGGCGAGATTTTAAAACAAACACCTAGAAAGGTGAAGGTATATGGACACTTAAGGTGACACCAACATTCCCTATATTTCCCAAAAAAATTTTGAAGACCAGGGAGTTCATGTAAGCTCACATTTGACATAGGATTAGTAATGGCTTTGGGACATACTTTTGGTTTGATAATTGGCTATCTATTGATCTTCTCTACAAACTTAGGGACTTAACTCTTTAAGAGCCATTGTCCACCCCCCCCCCCCCCAACCAAGGTTGGTGATCTCTTATAGAACGGAGTGTGGCATTGACCATTTCATTTAATACGTGACTTCCAAAACATCTTGCTAATGATTTTTGAATGTATACTTGATACTAGTAAAATGGATTACATCTATTAGACATAGGACAATAGCTTAAGTTTATAACCAGCTACTACAAAAAAAAACTTCTAAGTGGTACTTCTACCAAAATGCTTTAATGTGATTTAGTTTGGAATTCTTACGTAGATCCCTCCCATTCCTTCATACTCTCATAGGCAATTTGTCAAAGGCTAGCAACAAAGACATGATCAAATTCATGATAGATAGCCAAGATTATGTGTTATGTTGGACTAAATAGGAAAATCATGAACATCTCTTCTTTGAATGCCCTTCCTTTTAGTTCTTGTGGAGGTACTTTTTTAGGACTTTTGAGATCAATTGCAATCATAGGTAATGGCCAATAATAATGGAATGGGCTTCTACTCTTAACTTGAGACATAAGATGAATAAAAGCTATTTAAGATACGATTTGGAATTATTATGTACTAGACCTGGCAGGAGAGGAACAACATAATATTTAGAGGAAGCAGGAGTGACACTAAAGTTATCCTGAATAGATTTGCATTAAAACTTTGATTAGCTGCCTTGGCCAAAGGAATTGCTACAAATTTGTCCCCTTCACTATCACAAAAACTTGCATTAGAATAATAGTTTTCCAAAACCTAGGTAGTAACTTGATGAATGGGTAGTAGGTTATAATATCCTTTCTCAAATGGAGGTTTCAGCCTTAGTAAAATAGATACCTTGATCAGTTATATTAGTTTATAGAGAATTTGATGTACATTTGCTTATCAATCAATGAATTTACATAATTAGCTTTTAAAATAATGGAAAGGGGATGGATGAAAATCTTTTTACTTGTGTTATGCAAGAATCAATGCAATTTGCTATAAAATTCATTCTTTGTCATTCACATTTTATGTCTTCCTTTATTTCGTTCCAGTATTCCTGTCTTCCCAATTGTCTCATTTTGAGCCTTCTCCTAACTGGTTTTTTCCATCTTTGTCTCACTTTCTTTCTTGTTGTATTAGTTATTTTCCTTTGTTATGCTTAGGGATGTCAACAAAAGTCCAATCTAGCTTGGCCCAGCTTGGTTCGATTTGTTCCGAAGTCAACAGACCTGGTCAGAGTTGATTAAGTTTCAAGAAGAGCTCGAACTTTTTTATTTAAATTTCAGGTTTCGAGCTAGCCTAAAATTTTAACATAAAACCACGTCATTTTGAATTTTTAAAATTAAAAAAATAAATTTAGGAATTGGGTATGCTCGAGCCCAAATGACTCAAGCTCCAAAACAAATTTTAGGCCGAGCTCTGAGTTGCCATTACCATACCTAGTTGCCTTATTTTTGCTCTTTTTCTCAATACTTTCAATTTATGGCTTTCCCAAAGTAGTTCCTTATTCTTCATGTGCAATTTAATCCTCACCCCACTTTACAATTTGATTTCTTTGAAATTTCCTTTCATTTTTAGTCCAAACATTTCTCAATCTCTAAATTTTAACTGAAATTTTGATTATGCTTTGAAAAGTACCTAAAGTTTAAAACTATTTTATGATAAAAAGAAGACTAATTGTAATTTAAATTAATTGAAACAAAAGATTAAGACACAAGATTAAGGCAATTAAAATGAAAATAATAAAAACTAATAACACATGAAACTAATAATTAAAAAGTGGATTATTATTATATATTTTCATTTTACAAATAATAATTACAAATACAATAAACAAAATTACGTTTCTACAATTATTTTATAAACTACTTCTAATTTCAATCATCTCAACTTGTGTATATAGTTTAGGCAATCCTTTCATAAACTTGTACCCCTGAAACAATAATACTTACATTCTTGTTTGGCTTTGTTCTATAATTATTATTTAGTTCTTATTTACACTTTATGCAATTGTTCATAAATTAATGTTGCCTTCAGTCACATGACAACAAATTCGAGCATTGCAATCTTGGCATTGGTTTCATTTTAAGAATCTCTCATAATTTATTTAATCAAATGCCATGTGATATTCTGAAACTATCCACTTGTATCTTTACTTTCTCCCTTTCTAAAAATTGCAAACCCCATAACAGTTGACATTTTTGTATTACATATCAAAAATCATTTACGAGTTTTTAAACTTCACGTTAAAATTCTCCAAACTACATTTACCGTCACATGCAAAGAATAATTTTCGTTATGCAAATCATTTCTCATTTGGGTAATCTGGATAGAAATTCAGTTTTCAGATAAATTCGGCATAATTAGACCATTTTGTAGATTGAAATCCTCACCGGCACTCTCCGCGTCTCAGCTAAAAGCATCAGCAAAATGCAAGTTTTGTTCGGTTACGTGGTCGGCTTTAACCCAAATCGTTTCGTGGACCATCAAGCCATCAAGACTTAAAAATAATAAGCCTAGTACAGAAATTTTAGCAACAGATAACAAAACCTCTCGCCCACTACTATAAACCACACAAAATTAAAGCTTCCAGATTCTTGGTCCTTCTAGTTCTTCTCTCAGTCGTAGCTTTTAGCTTCCACTCCTCACTAAACAAATCAAAACCAAAAAGAAATGTTATTACTCTCCTTGGCGCCTCGTCCTCCTCTTCTCTCTTTTCCCGCCAATTCCATTTCCAATTTTACCATCAGAAAGCCCCACAGATCTGTGAGAGCAGCGGTTACTAGAGAGGTTGATTCCTTCACCGAGAAGTCCGGCTACTTGTTCGACCTCACCGCCCGGGAAGCCGATTCTTTAATAGACTACGATGTTAAGAAGATTGCCGCAATTTATCGCAGGAAGCCGTTGATTTTACTTCGCAGATTATTTCAGATTGGAACTACGTTTGGGATGTGGTTTGGAGCTCGCTACCTTGATAGCTACACTGAGAAAGCTGACCAGATGTTTCAGGTTAAGATCACAATTGTTGAGTTAACGTTATTCTGATTGAAATTCCAATTCCAATTCCAAGTCTATCTGACTTCTTGTGCTTTCTTTTCTCGACTTATTCTTATCTGTTTGCAGATTAGAGCTGCACAGCTTCGGAAAATCTTGCTGGAACTGGGTCCTGTACGTCTTGTTTGATAATATTGTTCAGAGTAAATTTTTCTTTTATGTTCCATAACTCAGAGTAAAGAAATGAATAAAGCGACGTGATTTAATGTGAAATATTTCATTAAGCTGCATTTGGTTTCTTTTCTCAGGCATACATCAAAATTGCTCAGGCTGTGTCCTCCCGACCTGTAAGTTCATCGAAAGTAATAGAGAATTAAGACCAACTCCAATTCTCCTCCAAAATGGAGGGAAAAATATTTCCCTCCATTTTGGAGAGGAGCTACAGTGCCATATCAAATTTGGTGCGAAAGCTCCTCTTTGTTACTGATCATCATTTTTTTCCACTCAACTTTTCAGTCATTTTTTTCTTTTTTTTTCCTCTTTCAACCTTCCAAGCCGTTTTCTTTCTTTCTTTCTTTCCTTTTTAATTCTTTCCTTCTTTGTTTTGTTATTTAAACATCATTATAATATTTTCATTATATTTTTATTCAAGTAATTATAACTTTATAGTAATTTTATAATTTAGTCTCATATTTATAAATATTTTCATTATATGCTTAAAATTTTATAATTATGTGCTTATGAATAAATATTTTAAATGAATAATTTAAAAAATATCCATTAGAAAACATCAAATAAGTAAACCACAAATATATTGACATCAATAACTGAATAACATAATAAATTATAAACAAAGATAAACTAAAACATGCATACATAAATTTTAATAGTCAAATAGTAGACCTAAATTAAAAAAAACATAAGCAAAATATAATTAACTACTAATACAAAGTCGAAAAATTTAATAATCAGGTAGATCGGTTCCATCACTTTAGTAAAATATTTGCCAAAAATAGTGTTTGACGAATTTAGTTGTGGCTGTGGTTGATGGATTTGATGTAATCTTTGTTCGAGAATTTGTGCTTGTTCAGCTGCAATGCAAACACGACTAGAATCTCCAATTTGATTCAAGTCTTGAGACATAATTTTAATTTCTTCTTTCCATTGCTTCAAACCCAACTTCTGTCTCTAAATCTCCATCTTCTATCTATTTATTTCGAGTGCTACTTGTCTATTTTTGCTTTGTTTTTTCAGTAACTCAATATGCTTTCGACTTTCGTCAGTCGCCTCGTTATTATATGCCTCTTCAATTCAGCCCCAAAAGTGGTAAGACATTTAATGCCTTTCAACAACCTGATTTTGCAAAATCTCCACATAAATTTGATATAAGAGCATATCTTCACTAGTGCTGTATTCAGTAGATCGAGAAGCTATTTTCTTCAAGAGTTGATGTATTAGTAAGAATGTAATATTTAGGATGAAAAAAAGTGAAATACTTGGTTTGAAATGGTAATTTGCTCAGACAATCTATATTTCATATTTATAGACTTGTAGATGAATATTATCATTATCTCAACAGTCTTACTGGATTTCGTCATTATCCCAACCGTTAGATAGATTACATCCTTAATCATTTAGGAACTTATTATCAACCTTATCCACATTAGATAAAATTGATGGATTTCATCCAAATCTTAACTATTTGATTAGATTTCATCATCATCTCAACTGTTGGATGGATTATATCCTTAATTATTTGGGAACTTATCATCAACCTTATCTACATTAGATAAAATTGATATATTTCATCCAAATCTCAATTGTCGGATGAATTTCATCATAAAATTAACTATTGGATAGATTTTATCAGTATCTCAACCATATCAAGAACTTCTATAAATATCATCCTTTACTAAATCAAATATGTATCAATTTATTGTAATGAGTTATGCTATTCAAGGTCCTTCTAATATCGAATTCCAAAATATGCTATCATCTTCATCTTCATAGTTGTCATCATCAAGTGGTGATGAACTTTAGTTGATGATGTATAGTACAGTTGAAGATGAAACAATCATATATAATTTGATACAGAAAAATAACTTAACAATTGAGCTTCTTCGCAATCAACAAAACAACCAAGGTGGGCATCGTGGCTTTATCTCAGGGCATCTAATGATCAATCGTGACAGTGAAGCTGCAGATGATAATTTGTTATTAGATTATTTATGCAAAAATACGTGATATAATGATAATATGTTTCGGCAACGATATTGAATGTCCCAAAGTTTGTTCCTTTGTATTGTTGATGCTGGAAAAGAGCATGATAATTATTTCCAACAACAAAGAGATGGACTTGGTAAATTTGGATTATCAACTTTACAAAAAATAACAACTGCATTCCAAGTGTTAGCATATGATATACGTGCTGATACTACAGATAAGTACGTTAAAATTGGTGAGTCAACAGCAACTCATTCGTCCAAAATGGAGTTGAATTTCCTCTATTTTGGAGATGTTAAAGCACTCCAACCCACAACTCTATTTTTCACACCAAAAAGGAATATTCTTAGCATATTTCCTTTTACCTTTCATTTTTTTATTATTAAAATTACTTTATAAAATTAACCCAACTTTATTTTTTCGTTTACATTTTTATTCACAACATTATTATTGTTATATTTTTATGTTAATTACTAATAAATAATAAAATTTCAATTAAAATACAATTTGTTATTTGATAATACTAACTTAAATAATATGAGATATATTGCACTATTTCATATTATTTAAATATATTAAATGACTATAATTACGATCAAACATCACATTTTATTAAATTTCATAATCAAAAACATTTTGATATAGAAAAAAGGCACAGAACATTCATTACACCAAAACAATTAAAAGATAATATCACCACATAAAATAGACAGTATAATCCACTAATCTTCTGAATTAGTAAAATTTTCCCATTGATGTTCTATTAATGCATTGCTTAATTCAATATGTGCATTTTTGTCTTTGACTTATTTATACCGGGTAAGAAATTGTTGAAATCAGATATTTTCATTTGTTACCTTTTCTTCATTTGATTCTGGAGCTTCCATTACACTTGTGATTGGTCCATTGAGATCGCATTGATTCTCAACAATCATATTGTGCATTATAATGCATGCACTCATGATATCATGCAAAACTTTTTTTTCCCAAAAATGTGTTGGTCCTGCAATAATCGCAAATCTCAATTATAGAACTTTGAATGGACGCTCCACATGCTTCCTACATGACTCTTGTATCATTGCAAAATATTTTTTCTTTATGGAACGTGACTCATGAATTGTTTGCACGATGGTGGACCATTTCGGATAAATTCCATTAGCTAAATAATATCCCATATTATATTCTTTTCCTTGAATATGATGAGCAGGAGGAGCAATACCTTGAGCAAGATTAGAAAGTAAATGCGATGATTCTAACACATTAATGTCATTATTTGTACTTGGCATACCAAAATAAGTGTGCCATGTCCATAGATTATAATCAACGATAGTTTCAAGAATAATAGTTGGCGGTCCCAAACGTCCAACATATTGTCCCGACTAAGCTGTCGGACAGTTTTTCCACCTCCAATGCATACAATCGAAACTACCCAACATTCTTGAAAAACCATGTTGCTCACTAATATGAAGAAACTTTGCAATATTGTTAGCATTTGGTGATGTAAGATATTGCTCTGCAAAAATCTCGGTAATGCCACGATAGAATCTCTTGAAGCCTTCAATTATTGTTGACTCACTAATTTTAATGTACTCATCCGTAGCATCCACAGGTATACTATATGCTAACATCTGGAATACGACTGTTGTTTTTTGGAGAGTTGATAATTCAAGTCTACTAAGTCCATCGCTTTGTTGATGAAAATATCTATCATATTCTTTTATAGCATCAACAATACGAAGGAACAAACTGCGGAACATTCGTTATCGTCACCGAAATATATTATCATTATATTGTAGATTTTTGTATAAATAATCTAAAAACAAATTATCATTTGCAGTTTCATGATCGCGATTGATCACTATATACCTTGAGATAAAGGCACAATGCCCACCTTGGTTGTTTTGTTGATTGTGAAGAAGCTCAATTGCTAAGTTATTTTTCTGTATCAAATTATATATGACATTTTCATCTTCAACTGTATTATGCATCATCAACTCAAGTTCACCATCACTTGATGACGACGACGATGAAGATGAAGATGATAGCATGTTTTCGGAATTCGATATTAGAAGGATGTCTAATATCATAATCCCTTACAATAAATTGATGCATATTTGATTTAGTAAAGGATGATATTTATAGTTCTTGGTATGGTTAAGATACTGATAAAATCTATTGAATGGTTAATTTTATAATGAAATCTATCCGACGGTTGAGATTTGGATGAAATCCAATAATTTTATCTAATGTGGATAGGGTTGATGATAAGTTGTCGAATGATTAAGGATGTAATCTATTTAACGGTTGAGATGATGATAAAATTCAATCGGAAGGTTGAGATTTGGATAAAATAAAGTTGATGATAATTTTTCAAATGATTAAGGATGTAATTCATTCAACAGTTAAGATGATGATGAAATATAATCGGACGATTGAGATTTGGATGAAATCCATCAATTTTATTTAATGTAAGTAAGGTTGATGATAAGTTCCCAAATGATTATGGATGTAATCCATCCAACGATTGATGAAATCTAATCGGATGGTTGAGATTTGGATGAAATCTATCAAATTTATCTAATGTGGATAAGATTGATGATAAGTTTCAAAATGATTAAGGATGTAATTCATCCAACAATTGAGATGATGAAGAAATCAAATCGGACGATTGAGATCATGATAATATCTATAAATATGAAACATCGACTGTCTAAGCAAATTACTATTTCGAACTAAGTATTTCACTTTTCTTCATCCTAAATATTACATTCTTATTAATACATCAACTCTTGAAGAAAAATGGCTTTTCGATCTGCTAGATACAGCACTAGTGAAGATATGTTCCTATATCAGATTTATGTGGAGATTTTGCAAGATCCGGTTGTTGAAAAGCATCAAATTTCTGACCACTTTTAGGGCCGAATTGAAGAGGCATATAATAGTGAGGTGACTGATGAAAATTGGGAGCGTATTGAGTTACTGAAAAAACAAAGCGAAGTTAGACAAGTAGCGCTTGAAATGAATAGATAGAAAATGGAGATTCAGAGACAGAAGTTGGGTTTGAAGCAATGGAAAGAAGAAATTAAAATTATGTCTCAGGACTTGAATCAAATTAGAGATTTTAGTCGTCGTGCTTGTATGCTGAACAAGCATGAATTCTCGAACAAAGATCATATCAAACCCACCAACCATAGCTACAACCAAATTCATCAAATACTATTGTTGGCAAATATTTTACTAATATTGGTAGAGATGGAACTGATCTATCTGATTATTAAAATTTTCGACTTTGTATTAATAGTTAATTATATTTTGTTTGTGTTGTTTTTAATTTAGTTCTACTGTTTGACTATTAATATTTATGTATGTATGTTTTAGTTTATCTTTGTTTGTAATTTATTATGCTATTTGGCTATTGATGTCAATGTATTTATGGTTTACTTATTTGATATTTTTTAATGGATATTTTTAAATTATTTATTTAAAATATTTAGTCATAAGTAAATAATTATAAAGTTATAAACATATAATAAAAATATTTATAAACTTGAAACTAAATTATAAAATTGCTATAAAGTTATAATTACTTAAATAAACATATAATGAAAATATTATAATATTGTTTAAATAACAAGACAAAGAAGAAAGAATTAAAAAAGAATGAAAGAAAGAAAGAAAAAAGGAAGAAAGAAAACCGCTTGGAAGGTTAAAAGAGAGAAAAAAGAAAAAAAAAACGGCTAGAAAGTTGAAAGGAAAAAGAAAAGAAAAGGATGAACAGTAATGGAGAGGAGCTACAGTGTCACGCCAAATTGGTGTGGCGCTGTAACTCCTCTCCAAAATGGAGGGGAAAAAAAGCGTTGGATTGGAGTCGATTTTTCCTCCAAGTTGGCATTTTTCTTCTATTTTGAAGGAGGATTGGAGTTGGTCTAAGTAAGCATTGTTATATTTCAATTGTTTTGCATGTCTCTTGATAGAATCTTGATCTCTGCTGTTTGTTTTCATTTTCAATTTTCTTCTGTTCCAATCATACTTTAAATATCCACTCCAACAATTGTGTAAAATAGTATAACACAGAAATTGAAGTTAATTGCAATCCTTACATGATAATAACAAAATTTGGACTAACCATCGAATTATTTCTTTTGTCCAAATACTCGGCCAAGTCTAACTATCTTCAACGTGCAAGCCTATCATAGAATTATAGAGTTAGCTGAGAAGCTTTTCCAGGAGTTTTTCTATTTGATTGCACCAAGATCGTGAATATCTGAGCCAATGATATGGTGTTTAAATGGTCCTACCAAGGCTAATAATGAGGATGAAACAAGTCCGACCATAGTAAAACATCACAACTTCATAGCAGCAAGGAGAGAGGGAATGTTCTTGCTTTGTTTTTCCAGCACCATTTTAAAACTTGTAGTGGATGCTATGACTTTCAGATCTTGGATACAATATGGTTCTCCCAATAAGGTCTAAAACGATGGTACTCCAAAAGAAAAGCTTTTAGTTTCATTTTATCTTTCTTGCAGGATTTGATTCCACCTTCATATATTGATGAACTTGCACTGTTGCAAGATCGAATAGCTCCATTTTCAACTGAACTTGCTATAAGCACTATAGAACAAGAACTTGGATTACCAATAGCCACTCTTTTCTCAGAAATTTCTCCTGAGCCTGTAGCAGCAGCATCCCTTGGGCAGGTTGGTACAAAATCATTGACTATTCTGATGGTGGTTGAATTGCGATGCTTTTTTTTTTTTTGTAGAATCTTTATTTTTGTGCTGAGCACATGAACATGTAAATAATTGTTCTCTCTCTCTCTCTCTCTCTCTCTCCATACATACGGATGCATACACTGCATTGGTATAGGTCTACCAAGCACGGCTACTTAATAGTGGGAAGGTTGTTGCTGTTAAAGTGCAGAGGCCTGGTGTTCAAGCTGCTATTTCCTTGGACATACTAATTTTGCGTTTGTTAGCAGGAGTGTTGAAGAAGGCAGGAAAATTCAACTCTGATCTGCAGGTTAATTTTTTTGTATTAGTTGAAGAAAATTAGTAATTAGGCATTGACAACCGTGGCTAAATGTCTCTTTGTCATAAAAATATAATTCATGACTACTAAGAAATACTTTGATTTGCAGGCGGTTGTTGATGAGTGGGCATCAAGTCTTTTTCGGGTATATTGGTTTCCTTACCCTTGAATTGTGAAAGACAAAATTTTTCTCATCTATATTACTCTAGTTACATCTTATGCTCAAGATAGCAGAAAGAGATCTAGGCATAATATGTTTGAATATTGGAATGATAATTATTTTTTTTATGTAAACCTGTAATATATTTTCTTTTAGGTTATGGAGAACTATTCTTAGAGCTTTATATTGAACACAGGTAAATCACATTTAATGCAGGAGATGGATTATGTTAAGGAAGCAAATAATGGACTCAAATTTAGGTAAGAGCATCATCATTTATTAATTTGAGTGAAAAATAGTGAGTTGAAATGTTGAATAGAAATTTTAGTCACAATGACCGGAAAAGGAAATGGACTGGAAAATGATCTAGAAGAACTTTTTGCTATCATATGAAACTTTTACCTCCTAGATAAGCTATTTTCATTTTATTTCTTGTTCAGTTAAATGATTAAAACTTGCCTTTGGAGCATTGTACAGTGGAAATCCAAAACTTATGTTTCTTTCTACCCACTATTAACTTATCATAATTTTCCCTTTTGAGTAGGCCTGTAATAAGACAATGCCTTTTGGTGACTTATTTCTTTGCATTCAATAAAAGCAAATCCTTTCCCTTTTTATTTTAAAAATAAGAATAGAATCCAATTCAAGAATTGACTGCTCTCTGTAATCTCTCAGAAAAAGATAAATTAGAAAAACTTAATGTGGATTTTTTTGTAACAAGCATAAGAACTGCCAGACCATATGACTGATAAAGAATGCTTATAATAGTTTTAAGTCTGGATGTTGTTCTATACACTGAAGTTTTCCACTTTTGTGCTAAAAATATAAGAACCTCTTGTAATTTGATGCTGCTATTCCCTGAATTTATGTTCCTAATTTGTCCACTTATTTATCACTCATATGCTTAGAAAGCTCTACGGTGGTATAGAAGATGTTAAGGTTCCAGACATGTACATGGAGCACACAACTCGTAGAGTTCTTGTAATGGAATGGGTTGAGGTACATACTCTATTTTATATTACTATGCGTAAGTAGATTCTCTGGGGTTCCAACCAAACCTTGCCTTGAAGTTTTAGTAACTATAAAGTAGACTAATGAGTCTGCAATGATTAGCTTATGCCACCTTGCTGTATTCCAACACACTATTTCTTTAAAAGAAAGCAAAATGCTGAGGTTTTTCTCCTTCAATGATTGCCTGCCTGAGCATGGCATGCATCACCTGGGGTTCCTCTTTGAAAACGATAAAGGGTAAGTGTACTAACTATAAAGTAGACTAAAGAGTATGCAACAATCAGATTATGCCACTGTGCAGTATTCCAACACATTAGTGCTTACTGTTTATTTAAAAGAAAAACAAATGCTAATGTTTTTCTCCTTCAATGATTGCCTGCCTGGGCGTGGCATGCATCATATAGGGTTCCTCTTTGAAAAAGATAAAGGATAAGCATCGTCACAAAGCCTATTATTGAAAAATTATTTTTAAATTGCTGCATATTGCCATATAAAACGGCAGTTGATATGAATTTCTTCTTTTATGATGATGGAGATTAGGCAATATATGTCTATTGTTTACACAATTTTCTTTTATTGTCATTGGTTAGTACTAATAGACTAGGTCAATTTAATCATTCTAGTAAATTTTTTGATAATGCCTATTTTTAAATGTTATAGCTTAGGTTTTTAAAGGTAGTTGATCACCAAGGAATTCTGGTAGTTTTTTAGATTTGAAGGTATGAAACTTTCTTTTCCCACTAATTCTTAGATAAGGCTGTTATACCTCAGGTTTCAAGCGATTCTTAAACTTGTCTTTTATTCTAATTCCATCAATTGTTTTATCAAGATCCATATCAACTCAATGGCATTTTGTGTATTCATTCATTTAAAGGTTTATTCTTTTGTAATGCAACACTCATTAATGTTGTTAAGGGTACAGTGTTACATTCACTTTTTTTTTCAAAACATTGCAATAAATAACTTTTGGAGCATGGGATCTAGTTTCTGTGTTGTGCGAACTTAACCACATGGCAGTGTAACGGTCTTCTTTGGGATCTTTTTAATAGTCTGTTTTAGTTTGTTTTCTTTAATTGATAGTTTTCCTTACTATAAGCTGAATAAAATAAGTTTGTTTTAAGGTTTTGTTTATGCTAGCACTCAATGGCTATTAGGGAAAAAAGAGTTGATTCCTTTCATTAATTAGATTAATTGGACAAGTCTATATATTGATTGTACATTCAGCTTATAAGAAGCAGAATAAGGGTGATTTTGTGTGGAATTATGAAATTTTTTATTCCTAAAAGTGATCTTGAATCTATAAATGATTTCTAAACTCTTAAAGTAATTTCTAGGAACCTATTGGCGTAACACTAACGGTTTTATTTATTCAAATCCTAGGAGTGATTCCTAACTCTTGCTATAAATCTTGTGAGTTATTCCTAAAATCATCTTATTCTCTTTTTGTTGATTTAATGTTAAATTCAGACACCCTAAAATTATATGATTTTCGTCAAATACTTTTGTCTTTGTCCATCCTTTATTGACATTTTAACATGTTTATTTCACTCCATATGTTCTTCTTTGAAAATTTATCACGGGAAATCACTATTTAAGCTATTGCCTTATCATAGATGCTTAGTTTACGCTTTGGTATAATAATCACTTTTTTTGTTTGCAGGGCCGCAAGTTGTCTGAAGTTAAAGATCTTTATTTGGTTGAGGTCTTTTTTAAACCAACCAAACCATGTTATTCTTGAATGGTTGATCTTTATGTACTTTTCTTTTTTGTGGTTGATTTGACTGATTCTTCCCTGGTTTTTCCTAGGTAGGAGTTTATTGCTCGTTCAATCAACTTTTGGAGAATGGTTTCTACCATGCTGATCCACACCCTGGAAATCTGCTCCGTACCTATGATGGGAAACTAGCTTATTTGGGTAAGAGCTGCATCGCTTGGAAAATGCCATAATAAATTAATTAAACTCCATACATGCATAGGGAATTTATAAGGTCTTACGTGCTATTGGCCAACATGATTTTCTAGTACTTCCTTTGAATTTAATTTACTGTTTACTTTTCATTGTGTGTAACATAAAAAGTGTAGGGGAAGCACAATGTTTTTCTTCCTAAATACTGCTTCAGTCAGCCAATCTCTTTCCCATGCACTTAAGTATGAAGTGTTTATGAGTCTATTTTGGGTGGCTCCCTCTTAATAAATTTGAGCTTTTTCCAAATGGATGTGTGGGAGTCTGATGTATAAATTGAGTGTTTCCCTGATGCTGAGTTAAATGGTCTTATAACACAATGTTGGAGTTTTCTTGATCAAGTGGCATAGATGCCCGTCATCTATTTGCATGGACAATATTCATTACTAAGGTATTGTTTCTAAACAGTTTGTTCGATGAAATTGTCAAAAAGCATTCAATCCAAAAGTTTAGTCTGTTGGATGAGACTTGAGAGTTTGCTCTATATTACTACAAGATTCTCTCTCATACAAAGTGTGGATAAACGCAGTAGATAAAAAATCCATGAGTATTGAGGGTGACACAACTTGAAATCGAGACTTTTTTTGTCACACAATGCTCTTATATGATATTCAATAAATGATTCATTCCAAAAGTTATATTTTTCAATGGGGACCATGAATCAAAATCTTAATAACTATCTTTTTCACACTATTGGTTTCGAAAACAAGTGAACCTACTATGGAAACAGTAAGTATCATAGCTGATTAGGAAGTCCTAGAGATGTATAACTTTCTCTTTTTCTAAAAATGTTCTAGAAAACATTGTTTTTGACTTCTTTAAGTAGAAAAACTTTGAAGTGAATATGTACTTGTATATATATACACACACATACCTATAAAACAGTTAACTTTTGTCTTTAAAGTAAAAGTAAGATTGGTCTGATTAATTATGACATAATTTAATCTTTCAGCTTCAATAAAATTTCTTTGCTAGATTTTGTTTGACCATTTGTGCCATATCATGTTTTTCTGAGTTTGATTTAGTCTCATCTTGCTTTCTCAATGGAACTTCATGCTTCATGTGTGATGACAAACAAGAAGTTCATAATGAAAATCATGAACAGTAATTTAGGAGAAATTATTTCTTACTCATAAAATAGGAAACTAGAGGATATCATGGATATTTACTTTAGGAAATTGCTGTAAATAGGGGATATTGCTGTAAATAGGAAATATTCTAGTTATCTAAAATTAGGCTAGCACTTGTGTATATATTCAAAGGCACTTGTTGTGCAAAATAAGAAAAAAAGATTTCTTCTTTCTTCATGATATCAGAGCCCAGGATGCTGTAACTCTTGGGTTCTTTTTTTTCTGACACTTACTTGGCCTTCATTGCCAATAGTGCCTTTTGGAAAAAAGATGGCTAAAGTTGTCACCAGCAAAAACTCCAACGTGGAGGTCTCTTCCTCCTCTGAAATCTCCTCTGTTGGTAATCCCAAAATGTACACCCCTACCCATATTGGTGAATTACAAACCTTGTTGCCATCTTACCAACTCAATGGTAAAAACTACCTCCACTGGTCACAAATGGTTAAGACTTTCCTTAAGGGCAAGGGAAAGCTTTCTCACCTATTAGGACTTGCTCTTGCTGTTTCGGATCCCAAGTTTGAGGCTTGGAATGTAGAGGATTTCTTAATAATGTCATGGCTTTGGAACTCTATGGAACCAAACATTAGAGGCGCTTACATGTTCCTCTTGTCTGATAAGGAGATATGGGATGCTGTTACTCAATCTTATTCTAAGGTAAATGATGCCTCTTTAATTTATGAGATTAAGACCGGAATCTCATCTACCAAGCAAGTTATGCACTTTGTTAGTGAATATTACAATCTTATGAAGAGTCTTCGACTTGAGTTGGATCGTTATCAAAATTTTAAAAAGCAACGTAGTGATGATAGTGTCAAATTACAAAAGTTTGTCGAAAGGGAAAGAATCTTTGAATTCTTAGCAGGTCTTAATGTTGAATTTGACCAACTTCGAGTTCAAATACTTAGCAAAGATCCTTTACAGTCTTTAAATGAGGCCTTCTCACTCATCTGGGCATGAAAGAGGCAGAGAATTGTGATGTTAGAATCCAAGTCTGCTAACAGCTCAACATTCATGTCTATGAAAACCAACACAGAAGCCCTTAACCACCACCAACAGAATCCTCAAAATAAGGAAGTTGTCTGGTGCAGTTTTTGTAAGAAGCCTCATCACACTAGAGAGACCTACTGGAGGTTATATGGGAAGCCACAAAAAGCACGGAAAGAAGGGGTAAACAAGGATGGACAAGCGAAAGCCCACTTCATTGAACCTACAAACTTTAGAGATTTTGAACAAGCTAGATCAAAACCAAAAGCACTTAAAAATAGGCATGGCAATTATGGCCCGGCCCGTTTTTGGCTCGGGTTGGTCGGGACACGGGCTGACTATGGTTGGCCCTCCCATTTTTCCCAAAACGACGTCGTTTTGAAATTTTTAACTTTAAAAAATTACAAGGCAAGGCGGGCCCAGCCATGAGCCGGCCCATCCTCGCCTGCAAGGCCACGGGCCATCATTTCCTGGGGTCGGGCCTGGCCGGGCCACATGCCTACTTAATAAAGAAGAAATTGAGCCCCTAAAGAGCATTTTGAATTCCCTGGAAGGTGTTGGTGCATCATGCTCATTAGCCCAATCAAGTGATTTTTCTAATTCTTATGCTCTTAGTGCCTCATTAATGTCTCCTAGGGGTTCTTGGGTCATAGATTTAGGTGCCACAGATCGTATGACTACCTCTCATCATTCTTTTATTTCTTATAACCCCCGTCCTAGTAACAGAAAAGTTAAAGTGGCAGGGGGCTCTCTCACTACTGTTGCAGGTCAAGGAACCATTACTTTGTCCCTCTTGAAAAGAGTACTACATGTTCCCAAGCTTTCTACCAATCTTTTGTCCATTAAAAGATTTACTAGAGACTTGAATTGCTTTGCCATCTTTATCCTAATTGTGTATTTTAGGATCGGGAAACGGGGAATATGATGGGGCATGCTAAGGAAAAGGATGGACTCTACCTTCTGGAGTCTAATAGTGGAGACAAAACCTCACACCCCTCCTCAACTTTCATGACCAAAGTTACTCTTAACCCTATTTGACTTCACCATTATCGTTTAGGTCAGCCTTCTTTTAGTTTATTGAGAACCCTGTTTCCTAATTTGTTTAAAAACAATGATCCTAACAGTTTCCATTGTGATGTGTGTGAGTTTGCCAAACATTGTCATATTTCCTTTCCTTTGAGCAATAATAAATCTGAATTTCCTTTTACTTTGATTCATTTTAATATATGGGGACCTTCAAGGAAACCTAATGTGTCAGGAGATAAATGGTTTGTTACCTTTATTAATCATTGCACAAGGGTCGCATGGGTCTTTCTCATGAAAAGCAAATTAGAGGTCAGTGAGATTTTTCTTAATTTCTTCCATATGATATCAGTTTGGGGTGAGTTTAAAAGGGGTCAGGAGTGATAATGCCCCGGAATACTTTAATCAAACCTTATCTTCTTTCTTTCAACGTGAAGGCATTATCCAATTTTCATCTTGTGTTGATACACCTTGACAAAATGGGGCGACTACGCGTAAAAATAAACATTTACTTGAAGTCACTAGAGCATTATTATATCAAATGAATGTCCTTAAACACTATTGGGGAGAGGTTTTAACTGGAGTTCACTTGATAAACAAATTGCCTTTTCATGACCACTAGAGTTCAAAACATTGGTAGAGATGCTCCACAATTTCTTCCCCAGCTTTAATATAAGTATTCTGACTCCAAGGGTGTTTGGATGTGTTAGTTTTGTTCATATTCATGCTCGCAATAGGGGAAAACTTGACCCATGAGCCCTAAAGTGCATCTTTGTTGGCTACTCTCCTACACAAAAAGGGTATAAGTGTTTTTATCCTCCCTTACATAAATTCTTCATTTCCAAGGATGTGTCATTTGTTGAGAGTCAATCTTTCTTCCCTAATACTTATCTTCAGGGAGAGATGGGGAATTCTATAGAAGAGAAGTATAGGGAGACTAATTTCTTAATTTATCTTTCCCAAATACACAGACTGAGTCAGCCACTACTATCCCTACACCACCTAACTGTTGGATCGCCTATGCTCCGGGTATTCACAATACGCAATGGAATGGACCATACTACACAATAAGAAGTATAACCGAAACTACACAACATGTACTAAATTACCTCTTGACACGGATTGATATTTGTTTTTTCATATTTGTAGACGCTACAGCACGCGAACGTCCTCTACCGGTATCCATACGATGATGAACGATCTGGGCAGCGACTAATGTGTGCTGTCACGTTCTAAAACAGTTTAGAACGTCGCACAATTTTTTCTCTCGAAAAGAAATGAACGGCTAGGTCTAGGTTGCTAGGGTTTTTTTCGTGTCTCCTCTAATGAGACTTAAGTTCTTTATTTATAGAGAAACCCTAATCCCTATTCCTATTAGGAATAAAAATATTATAATCCTAAACTCATTAGGATTATGGAAGCTTAATAAGTTTCAGCCCATATTATATCTCATATAATAAAAGCCTGACAACTTAATTCAATCTAGCCCAATAAATATATCCACATATATTT
>JAOQMS010000178.1:11908678-11923930 GCA_027563885.1 Erythroxylum longipes
TAAAATCCTGATCAAATTGCTCATAGAAGGTCTCCAAAGCCTGGCAACAAGAGTAACAATTCCATAAATGCCAGGAGCATTGAGCGCAGCAGGTGGAAGGGGCACATATAATGGATATTTGGAAACCGGAAACGGAAATAAGACAAATAAGCATCATGAGAAAGTAAAACAAGACATACAGAAGTATACTTTGAATATGAAATGAGCAAGTTTACAGAAGGCAAGTGTTTCCTCTAGGCAAGTTTCTTGTCTAGCCCCCAGAAGACCTACAAAATCAAAATGAGAATATGTTATCATCATATATTAACTTGCCCAATGAAAAGGACTACTGTCTATCGTGGTTAAATTACAGTTGCACCTGATCATCATGTTTTCCATTCATAACATCCTAAAAAATGTTCTATGTTACCTGGACAATGCTAAGGGTAGCAGATGTGACAGGATCTGAGAAATCTCCTCCAGGAGGAGAAACAGCACCAACAATGGCAACACTGCCAGTACGCTCTGGCCCACCAAGACATTTGACCTTCCCAGCTCGTTCATAAAATGATGCTAAACGTGCCGCCAAATAAGCAGTGTAACCACTATCTGCAGGCATTTCAGCCTGTAATAGAAATTAAGAAATAGAATCAACGGTTAGCATAAACTAATTTAAATGTGCAACAACAATAGAAAACTTTTTACACCCAATTCAATAATTGCTCATTCACTTGAGGTAAGAAACTTAATGAAATAAAACAATAGTGTAACATTATATAACATTACTTACACAGTAGCATAACATACAGAGACAAAACCATTGGAACACTTGCACAAAACTAACAAATATAGCAAGCTTCTAAAGATGTTTTTCTTATTGCCTACTTCATTAATCAAGTCAATGTTAAATGATCAAAACGGAACTGTCAATTAAAAGTGCAGATAATAGGATAAATTGTAAATAAGCTACATAAGAGAGGAGCAAACCAGTAGTCCAGAAATTTCACGAAGAGCTTCAGCCCAAAGAGAAGTTGAATCTGCCACCATGCTAACATTGTATCCCATGTCTCGGAAATATTCAGCTATGGTGATTCCTGCATACCACACATCCAACATCAAATTAAGAAACATCAACTTGCAATGTCTAAGAATTGACATCACAGGAAAATAATCTCAAGCTACGTTCCTAAGCAGTAAATTAGCAGAAATTCATTCATACATGCATAATACATCATGTTAATACATGCCACCAGAGAATACTACTATTCAAGCCTTTCCCGGTCCTAGGTTATATCAACAACCATCATCCACCCACCCACCTATCAGTAAATAAGTTGCAGGGTACTTGTAACACTCAAAAGTAAAGTCCTATTTGTCAGATATTATCTGTTAGCTAACAAAACCTTTCCACAAAAAAGGTACCTGTATAAATTGAAGCCTCACGAGCAGCCACAGGCATGTTAGAAGTGTTGGCCACAAAGTGTTGTGCGCTTCACAGATTCTTCACGGCCATCAGGCAACGTCATTGTTAATTGTGGAAAATCCATGAGCACCTAGAAAACAGATAGGTGAGGATAAGTATCACGAGTGCTGACAAATAATAACAAACATGAGAAAAGCACAAACCTCAGCCATTTCATTTCCTTGCTCACCACAGCCAACATAAATAACTGTATCAGAATTGGAATACTGCAAAAGAAAAAGTATAATCCCTTATCAACAAGTCCCAATCATAATGATTCTGCTAAACTGGTACAAGGAATGACAAGTGTCACCTTTGAAAGAACTTGACTAATGACTGTTTTGCCACATCCAAATGCTCCAGGAATGGCATAAGTTCCACCAAGAACAGAGGCGAAAAGAGCATCAAGAACACACTGGAACAAACAAAATCACCAGGAACGTCATTTTCTTAGAACAGTGGTCACTGAAGAGAAAGCCAACACAAATATAATCTAATTTAAAGTACCTGTCCGGTAAGTAGAAGGATAACAGCAGCAAGTTTTGAAGCAACAGGTCTTGGTGTTTGCACTGGCCACGTCTGCAGACGACAAATTTGATATATTGAGGTCCAAAAAACAACTGTAATGCTCCACAAAAACTTATAGCAACACAATTTTGTCACACACCTGAAGCATGGTGAACTTCTTTTTGACACCCTGAAAATCAAGCTCCAACACAATATCCTACAAGTATATAAAATTAAACCAGTGATTCATTTGAGTAGAAAGAAGAAAGTCAGCTCAAAATTCATAATAGAGATGGGGCCATCATTATGATAGAATCAAGAGCAGAATAAAGCTTGTGATGTAAAGAACAATAAGAGAGGAATGAGATATTTGTATTTATACGAATCACAGAATGATGACACCAGCAGAGTTTTCAGGAGTCTGCCTACACTCTTCACTCACAAATTCAATACATCATTCCCTATCCCCTATCCCTCTTTTTCATGCTATTAATATACTGTAATTCGTAACAAATATGTAACGACTTTGTAACAAACTTGTCACGCTGTCACTAGCAAATTATAACAACCAGCCGTGTCAATCCTCACGCACGCTTTCTTATTTCCTTCATGCAACTGATTCTTCTAGATATCCATAGTGGACCCAGCTCTCGGAAATCCCCTGGCCTTTTTCTTCTGATACACAAACCGTATTGTTGGCCTACTTGGCTTGCTTGGCCCATCAATACCCCTGTCATCAAAAGACACCTTGTCCGCAAGGTGGAAAGCTGGAAAAACATCTTGGAGTAGTTGCCATGGTTCCCACGTGGCCTCAAAAGAAGGAAGATGTTTCCATTTGACAAGCAGCTCAGTTTCAACTCCAGAAGCACGTGTCTCCAAGATGGACTCGAGTTCAACATTCCAATCCATATCTGCAGAGAGATTGGGAGGGAGTGGTTGTACCTGGTCAGTAGACCCCAAAGCCTTTTTTAGCTGGGAAATATGAAACACAGGATGGATGCTAGCATGCTCAGGTAAGGCAAGCTTGTAGGCTACTGCTCCAACATGCTAGAGCACAAGAAATGGGCCAAAGAAGCGCGGCGCAAGCTTCTCGTTAGGACGCGAGGCGAGCGAGCCTTGGCGATATGGTCGGAGTTTGAGATAGACCGAATCACCCACTTCCAACTGCACGTCCCTCCTATGTTTGTCAGCCCCCTGTTTCATCCGATTTTGGGCAATATTCAACTGTTCCTTAAGCTCCCCAAGCATCAGATCATGACTCAACAATTGTTCTTCAAGAGTAGAATTAGTGGTGGCATTATAAGCATACCTAATCAAGGGAGGAGGGTCCCTGCCATACACAATTTTGAAAGGGGTCATCTTAGAGGAGGTATGGTATGAGGTGTTGTAAGAATATTCAGCCCAGGAGATCCATTTGGCCCACTAACATGGCTGCTGGCTGGCAAAGCAGCGTAAGTATGTCTCGAGGCAGTGGTTAACCACTTCACTCTGTCCGTCAGTTTGTGGATGGTACGCGGTGCTACGCTTCAGGGTAGTGTGCTGGAGACGGAATAGTTCTGTCCAAAAATGGCCGACAAATATTTTATCACGGTCTGAGATGATGCTTCTTGGGGAGCCATGTAGCTTGACCACGTTCTTAACAAACTCATCAGCCACCAACTGGGCTGTATATGGATGTCGAAGAAGTCTAAAATGAGCATATTTGCTGAGGCGATCCACCACCACCATAATGGAGTCAAAGCCAAGAGACTTCGGAAGACCATCAACAAAGTTCATGCTAATGTCCTCCCAAATAGCTTGGGGTATTGGAAGAGGCTGGAGGAGACCCGCCGGTGACAACGTGTGATACTTGTTTTGTTGACAAATTGGGCACTCTTCTACAAACTTTTTGATAGTGCTTCGCATCCCGGTCCAGAATAGCTCGCTAGAAATTCTCTGATATGTTCGCAGAAATCCACCATGACCCGCAATCGGGCTGCCATGAAACTCATGAAGTATGGTGGGAATGAGGGAAGATCCTTTAGGTACTACTAATTTCCCCTAGTAATATAAATGATCGTGCAACAAAGTCCACCCGGGGTGAGACAACTGGTTTGCTTGCAGGGACTGTTTGATAGCCAACAGCTCTGGATCTTGATCCACTTCTCGTCGCAACACAGACAAGTCCAATACTGTAGGAATAGAGATGGCTAGCAACTCAGGAATATGAGGAATGCGGGATAAGGCATCAGCAGTCTTATTTTCAGGACCGGGCCGATATTGAATCTCAAAGTCGAAACTCATTATCTTCGTCAACTAGCGTTGATACTCCGGAGCTACCATACGTTGTCCCAACAAATAACGTAAGGATTTCTGGTCTGTCCGCACAATGAAATGGCGCCCAAGCAAATAATGTCGCCACTTTTGAATCGCCAACACAATTGCCATCAACTCCCGTTCATACACCGGCTTGTAACGCGCCTGCCCTTGAAGAGCATGGCTGAAAAATGCTAACGGCCTACCTTTTTGGGACAACACTGCGCCTAACCCAATTCCCGACGCATCTGTCTCCAACACAAAATCTACTGAAAAGTCTGGCAGGGCCAATATTGGGACAGATTTCATAGCCTTCTTCAAGGCGTGCACTGCCTCCGTGGCTTCGGAATTCCATTCAAAGGAATCCTTTTTAAGTAATTGGGTGAGGGGTGCAGCAATCATACCGTAGTGCTTGACAAACCGCCGGTAGTAGCCAGTTAATCCCAAAAACCCGCGTTAGGAGACGTTGGCATAGGCCATTCATCCATAACCTTCACCTTGTTTTGGTCTGCCGCCACTCCCGTCTCCAAAATGATATGGCCGAGGTACTCCACCTCTGGTTGCCAAAAGCAACATTTTTTCTTGTTGGCAAACAATTTGTGTGCTCGCAACACTTGCAAAACCTTGCGGAGATGCCCTTCGTGCTCCTCAAGTGAAGAACTGTAAACGAGAATATTGTCACAAAAAACTAGAACAAATCGCCTTAGCATATATTTAAAAATGCTATTCATTAACGCTTGAAAAGTGGCCGGCACATTTTTTAAACCGAACGGCATCACCATGAACTCATCATAGTGCCCTTCGTGAGTGCGGAATGCCGTCTTATGAATGTCCTCTGGTTTGACGCGAATCTGATGGTAGCCCGATTTGAGATCGAGCTTAGAAAAAACCTTTGCTCCGTGAAGCTCATCCAGTAGCTCGTCAATGTTGGGTATAGGAAATCGGTTCGGAGTGGTGGCACGGTTGAGGGCGCGGTAATCCACGCAAAATCGCCAGCTGCCGTCCTTCTTGCGCACCAATAAAACCGGACTTGCAAATGGGCTCTCACTAGGTCGGATAATTCCTGCAGTGAGCATCTCGGAGACTAATTTCTCAATCTCCTCCTTTTGAATGTGTGGGTAGCGATATGGGCGGACATTAATCGGGCCAGTTCCCTCTTTCAACACAATGGCGTGTTCATGGCCGCGAATCGGTGGCAACCCTTGGGGTACATCAAACACATCTGGAAAATCTGCCAACAACTGCTTAAATAGCGGACCATCCTGAGGCTGACCTTCGTGGGTCTGAACAGCAACATTCATCAACTCAATCATTACCCCCGATTTCTCCTGTTGGATTTCTTTCATCATAGTTTTCAGAGAAACCAAGGCCTTGGTAAGACTTGGGTCCCCACGCAGCTGAATTCTCTTGTCCCCTATGTCAAAAGACATGGTCAACCTACTCCAATCATCTCGTGTTTCTCCTAACGTGGCTAGCCACTTTAAGCCAAGGATGACATCAGTACTACCCAAAGGTAAAGGCAAAAAATCCTCAACTATTGTAAGCTCCTGCAGTCGTAGCACAACCCCTTTGCATAACCCTATTCCTTTCAACTGGGTGCCCGAGCCAATAACAACCCCATATTGAGTGGTTTTTTGAATAGGGATTTTAAGCGTGTTCACAACTCCTGTGGATATAAAGTTGTGTGTGGCTCCACAATCAATGAGCACTACTTCTAAACCCTGGATTTCACCTTTCAGCTTCAAAGTTCTAGGTTCTGACAATCCGACAACTGTGTTGAGTTATCTGACAATCCGACAACTGAGTTGAGGGATAACTCAACACCGTTCAGGGACTCTCCTACGCCAACCCCTTCTCCTTCTTCCCGCGAATCCTTTTCCTCTTTGTCACTTACCAGCAGAACATTCAACTCCTTTTGAGGACATTTGTGGCCAAATTGCCATTTTTCATCACATCGGAAACATAATCCCTGGGCACATTTTGATTGAACTTCTGCAGGTGTAAGCCGCCGAAACTTGGGTGGCGCGGTTAACAGGGCTGGTGCTTTGGTTTGCTGTTCAGGTGAGGTTGATTTGGTAGGCAAGTATGTTGGTACCACTGAGGTGGAGTTTGTAGGGGAATGGGTTTTCGAGTGAAGTGGATTGTATGGTTTGGACCATGTGATAGTTTTGGTATCTCCTTTGTGTTGGATTGAAGGGGGTTCTTTCAGGGTCTTTGGGTCGATTGACAGGCCCAAAATCTGATGCTTCCTCTCAATGCGGCCCGCTGTATCAATGGTCTCGTTTAATGAATGGGGGTGTAGCACTAGCAACTCAGCTTTTACTCTCTCCTGCAGTCCATTGACAAAGACAGCAGCCATGGTCTCATCTGGTAGCGTGCCTACAGATGCGGCGAGATACTCAAATTGGGCACGATAATCAGCCACTGTTCCCGTTTGTTTCACTGCGAAGAACTGTTGTAACAGTGATCCGTCTTGAAGTCCGGCAAAACGCTGTAAGATTTGCGACTTCAGTTCTTCCCACGAGGAGAAGGGTTGTTTACGTTCTTCAAAACGCAACCAGGCCTGAGCCTCTCCCTCAAAACACACTCCTACGGCCTCAAGCTTATCTGCCTCCGTTAATCGATTAATGGTGAAATACCGCTCCCCACGGAAAATCCAAGAATCTGCATCAGCTCCGTAGAAAACGGGAAGCTCAAGCTTCCTGGGGTATCTATCCCGTTCTAAGACTTTTTCTCCAATGGCGAGAGGGTTGTTTGGGGTTTCGGGTAATGTTGGGTTGTGGGTAGTGGTTTGAGTGTGGTCGGCTTTGTCATTGGTAGGCGTGGCTGGTGATTTAGCAGTGCTGGGTTCCCCCAATTGGATGGAGGGGCTGTTTGGATGTTGTAGAGTTTGGGCGGATTGGTTTTGAAGGATTAGTTGGATATTGGTTTGGGTCTCGTAGAGCTGGGAGATTAGGAGTGTCATGTTAGCGTTAATAACCTTCACATCTTCTTCTAGTTGCTCAACTTTAGACTCCATTCGGGTTTTTGGGTGCGTGGTCTCCGTGTGCTATGGAAGCAAAATACTCACAGGTGGATCGGCTCTCTGATACCAAATTGATAAGATCAAGAGCAGAATAAAGCTTGTAATGTAAAGAACAATCAGAGAGGAACGAGATATTTGTATTATACGAATCACAGAATGATGACACCAGCAGAGTTTTCAGGAGTCTGCCTACACTCTCACTCACAAATTCAATACATCATTTCTTCCTCCCTCTCCCTCTTTTTCATGCTATTAATATACTGTAATTCTTAACAAACATGTAACAACTTTGTAACAAACTTGTCACACTGTCACTAGCAAATTATAACAACCAGCCGCGTCGCATGCTTTCTTATTTCCTTCATGCAACTGATTCTTCTAGATATCCATAGTGGACCCAGCTCTTGGAAATTCCCTGGCCTTTTTCTTCTGATACACAAACCGTATTGCTGGCCTACTTGGCTTGCTTGGCCCATCAAATTCTTGCTTTTTTTTTTTTTCTATTGCTTTGTGTTACATAGGCCAAATTCAAAGTCTTCTTTTGGTTTCCTTACTGCTCCATTTTCAGCTTGATAGTTTGTCTTGCAATTTTTTCAACTTTCTTTGGTGTTTCTCAACTTCTTTAGCAATGGAACTTTCCTTTTATTTGATCAATCAAGGTTAAAACTTGTGAAAAAAGTCATGCATCTTGTCCTTTTCAATAAATTCTTTTATTTTGACAGGACAATTGTTGCACAATAACTAAACCGACTCAGTAGCAAATTTGTATTGATTACAATTTACCTCCTTGCCTTGATATCCTAGCTTTAACCTTTATTTCATACACTTAAGCAACATTTTTGACTTTAGAGAAGGTTGTCGAACAGCCTCTCAATTCCCCTGCACCCTTCTGACTTAAGGGTTTGAAGTTCACTGTTGAGTTAGACTTCTTCTGACATAAAGGGTTGAATTTTGGGTATAGTTGATTTATGTGATTTTCTACATGACCTATAGTTAGGGTCTAAATCTAACAATAAAGGTTGTAATGTGGCAATCAAGAAGATTATGGAAAATTGAAATATTGTAGCACACTCAGTATTTAGAAATCAAGATTGGAACAGAAGTTATACCACAGAAAAATTGTTTGAAGACCTTGAATCCATCATCCAAAGTAGTGATGAGATAGAGGACAACATAATACAACATATCAAATTAGGGTGACTTAAATGTAGGGATGCCTCAAGAATTTTATGTGACAAAAAGATATCATTCAGTCTAGAAGGTAAATCCTATTGTTTAGCAATGAGGTCGGTTATGCTTTATGGGATAGATTATTGGTCCATCAAATATCTGTATAGTCAAAACTTAATGGTGATGGATATGAGAATGTTTTGTTAGATGTGTAACCTTACAAGAAAAGATAGTCAAAAATATAGTGATAAGAAACAAGTTGAGGGTGGTTAACATTGATAGTAAATTAAAAAAGACAAGGTTTAGGTAGTTCAGATATGTTAAGAGGAGACATTTTGACGTCTCAGTAAGAAGATGCGAGAGAATTGTACATAAGAAATTTAATAGAAGAAGAGAAAGACTTAAGAACAATTGAGGAGAGGTAATTAAGAACAATTTGGCCCTACTAGAGCTTACTGAGGACTTAGCCTTCAATAGAAAACTTAGGCGAACTAAAATTCGGGTAGATTACGTAGAGAAGTCCTTATCTTGTCATAGCAATCTTTTGTGACTTTTATTAGTATTAATACTTTTTTATCACTAGCTTATTTAGTTATTTTATTTCTTTGTTTCATATTTTTTCCCTCTTTTGATAGTTTGTTTGTTTTATTTACTTATTTGTTTTTTTTTCTTGTTTGTTTATTTGTTTACTTATTTTTATTTTTATCTTTATTTATTATTTTATGTTTAATTTATTATTATTAATTTTTCAATCGTTTTCAAAAAAAAAATTCGATGGTCTTTTAATAGGTCTACTAGAAACAATTTCTCAACTATTTAAGGATAAGACTGTGTACTTCTAGAACTTTTTAGACTTCGAGTTTCAGTGAAATTCTTACTGAATTATTGCTGTTGTACTTAGGTTGAACAATGATATAGCAATGAAGGATACAGAATAATTAACAAGTAAAACTACAAAAGCAAAAACTGCAAGATAAAAGGTGGCTAATGCTAGAAACTCGTAGGACTCTGATACCATAAGGAAAATTAGGAGAAAAATCTTGTATTATTATGATGACTTATAAGCATATTTTTATAGTATACATGTTGAAAAATTCTAGTGAGCTTTCTTAAAATTATCTCCTAAATTACCTCCTAAATAAGTTATCTCAAGGATCCCACTAATTAGTGGATGTTTAGGTTTGACGTTAATTTAGGAATAGACAGTTCATAACAGATTGTAGTTCCCTTTTCTTTCACAGTGATATAATCAACTTAAAGAAATACTACCCAAGCTTTTACTTGGATGTCTATATTAGTGCTATTATTTATGAATATAGTACATTTAACAATGTAATAACAGTCACGTCCTATGTAATGTCCATTACTTTAGACTTAGTATCCATTGCAATCTACCAAACTTCAGACAAGTGTATGCATACATTCCAATAGGATGTTATTAAAATGCACTTAATCGATAAATTTTAATGAGTTATAGGAAAATCAGAGAACTGAACTCCTCGTAGGAAAAGTTGGAGTGGGGAGACTCAACATATCATTCCATTTTCTGTGCATATACCATGTGCTTCAGGAAATTGCATATTTCAACGGACGGAAGAGCATGCTGGGTTTCCTTATGCCTAATGGTTAAACTCAGTTTCTTTTAGATTTTTCTAACATGAAATAATCTGTGTAATGGATTCTAAGTTATGTCAGGTAGCTGATAACAACTCCTCAACTACTCTTCCGCTAGGCTAAAACTAGGATAAGTAGTTTGCTGCCATGCTTATAAGAGCTCATGGTTACCTTGTGAATCTATAATTTTTATCATATTGAATCAATCATTGACGGTTCCATCGTGGATAAGAATCAACGATGAGTGTAAACAGTCATTCATATTCTTTAATTATTCAGTTGCTTTCCTCTATAGACTATAGTGTCTCAAGTTGCCTTGTTCATATGCAGGGCTTGGATTCACTGGGGCTAGCAACTCTACATTCTTTTGCTTCCACAGCTACTGCAACCGTACCATTTATGCCCAACTTTTCTTTTGCTTCAATGACTGATGAGGACATGATGAACTTGAGAACCTTGCACCGCCTTATGTTACTTTTATCAAGATCCCAAAAAATCCAGAGCCCCACCATGGTACTTTTTTATACAGTTGTTAATAATACAATCAGGATTATTGGTGCTTCATTTACCAAACAGTTGTTCTGGGAGAAGTTGCAATTTTGAGGGCCTCAAAATATTCACCATTTTCTTTTTCAGCCTCCGAAGGCAGACTCCAATAGATGCTAACTATATGTTTGTTATAATATTGCCGTCTTTAAATGCTATATATAGTGTTATGGAGTACTTCTACCAGTGATGCGAATGAATTATGAGAGAGGATACAATGGTTAATGGTATAACATACCCGCTTTAGCTTATTACCTACTTACTGTATTGCACTAACTGGTATATGGATTAATATCTTACAGGAAGAAAAAGGAGTTAACAAATACAAGAATCGTAACACATACTCTGAGGAAGCTTCTCTTCTTGTTTATGAAGTTCCATCAGTTCAAGAAATTCTGCCTGTCCTTTCTGCTATTCCCGAGGTCAGCTTTTAGTTTTCAGTTTCACATGGAATCTTTTATAAGTCTTTCAATTGGATAAGTAGTACTTCCTAACTAACATTTTCTGTTTGGAGTTGTTGGTTCTAATCAAGCCTAACTCTTCCGAAATTGCATGGTCTCAAGAATTCTTAGATTAGAATACTAGAAACTCCTTTCCAACACTTTGCAAATGACATGGTTTTGAGCTTGTTTACATGGTTACCTTTAGGATCTATCAACATGGTGACTACATGTTTTGGGTCAAAATGAAATACGCACCATATCATTTACACCATATGTATGTTAGTTGTTATTTCAGATTCTGTTAGTATCACATGTGTTTACTGATCCGGTTAGAGGGGACGATTCAGTTATCACTTGAGAGTATAAAGCAAGGCTGCAAGAGTGGAGAGGGTATGAGAAAATTCTGATTGTAATCACTGGACTTACCCTATAGGGAAGTACCTATTTGATCAATTCCATTCCTCATTCTTACTTACCAGTACGTTCCGTTGAATTTGTTCTCTTTAGTATAACACAGCACCTAGATAAAACCTTCAACAACAGAGATCAGTTAGGAAATTGGATTGTATTTTTGGAGAAAAAAATAGATCTGTTTCTTTCTTCTCTCTTTTCAGTTTGGCATGAGAGATAGATATTATGTGTTCTTTCTTGCTGTTTCATTTTGGTGATTCAGTGTTAAGATAGATATTATGTGTTCTTTCTTGCTGTTTCAGTTTGGTGATTCAGTATTAAGAAACAGCAATATTTTCAGACATGGCCTCATTTGGCACAGAGTTGTGCATAAATCAAGGCCTTACAAAAATCTGATGGTCCATCTATCTAGGTCACAGTTGAAACTCTTAGTCTGCAAGTTGAAACTTAATCCACAAGATATTTAGCAAGATAAAGGGTGTATTGGTCTAAAGTGCAAGTCTTGATGAACTTTTTCTTGAACGCTCCATGTTCCCCATTTCTTTTGATGGTAATAATTGTTAAGGAACACGCATTCATATAATTAAATCAGTAGTTTTTGTTAAACTAGGTTCCTGAATTATGCTAGTTTATCCACCTTAATCAGCGTAGTTTACTATTAAGTCCATGTCTTAATTTTATGTTAAAAATACTGTGCAGCTCCCACCAGAAACGCAGCAGCAGCTGCTTACCTTGCCAGCTAATCTGATCAGAAGATTGATTTCTCGTGCCACTGCCAGGACCATCAGGAGGATTTTCCTTTGATATCAGACAGGTTATTAGGGGACATTCTTGTTTCTGTATATATTTTTCTTGCTTATCAATTGTTCACAAAATTAATCAGATAAGCCATTTTGTGATGAGGAGGGAGTATCACGGTGACAAACTCTTCAATCATGCTTCGCTACCCTCGTATGTTTAGCTACTGGGCATATTTTAGAAAATTGGAAATTTTAATTTAAATGGAAAATTAAGATTATATTTTTCTTGAAGCTAAAAGATGTTTACTTGGTGCTTTTGTGTTACTTTAAAAATAAGAATCCTTTTTAAGTTCATTTTGGCAGTTAAGAATCAAGTCGAGGACAACAATGTTTAGTATTACTTCCATTAAGCTCTCAAGGGTGAGTTTGATTCAAGAGACTTACAATCAAGGAATTCATCCACCAAATGGATACATTAAAGGATATCCACACAAAATCACGAGATGTGTTTTGTCTTCATGGTTATTCATTACCACACTGCTCGGCAAAGACAATGAGGAACTAAATGAAGCCACAGGAAATAAATCTTTGCCAAGTATATCCTTTAACGAATAAATTTAGGCTTTGGTCCAGAGGTAACAAGGTACCTCTTTATCCTTTTATCATGGTTTGAGTTGGGATTAGATACATTTCCACGCTTGAGGATGCGTCAAGAGTATTGTTTAAAACAATCCAGATCACAGAATCAAAGATCAACCAAGGCAATAGATGTAACCATACAAGATGAGTCGAGATCCACTGGGCAAAGCAAAGTAGAGGAACTATTTGGAAACGGATCAAAATTTTATTGCTCCCTTACCCTTAATTTTATGACAAATGCTAAACCCTAATTAACGAATAATATTTGGAAGGTATAAAGACCACGAATTTCTTTCAGAAGTGGACCTTATGTAACAATCATTGTACAGGTATCGCAGAGACGAACGAGTAGCAAGCATTCCCCTTCCAACCACAGAGGATAACCTGCAGTGATGAATAATAAACGAATGCAAGACTATGCATTGTAATGTCCCACTACGACGGCCATATCTGCCCTCCTCGCAGTGCCTCTTGGAGCTGAATCACCTGTTGTTGATGTTCAGGAGGCAATGAACTCAACTGCTCTGGTGTAAGGTTTAGAACTTGCTGCAGTAAGCCAGGATCTAAATCTGCCATCGGCTGCAAAGAACGGATCATATTATCAGCATCTCAAATATGATCTAATCACATAATATGGGGAAGAAAATGGCATAAGCATTATTGGTACTGTGTCCACGCAGCCATTATATAAAGAGGCCAACCACAACAAACTAAATCAATTTTGTCAATTGCTATTAAGTCCTCAATGACACGGAACCTAGAAAGGTCAATTCTAAACCTAGACAAAGACGTGGCACTGTAAAAGTCAATTGTATCCCAAATTTACTCATTTGTCCAATCGAGTCTCCAAAATTGTGTTCAATATATGATCAAGCCCTCAACTGACTCTTCTAAAGTCAATAAATGTTTGCAACTGTAATAAGAGTCTCAGATAAATAAAGTTTCCAAATGACCAAAGCTATTTTGAGATACTCTTTTACCAATTCAAATTCCTAGTGATAGAACTATGCGACCTAAAAGTACTTTGGACACAAGTCAAGTTCAGAGCTCCCAGTCAAACGAGAATGCACAGAAGAATTTTGGACGCAAGCAAAGCTCATAAAGAATACAACGATCAAACACAGTGTCTTTGTCAAGCTAAAGCTCTTTTTGTAATTATTTTTTGAAGCACAATACCTGATCACTTTGTTTATCAGAATATTTCAACTCTTCTGACTTAGCAATTGAATTTGTAGGCAATGGACCATCTGTAGAAGCTTGAGATGGTCCAGGTTGAGGGGCAACTCCTGAAGCACCCATAGAGACAGATATGCTTTTACTATCTTCCAATTTCAGCAGTTTTGAAGACTGACTACTTGGCTCTCTAGAGTCGTAAATTGAGCTTGTTTGCAACTTCATAGATGTACTATCATGTACTTGAGCAGGTCTACCAACATCCTTGCTGACAGGACCTGAAATGCCCGACGATATCAAGGGACCAGGCTGTTATTCTAAAGTAAGTTAGACCCACCATAAGTATATTTTGTGAATGGTAGCTGCAAATAAACAAAAACGTACAGCCAGACAAATGCAAGAGCACACAGATTCCAAGGCCACACTTGCATATATTTGTCTCTGTTCAACCATTTTTTGTTGAATAAGTGCATGGGCAGCCCAGCATGCTTGAGTGCATAGATAGCACTTCATGCATGCAAAAATAAGGAAACCGACATATGTATATCATCCCACTACAAGATATTCTTATTTCATTTACGAGAATTTTGTTCAATGGGAAATTATCAGCCAATTTGAACAAGCATCATTTTGGATATTCAAATAAAATAAAGGGCAGCAATTGAACATTAAGCTACATACCCCATCCTCTATCTTCTATTCCACCAAACTAAGTTATCCAAGGGTGGGTCAGATGCATGCAAAAACTATTCTTTGCAGAAGAGATGATAAAATCCCCTAATGAAATTGAGGAAAGTTAAAAAGAAAACTAAGAATGAACAAGGATTTGATCACTTTGAGGGGATCAATCTCCAAATAGACCAAAGACTTTAAATTCGATTTGATTGCTAGAGGAAAATAACCAGGCATTACATAAAAGAGCTCTTAGACACTTGGATTCTAAAGAGAAATAAACAAACAAAAGGAAATAATATCAACATTATTCTTTTCTTGAGCAAATATTCTCCTCCTATGATTATGCTAATTAGCAATTCATGATCCCCAACATTAAGGAATTCAAATCCCTAATATGCAGGGATCATATTAGCCCCTGCCGCTTCAAAACAGCCTTGATCTCAACGCTGACCAATAATAAAATTTAAAAGTTCTCTGCCGATGCCTCATAAGGTTTCTGTAGAATAAGAAGAAGTTTTCTGTATATTGCTTAGAATGATACTACAGGTATTTATACATGAATACATAGGTTTA
>JAOQMS010000178.1:11924030-11936602 GCA_027563885.1 Erythroxylum longipes
CCTAAACTGCTTTTATCATTTGGATGTCTATAACTTCCAATCATGTCATTCATCCTTTTTGTACTTTCTGTAAATTTCAATAAATCCGCTAAAAGACTATTAATCCTTTGTTTTAGTTGATTAATTTCCTCTATCTATCTACAATGACTTTCTTTTTCATATCGTCTACTTGTTTCTTGAGGCAGATGTTTTCTTCTTCTAAGAGTTTTATGTTCTTTAAATTTTCAACAAATTTCTTTTTCAATAACCTATATAGTTTTAAGATAACATGTGAATCTTCTAACAATTCTAAATAGGCATCTTGAAGATCATCAAAGTTAGAAATTAACTCATCATCACTTTCCCTTTCAGTTACCAAGCATATATTTGCTTGTTCTAAATTTTCTGAGTTGGATTCAGATTCAGACGAATCCAGATCTGCCCATGTTTCTATCATGCTCTTTTTGTTTTCTTAACTTTTCTTTTGTTTTCTTTTGAGCAACGGACATTCAGACTTGTAATGTCTTGGTTTATTACACTCATAGAAGACGATAGAACTTTTCTCATTCTTCGAATCATCTTTTCTATTCTTTTTGAAAGAGAAGTCTTTATTTCCCCTTGATTTCTTTTTCCACATCCTTCTAATCTTTCTTAAAATGAAGGATAGCTCATCTTCATCTTCACTTGAATCTTGATCAGAGTCACTAGTATCATCATTCTTGATTTCTTCAATCTTTAATGCTTTTAAAGATGTACTTCTATTTTTCTGCATCTTCTGATTCTTATGACAAGCCTTTAATGCAATGGATTCATCCCTTCTAGGTTTATCTTCAGCATCGAGCTCTACTTCATGGCTTTTCAGCGAACCAAGCAATTCGTCTAGCTTCAGCTTGCTTAAATCCTTGGCCTCTTGTATTTCTGTTACTTTGGGTCTCCATCTTTTTGGAAGACTTCTGAGAATCTTTATGACATGATCTTGACTGTCATAGATTATCCCCAAAGCTTTAAGTCCATTAATAATTGTTTGAAATCGTCCAAACATTTGATCAATAGACTTATCATCTTTTATCTTGAACAACTCATACTAATGAACAAGAATACCAATCTTGGATTCTTTCACCTGGTTTGTACCTTCATGTGCAATGGCTAATGTGTCCTTCATTTCCTTTGCAAACCTTATCATATTCACTTCTTCTTAGAGCATAACTTAAAAAGAACTTTGCCTTTGAGTTTAATTGAAAGCGAGCTTTCTAATCAACTGACCATTAGTCACGAGAGATGCTTTTCCCTTTATTGTCTGTTGGGATATATGGATCACTTTCAATGATATCCTAATGATCAATGTGTGTGGATTCTATGAAGAGCCGCATCCTGTGCTTCCAATAATGATAATTTTTACCGATGAATGCAGGGTGTCTTGAGACCAAGGCACCTTCTGCTATAAAAACATGTGATTCAGCCATGGGTCTTTATCCTCACTTTGTAAGAGCATTTTTTGGAAACCTTTCTCTGATACCAACTGAAGTAAATCACTTGTTAATATAGAAATCACGTATAATATGCAAAATACACAAGAAGGGGGGTTAAATTGTGTTAAATCGTCTAAGATATGAATCTTTAAAATCTTCTTGATTTTCTTGACAAATTCAAATGATTACAAGTTTAAATAATGCACTTAATTTTGATGAGTAATGCAATAGCAGAAATTAGTATCTATTCTTCTAACAATAAGAAAATTAAAAAAGGTAAGAGTTAGAGAATATGACACCGCGATTTATACTAGTTCACCCTTAACTTTGGGCTACGTCCAGTTCTGGGAGTTTGTCTGAGATTTCACTATATCCTTTAACATTACAAGTATTATTTCTACACTCGTAGAGCCTCTTTAGGTCTCTTTCACAAAGTATTATTTATCTGCTTCCTTAGCCTCTTCAGGTTCTAGCCTGCCTTTCTCTCAAAAAGATATTGTTTGAGCTTTCATACTCAGGTTACAGATGTATTTGCTCTCTTTCTTTCTTTATTTTCTCTCAGAATATTTTTCACAGCATAAGCACTTGAGCACAGAATTTCTCTAAGTATTTTTTTACATTCAGAATTCTTATTGAAGTCTAGGACTACAACTATTATTTATAACTTAAATCTCCAACGGTCTTCTTGAGAAATTTGCTTATAGAGTCTTCTAAAGTCTATTATTAGTTGAGTCTTGTAACTAACTCCAACTAACTGACATTCTAGTACATTCTTCAATTACATCGACTTGCTTAGATTCGTATGCTTCATCTGATGTCTTAGACTTGATCACTTTGTCTGATCCGCCTTATTCACCTTTTACTAAAGTATCGTCTTAATTTGATGATTTGTGCCACTGCGCACTTAACAAATTCATCAAAACAGTTCACACACTTCTATTATTATTATTATTTGACTTTCATCAAAATCAATAGAAGAAGTGAAGTCTTCTTGACTTAACACTTTCTTCTTAATCAACATCCAAAATAGATGCAAGAATGGCCAGATATGTTTCCCCTTCACCTAAAGACACATATTTCAAATTTTCAAGTAACTCTTTCAACTTTACTTTTGGTAGGTTGCATTATTCTCTTCATCAGAGGTTATTTATAAGAATTTTCCAAACTCTTTTCCCTCAATATTGTCTAACAACTGGCAGTACTCATCAAAATCAAAATCGGCAACATTAATCTGATCAACAAAAGAACACTCCTCATAAACAGCAGTATAACATTAATTTGATCGATAAAAGAACACTCCTCATAAACAGCAATAGTAGGGACAGGTTTAACATTAAAGATTGAAAAAACTATTATTTCTCCTAACACAGTCATGGTCAATTTCCCATTTTTCACATCAATCAGAGTATTGGTGGTGGCCATAAAAGTTCTTCCAAGGAGTATCGTGTGCTCCTTCTCTTGTTCCTTTATTTCCCCCATAACTAAAACAACAAAGTCAGCAGGTACAATCAATCCTCCAACCTTCACCAACACATCATCCATTATTCATTTCGGATAACGGATTGACCTATCAGCTAATTGCAAGCACATGTTTGTAGGTCTTAATTATCGTAGATCCAATTTCACGTAAATAGAATGAGCCATTAGGTTTATACTTGCTCCTAGGTCAAGCATGCCCTTAACCTCCTCACCATTACCATTAAGAAGGTAAAAAACTCGAGCATGCAACCAAAGGCAATAAAGGACGAAGACTTTATAAGGCGACCGATCCTTATAGACCACTAGTTCCGTATCCTAGTTGCCTTAATGACTCAAAACAAGATGAACAATTTTCTGATCTCTATAATATGCTTTCTAAAGTTAATATTAATTTGCCACTGTTAGATGTGATCAGGAACATTCCAGCTTATATGAAGTTCTTAGGAACTAAGCACCAAAAAATGAAAGTTTACACCATATGAGAAGGTGATATTTTCATAAGTAGCAAGTGCAGTCCTTTAGCAACAATTACCCCCCAAATTGAAAGATCTAGGGAGTTTCATCGTGAAAGTATTAATAGGTAATGGTGAGGAGGTTAAGGGAATGTTTAACCTTGGTTGGAGCAAGTATAAACCTTATGCCTTATTCTATTTATTTGAAATTGGATCTAGGATAGTTAAGACCTACCAACATATGTTTGCAATTAGATAATAGTTTAATTCGTTAACTGAAAGGAATAATGGAAGATACGTTAGTGAAGGTTGGAGGATTGATTATCCTCATAGACTTCGTAGTTTTAGACATAGGGGAAATAAAAGAGCAAGAAAAGAAGCACATCATACTCTTAGGGAGGCCTTCTATGGCCACCACCAACACTTTGATTAATGTGAATAATGAGAAATTGACCATGATTGTCCAAGGAGAAGCAGTAGTACTTTTAATCATTAATGTTAAACCTATTCCTACTATTGTTGTTTATGAAGAATGTTCACTTGTTGATCAAATTAATGCTGCAAATTTTGATTTTGCCTTGTAGGAAGAAGAAGAAAGTGAGTTAGACTTGGTTAAAGAGATTGATGATTACTTTCAATTGCTACACGACACCGCTGAGGGAGAGTTTGGCAAATTCTTAAAGGTAGCTTCCAATGAAGAGAAGAACGCAACCCCTCCAAAAGTAGAGTTGAAAGAGTTACTTGAGAATTTAAAGTATGTGTTTTTAAGCGAAAGGGAAACATATCTGACCATTTTTGCATCTACTTTGGATGTTAACTAAGAAAAAAGAACTTTGAGTGAGATGAAAAGATTGAAAAAGGACATAGGATAGAGTTTGAGTGACATTAAGGGAGTTTGAGTGCATGCATAAGATTATCCTAGAAGAGGGGGATAAACCAATGAGAGAAACCCAAAGAAGACTCAATCCTAATATCTAGGAGGTAGTGAAGAAGGAAGTTTTGAAAGTGCTTAATAAGGGAGTATTTATCCAATTGCAGATAGTGAGTGAGTGAGCTTAGTGCATGTAGTTCCAAAAAAATCTGGCATTACTGTTATTTGAAATGATAAAAATAAGTTAGTGCCTACTAAAAATACCATTGGAAGAAGAATGTGTATTGATTATAGGAAACTGAATGGGGCTACTAAAAATGACCATTTTTCTCTCCCTTTTATTGATCAAATGTTGGATAAACTTTCTGGACATGAGTTCTATTATTTTCTTAATGGTCTTTCAGGTTATTACCAGACACCGATTGCTGGACCAAGCAAAAATGACATTCACTTATCCATTTGGGACATTCGCTTTCAGGTGGATGCCATTCGAGTTGGGTAATGCACCTGTAATATTTCAAAGTTGCATTTTTTTCCATTTTTTGGACATGATCGAGGAATTTATTGAGGTATTTATGGATGATTTCTCAATCTTTGGTTCTTTTTTTTATGATTATCTGAATAAGCTGACTCAAGTGCTTGAAAAACTATATTGAATGCAACTTCACCTTAAGTCCGTAAAAAAGTCGTTTTATGGTAAAACAAAGGATAGTCCTAGGTCATGTTATGTCAGAAAAGGGAATTGAGGTTGATAAGGCTAAAATTGAAGTTATAGAAAAACTTCCACTACCCACTTCTGTCAAGAGTATTAGAAGTTTTCTAAGACATGCTAGATTTTATAGGAGGTTTATCACATATTTTTCCAAGATAAGCCATCCTTTATGGAAACTGTTAGCAAAATATGTCCATTTTGATTTTAATGAGGAATGCCTTAATGGCTTTAACGTGCTCAAAGAAAAATTGGTCTCTGCACTAATTGTTGTGGCTTCTGATTGGTTTTTGCCTTTTGAAATTATGTGTTATGCTTCTGATTTTGCTGCGGGAGCTGTTTTGGGCCAAAAAGTTGAGAATCCTTGTATACAGTTTATTATGCTAGCTTAAATTTGAGTTATGCACAACTAAATTACACATCCACTAAGAAAGAATTGTTAGTGGTGATTTTTGCATTAGAAAAATTCAAACCTTATTTGTTAGGGTCAAAGTTTATAATCCATTCTAATCATACAGCTCATAGATATCTTTTAACCAAAACGCATGCAAAACTATGGTTAATTAGGTGGACTTTTTTGTTACAAGAGTTTGATGTGGAAATAAAAGACAAAAAAGGGGAGTGATAATGTTGTTACGGATCATTTTTCTAGAATGGGTCCTAACTTGGAAACTTTTGAACATGAAAAGAAGTATGCAATTGTTGAGAACTTTCCTGATGAGCAGTTATTTGTTGTTGATTTTGAGACCTAATATGACTTTTCAGGAAAGATTCCTTCACTTAAGCAAGTACTACTTTTGGGATGATCCATACTTCTACCAGATTTGCAAGGATGAAATCATTCAGAGGTGCATTTTAGAAGATGAGTAGGTAAATGTCTTCACCTTTTTTCATGAACTCCACAATGGAGATCGAAAAACTACTTCTAAGGTTATTCAAAGTAATTTATATTGGCACACTTTTTTTTAGGATGTTCATTCCTTCTGCTTAAAATGTGATAAATGTCAAAAAACTGGAAATAAATCTTATGGATTTGAATATATACTTGTTACAGTTGATTACTTATTTAAATAGGTAGAAGCAATAGCCACTCGAACTAATGATGCTAATGTTGTTAAATTTATGAAGGAAAATATTTTTCGTAGGTTCAAGATTCCGTGAGCAATCATAAGCGATGGAGGAAGTCATTTCTGCAATAAGCTTTTTGAAAAGCACATGAAGAAATTTGCAATCACTCACAAGTTGGCGACTCTATATCATCTACAAACCTCCGAATAAGTGGAAATAAGTAACAAGCAAATTAAGGGCATTTTGGAGAAGACTATGTGCCCATCAAGGAAGGATTAGTTAATAACGTTAAATGATGCACTATAGGCTTACAACACAACTTACAAAACCGTCTTAGGCTTGAGCCCTTATCGATTTGTTTTTGGGAAGGCATGCTATATACCTGTAGAGGTTGAGCATAAGGCACTGTGGGCAATCAAGACAATGAACATGAACCTAGATGAAGGAGGAAGGGAGCGTTTGCTTCAATTCTAAAAATTAGATGACCTCGGAGTGAGGCTTATGATTTTTTTTAAATCTACAAGGAACAAACAAAACGCCTTCATGATAAAGATCTTGTAGGTAAGTCTCTCACACTTGGAATGAAAGTTCTTTTATATAATTCTCGGTTGTGTTTGTTTCTAGGAAAATTGAAATCAAGGTGGAATAGGCCATTCAAACTACTAAAGGTGTTCCATAACGAGCCGTGGAACTAGAAAATCCAAGAACAAAGGAAACCTTTAAGGTGAATGGACATCGAGTGAAACCATATTTGGAAGAAGCAATTGAGAAGAAAACCGTACAATTATCAATTTGAGTGACCCACCTAAAACGTGACTATTGAGGCATCCAACTACAAGACATTAAAGAAGTGCTAAATAGGAGGCAAGCCATATAACTCATCTTTTCAATTATTTGTTATTCCTATTTTGTGACTCTTTAGTTAGTTTAATGTTTTTAATTTTAAATCTTTATTTTTAAAAAAGCAAAAAATTGAAATCACCTCCATGACTCGTCTAATAAAACCTACCGAGCCTTAATTTTAATCTTCATTTCTATCTGTCTTCTTTTAGATCTTCTCACAACCGTCTCCACCATCTATCCAGTCGTCTCCCCCTGCACCACAGCTAAAGATCCACCGTGAACACCTTTGTGCACCACAGAAGATGCCACACACCGTTCTCCATCCTCGCAAACGATGACTCCCCACCATAAGCACCACCACCCGCACGCTTATGAGACCTGCATTCCACCAACAGCTGCATACCCGTGAGCACCACCCACATTGATGGATATAAGTCAAAGGGTGAGATACCATGGAGGTTCATCCTCTTCACCACATAATGACCATAAGCCAACTTCAAGTATCTCATGTATACATTTTCATACTAGACAACACCAACAAAGGTACATAATTCTTAAAAACCTTCAAATTATTCCTAACTGAATTGTTGAATTAGCAATAGTTGATCGAGTTTATAAATTGTTGGGCAATGTAGGATGGAATAAATTTTCTGAATTCAGGAAAAATTCATATGTGGAATTGATCTTATTTAGTACTTTAAAAGTTGTCAATGACACTACTACTCAAGATATTATGAGTAGTTTAAAATTTTGATTGATGAATGCACCGCATGTGATTACTTTGGATGTACTTAATGATATTTTTGGATTTCCACACAGTGATTTATATGGCTATCATTAGAATTTTAGGGCTAGAAAATTTTGGACCCAAATAACCAATCCTATAAAAGTATTTTCTCCAAATCGGTTTAAATCATCCGCCTTAGTGGACCTAGCCCTTCACTATATCCATAGAGTTTTAACTTTTACCTTAATTAGTAGGGGAGATAGCCATGGAGCAGTTTGTAAAGCTGAATTGTTTACTTTGTGGTGTATGATGCATGGTAAGCCTTTTAATGTCGATATGTGGTTAAGTATGCATTTAATTGATGTAGCTAAAGCAAGTGCAGGAAAAATAGTACTTGGAGTGTTCGTGACACAAATTGTGGAACAGCTCGGCTTAGTAATCGGGAGGACACTGATGCAGCTCATCCCAAGCAACTCGAGTTTCAACTTACACTCCTTGGTGTCTATAAAGGTTTTCAAACAATAAGATGATCATTATGTTCTTATCAATGATGGCATAGAGGAAGCTTCAAACAGCTAGCGAGCTCAAATGGTGGAAGTTGAAGCTAAAAAAGAAGCTAATGTTCCGCCAACCAAAGAAATGCCTCCGTATACTTTGATTACTTATAAGGATAGAGAGCTTTAGCAGTAAGCAAATGAGTAGATCCATAACATTGAGGGTAACGTGGCAGAGATCTAGAACTTTATGGCCAATTTGAATGCTCGCTTTAGATAGTTACCACCCCCACCTCAGTATCGTATTTCCATCCTTTCTTTCTTTTTATTGCTTATTGGTTTAATTTCTTTTAGTTTTAATGTTTGTCCTTGTTTGTGTTACTTTGCATCTTAGATCCCTCTTTTATTTTCTTATCGCATTGGGGACAATATGGTATTTAAATAAGGGGAGTGTTGTAGTTAATAAGAAAACACAAAAACAAATAAGTGTTATATGTTTGTTTTTCCCATTTAATAGTTAGAGATACATAGTCATGAAATAAACTTGATCGAGATTAGAAATGCATAATATGAGTGAATGAGTATACTTGTATGCTTATACTGATTAACTTGGATTTTGATTAAAAAGACATTAGCATGTTGTATAGAAGAATGTCACTTTTCTTTAGTAAGAATTTGATCCTTTTGAAATATTTAGCATCAAATTAGTATTATTTGTTAAGAGTTTTCTTTTATGGTTAAGGAACTTTAGAACTTACTTGTAAATACTAGTTGAGATCACATAATCTTATGCAAATGTTGAAACGATGAAGGCAATTAGGATTTATCTCTTTTGCTTAAAAAACCACTATAATGTTACCTTTAGTGAGCCACTTTGAGCGTAACATAAAACCTTTCCTTTCTTTAAAGCTAAAATATAAGCCTTTACCTTAGTTATTTATCCTCTTTTTTGTACCTACTATAAGGCAAGTTGAGCATTTGAAATGGTAATCCTGGGTTTAGAAAGTAATTGCTTGAACAAGTGTGAGAGGATCATAGCATATAGTTGGCTATTGCATTAGGAATGGGTTGCATTAGGAATGGGTATGTTATAGCAAATTTTATCTCTCCTCTATATTTTTCTCTTTTTTTGACCACTTCCTTCATATAAGGGTTCAACCTTTGTTGATTTTTGCTCACTACTCTACTCCTTTCTTCAAGGTGTATCCTATACATAATAATGTTTGGGCTTATTCCTTGTATATCACATATTTGTCATCCCATAGCCTTCATCCGCTTCCTTATAATCTTTATCATTGTACTCTCTTATTCCCCATCGAGCTGATTGGAAATAAAGATGGGTAGTGTTTGGCCCTTACCTAGAAAGGTATATTTAAGGGGTGTGGATAAAGGTTTAAGCTCTAGAGTTGGTTGTTTCTCGGTGGATGGTGGTATGGGTGCTTCAGTTCTTACTAATATGCCTTGATGTACTTAAACACTCAACTCCTCCATCTTAGCTTCTTCCTTAAACTCAACTTAGTTTTCCTTTTCAGCTTCATCGTTTGTCTCAGCTTCCTCATATTTAACTTTTTCAAAGCAGCTCTCCTCTTGCTCTTTAATGCATTCATCCATAATATCAATCTTCATGTAAGAGCTACTTTCTTTCAGATTTTTCAAAACTGTTTATGATGAACTCCACTTGATCCTTACTAATATAAAGTGTTAGTTTGCCTTTATGAATGTCTATTAATGCTCTTCCAATGTTCATGAAAGGTCATCCAAGAATTAGTGGATAGTTTCTATCCTCTTCGAAATATAGGAGGATAATGAACTTGTCCACCCTCATTAAAACATCTTCCATAACCCCAAACAGTCTCTTAGTTAATTGCTACCAACTAAATAAGCATTGAACTTAGTTTCACCTCACCTAGCCCTAATTTTCTAAATATCAACAAAAGCATAACATTTATACATGCACCTAAGTCTCATAAACACTTCGTGAACACGAATTCACCATCTACATGAGGAATTGTAAAACTCCCTGGATCTTTTAGCTTTGAAGGCATGTGACTGGTGATAATGGAGCTATAAATTCTAGTTAATGCTACTCTTTGGTTATCTTCCCAAGTCCGCTTCTTTGATAATATTTCTCTCCATGAACTTTGCAAATTGTGTGTATGGTTTGTTCTTCTATAATCTTTAGGGGAATGGAATCTTCAGCGGGTATGGCGAAGGGGGAAATTTAAAGAGGGTTCTCACTCTTTTCTTCATCCTTTTTCTTCATTTCTTAATCCCCTACTGGGTGGGTTTTAGCTTGTTTATCTGCTTTTTACTTAAGCTCTTTCCCACTTCTAAGTGTGATTGTCTTAATTTGCTCCCCTGGATTTGCTTCCGTGTTACTCAGGAGACTCCCCACACTTCTTGTAGATAATGCGTTTGCTAGTTGGCTCATTTAAACCTCCAGAATATTAATGGAAGAGGTGTGGTTTTTACCTACTTGCTCGAACTTTTCTTCCATCCTCTTATGAGCCTCATCCATACTTATAAGATTGCCCATGGTCTTATCCAATTTAAAGTCATTGGCATTGGATTTATCTTATTGAAATCCAGGTAGCTTTTGATTTCTAAACTAATTTCCTGCATTGATAGACTAAGGAAAATTTTAACAATTCCTCCACCCAGGAATCTACAATTAGAGTAGGGGTTGTTCCTCCTCTTCGATCAAATTATGTGCCTATATAGTTGAGTTTCTCCATATTATTATATTGCATCAACAAGCAATCAATGGTAACATGGTTATATTGTCTACATAATTCACATCCATGATGAATTACTTTAATTAAAGAAGATGGAGAGGTTTTCAGGATGTTCCATTGCATTGTTAAGTTATCGATCTCAGCTTGCATTGCTGTCATTGAATCAATATTAATGACTCCCTTCTGGTCTTTGAAATTCACTTGCTATTTGCTTCTATTTGAAATCCAAAGACAGCTGTTATTTGCCATCTCCTCTAGCAATTCCTCTACTTCCTTAACTATTTTCACATATGAGATCCTCTAGAAGCTATGTCTATAGTGCCCCTTGTGGATGGATTAACTCCATTATAGAATGTTTACAAGAGCAACTCCTTTGGTAAATTATGGTGAGGACATATCCTTTACAATTCCTTTTAAGGCTCCCATGCTTCTATAGTGACTCCCCTTCGTTTTGTTTGAAATTAGTAATCTCCTTTATCAACCTCGTTGTCTTAGTCAGAGGGAAGTACTTATCTAGGAAGGCATGCACCAACCATTCCCAATTCGGGACATTAGTTAAGTTCAAGGAGTGATACCATGCTTTAGCTTTATCCCTTAGTGTGAAGGGAAAGAGCCTCCTCCTAACAACATCTTCTAACATTCCATTATATCAGAAGGTATCATATAAAGGTGTACTATATGGGCATTAGGATCCTTGTTAGCCCACACATAGAATTACATGCTGGTTTGTAGCATGTTCAACAACGCTAGTTTGAACTCAAATGATGTTGCTTGCACTGGTAGTCGAGTGATGCCATGATATGTAGTGTTAAACCCTGGTCTTATGAAATCCATAAGGGTTTGTAACCAGTCTCCCTTATTAAACTATTCTACCATTTTTCTTTCGATCTCTTCTTGACATCTCACTCTTTAGATTTCTCCTTCTTGTCTTGTGATGTCAAGTGATGGAGTGTCTTTGATCTTTCTTAAACTCTGAGTAATTCTTGTGTTCATGCAGTCATAAGGACACAAGAATGGCAAAATATTCCTTATATCAAAGGAGTTCATATAGTCCTAAGCTAAATCCTCAGCAACGGTGTCAAAAACTTGTTGAACAAGCTTGATATCTAACAAAACCCTCAATACACCGCAAGAATACGAATCGTATCGTGTAGTATATAAGGTTGAAGCTAACATTTTCAATCAGATATAAAGTTATCTATTAGATAACTAATTTTTGACATAAGATCTCTCTTCGAATGATTGTTAATTTGATAATTGCAGGACTATTAGGCTCCCAACTCTCGTTGCACAATCTAATCTGATTAATTTTGACTGACTCTCTCAATTTATTGTAAAGTATAAGAATGCACAATTATCACAAACACCAGAATATGTATTGAAATTAACAATAACCAAAGTGACACATAATTTTAGAATAAATCCTAATCTGAAATTTAGAATTTCATGAACATATTTACCATCATGGAATTCAGATTACACATTAAGATTAATGAAACAACTAAAGGAAAAGAAGAAAAATTCTATTAGAGACTTTATTTAAAGATGAAATTCCTAGATGTTCTCCTTGATCTCCCTTGTTTGATCCACTTTTTGGTGTTGGCTGCTGCATTTTTTTTGTAACATCCCATCACCAATTGGGAAGGGTAAAATAGTAATTTGGAATAGTTTATAAGTGCTTAAAATTGTCTTGATATGTTCATGCATACACATGTAAGTGAATAGTGAATTTTGCACATGTAAATG
>JAOQMS010000178.1:11951841-11986135 GCA_027563885.1 Erythroxylum longipes
CTCGCGTCTCCCTTGTCTGAGCTCATCCAATTGTCCCCTAACCTTATTTAAGGCTAGATTGAACCTCTCAAATTGTTGCTGCATGGCTCTCAAAGTGAAAGTGATAGTTGCATCTCCCCCTTGGTTGTCGTCATTACTACCTCCCTGCGACATTGTAATTAAAATGATATACCTGCAAAACAAGGTTAGTGATAAACAAACTCACACACTCCCTCACATGTTTCACTCAAGAATTGGTCACTCCCCTCATGTTTAATTCACGGCAATGACTCCCTCAAATAAGCTCACACACTCTTGCCTTTTACCACTCAATATTCTCTGAAACCCAAGTTACAATTAGAACCACAACTTCAACAAATCAATATTTCCAAATGTAGCTCAAATAACAAGTAACAAGCAACCCAAACTAATAACCAATAATAAGCTAGCAAATCTGAAAACTTTTAATTTTTTTTATTTTTTTTCAGTTTTTTCAGTTTTTTTTGACTTTTTTGACTTTTTCGGTTCTTTTTTTTCAACTCTTTTTTTTGCAGATCTTTTTTTCAGACTTTTCCTTTTGTTTTGTTTTTTTCTTTTTTTCGAACTTTTTTTCAGCTTTTTTTTTTTTGCTATAAGCTGAAAGCTTTCAACAAATAATTGAAAACCCTAACTAAAATTAAAAACAAGAAGGAAGATTGAAATCCTAGGTCAAAAGTTAATTCACACCTGAATTGATGATACGATGATAATTGAACGGTGATGGTAGTGGTTTCTTGAATTTTAATGGAGTTGAATAAGAATTCTCCTCCAGACCAGCTCTGATACCAATCTGACATGCTTCACGGAATGCGCGATGAACAGTCGCGGTGAACAGTACCGGATGAACAGTACAATGAACAGTACGACGATGAACAGTGCGGAACAGTGCGTGAACAGTGCCGAACAGTGCGGGAATAGTATCGAAGAGTGCGGGAATAGTACCAAAAACTAACTAAGGCATACGCAAGGCTAATCTCTATGACACCTCTTGGAAACTTGTTCCAAGCAATCCCGATAATCAAAATTAACCCAGAAAAGAACTATCAACACGCCACAATTGGAAAATCAATTGATAAGTGAAGAAGGTTCGAAAGGTAACAAGAACAAGAGAATAATGTTTCTCCCTATTGAAGCCGACAACTTTTCAACAATTATCGTCCCCCCAAAAGTTATCAAATTTTCTAGGTTAAATAATAAAACGTTGTATGTGGAAGCCTAAAGAAACAAAGTCCAAAAAACTAAATAAATAGGTATGATGTGTTGTGCCACTACTGAATCCATATGCTTTTGGGCTTAAGTGATGAAGCATTAAAATAGCCCAAATCTTCTTGTCTTTAAGCTCCAAATGTATCCGGTCCAAGGATTTGAGTTAAATGGATTAGTTTGGGCTCAATTCCATTAAACTCTCCTCCAATAGGCTTAGAGCTCGCCATCCTCTCAAGATAAAAGCCCACATACGTATAAAGAGTCTCTTTAAGTCTCTGGGTCCTAGCTTTGGTCATGGGCCTTTCTGGCATGGCTAGCTTTCTGCCTGGTCCTACTCGATTGTCCATGATCCCGCTCACATTAGGTGTCCTCCTATCTTGTAATTCTTGTAAAATTTTAATTGTTACAACTGTGAGACAATGCTCACTAGTTTAACATTTTAAATAAAATGTTAAACATGAATGTAATTCATTTAATTTCTTATGTCTTACGTGCATACAATTCATGTTACAACCGTGAAATAATGCCCACAACTGTAACATTTTAATTGCTTAGCTGTGAGCTGCAATACCTTACTCTCTATTTTTATGCTCTATCTTGTCTCCTCTTTTTATAATCTTCTTCTTCTTTTTACTTTATGAAGACAGTAGAGTATGAATATCGAGAAGATGACTCAACAAGTATGCTTTCGACTCACTTTAGTTCCTTCATTTCCTAAATGTACCTAAAATTAAAAATGAGCTAAAGTGAGTATCATAAGCATTTCTAAGGCATTAATCACTAACTATAGTAAATCAAACGAATCAACATTTAAGCAAATATCAAGTTCCCCTAAACTTAGCTTTTTACTGTTCTTAAGAAAATCGTCAAAATCAAAATCACAAAAGAAAACTTTTAGTCCTTTTCCATATTGCTAAGAATAGAGTCATAAATAAAGATGAATGACTTTCAAAACGTATAGAATAACTCAACATTTAAGTGTCGAAAATGATTAAAGTGTCAAATATGAGTAAGGTCTGGTTCTAAGGTCAATCTCGGCCTAAATACGACCAGGCATATTCATTCATCCTAACATTTTTACACCTCTCTTTGGACTATTGATTTGAGACTAACAGTACGCTATGATACTCTCGGTTTTCCTTTATATTGTGTTTAATTAAGATATGGTCATTAATTAAGCCTAGCTACCGAATAGCCTAGGATACAATCTCTAGATTCAATTTGGCAGTAACATTACGAAGTGGAAAATGATCAATATATGTAGTAACCTTACACGTTCGGGTTATCTAACCTATCTTATGCTGTTCGTAACGATTCAAGACCATTAGATGCTACTAACAAATATCAAATGTAAGGATTATGGATTACATTCAACATTATAGCAATAGGTTCATAATAGAACAATGAAAGTATTAAGATCATCCATACAAAACCCAATTCAATTAAGAAAAACAACACAACAATATGAAAAGAGATTACAATGTTAATAGGATGAAATGACTTAACCATGACTTGGCATCGATATGCCCGTTGAACCGGCATTGCGGACCTAGCCTTCCATCTCCTTTTTCAAGCTCTAAGAAGAATGGTAGTTGTCTCCTTTCTTCATCTTGGAAACTGAGGGTGAATAATGCATAAAACAACTATTGTCCTTTTTATTCCACCCAAAATCGAAGATGAATAATAAATAAAGATCAAGTTTGTCCATTCTCCTTTGCAAAACAGAAGAGGATAAAGAATATCTCAGCTGTTGTATTTTCTTTTCACTCTCAGTTCTCCCCAACTTTCCCAGCTGACACTTCTCTCCTTTTTTATTCAAAAGCTACATTCATACCTATAAGGCAGCTAGGTTAAGATCAAATAAAATGGACAGGTGTCTTGCGTTTTCTAGTATCCCATTCTAGCTGCTCTTTTCTTTTATTTTCCACTTAACCTTTTTAGTCGACGCACACATATACTCCCTTTCAACCGACCACACCACCTTATTCCATTTTAAAGCTGGGCTTTAGTCAAAATTGGATAGGTGTTGCATTCTCCGCACTCCCTTCCCTCCTTTTCCTTCAATAACACAACCTATTAATAATGTCATCCAAAAGCTAGATTAAATGGAATGGACAACTGTCTTTTTAATGCAATGAATAGGTTAAAAGCAATGTATCGTTTTAATTGTTACAACCCTCTCTTGGTAATGTGAGGCGTATCAAATTTTCCATCTATGTTACAACCATCATACCTTTTTCTTTATAATCAAAACTAGGTTTTAAAGTGACAGCTAGCTCATTCTTAAAATTCATTTCAAAAAATTGGTAGCATGAGGTGTCCTATCTTATAATTCATGTAAAATTTTAATTGTTACAATTGTGAGACAATGCTCACTATTGTAACATTTTAAATAAAATGTTAAACATGCATGTAATTCATTTAATTGTTTATATCTTACGTGCATACAATTCATGTTACAACTGTGAAATAATGCTCACGACTGTAACATTTTAATTGCTTAGTCGTGAGCCGCAATACCTCACTCTCTATTTTTATGCTCTATCTTATCTCCTCTTCTTATTATCTTCTTCTTACTCAATGAAGACAGTAGAGTATGAATATCGAGAAGATGACTCAATAAGTATGCTTTCGGTTCACTTTAGTTCCTTCACTTCCTAAATATACCTAAGAGCTAAAGTGAGTATCATAAGCATTTCTAAGGCATTAATCACTAACTGTAGTAAATCAAATGAATCAAAATTTAAGCACATATCAAGTTTCCCCAAACTTAGCTTTTGACTGTCCTCAAGAAAATCGTCAAAATCAAAGTCACAAATGAAAACTTTCTCATTTTCCATTTCCTAAGAATAGCTAGTTATAAATAAAGATGAATGACTTTCAAAACCTATAGCAATAACTTAACATTCAAAGCTTCTACTAATGATCAATCAACTTTCATCACCTAAGAAACTAAGTAATCTAGAGGCAGACTTGGACAAGCAGTGTTTAAATAAGATATTTTCACGAGTACACTCAAAAACCATTCATGATCACAACAATCCATAACTTTGCATATTGTTTCTTTTCTCCTCCACTAAAATTCATATGCATAGTCATGAATCAAAGGACTTTTCTATGATTGTAATGTGGGAAAGGGTAAGATGAGATGTATTTTAGGTAATTTAACATAAAAGCCATAAAGCTAGTGAAGCAAAAGTAACACTCAATGAGATATCAAGTGCACAAATTAGCATTCATTCAAAACTGAGTACTGTTAGCTATGAAGAGTGCAACAATTATGTTTCATAACTCAATTCAGCTCTCACACCATAAAGCACATAAACATAACACAAAGAGTGCTTCATCTAAAACAACATCTGCCACATATGCAATATATTCAAACCACCTATTCAATACAACTTAAGGAGGATAAACCATTAATTAGCAACTTTTCAAAGCAATTGTATTTCCTCTTTGATATTTTTATTCAAACTCACTCTTTTTTCTTTCTTTTTCTTTTTCCTTTCCTTTTATTTCCTTTTCTTTCATTTTTTTCAAATATAACCGTGATAAAAGCTACATCAGCATTGGATTCATAACATGGAATATTAACAAACATAACCAACCCATATGTATGCATACCCCCATACTTAGGCTTTTGTATAATCACAATAATCATGAATTAACAAATGCTCCACTAGATTTAAAGCTTGGGCGGGGCATTTGGTTAGGTTCATGTAATGTATTTTATACAAAAGGAAAGGTTAATAAAGCTCAAAGGGGGTTAGCAAAGGAAAATTCACATTAATGGGTAGGTTATTTGGCTAATGTAGCTCGTAATCAACAAAGAATGCCTAATCATTTTTCATGAAAATACATGTGATAAAAATGTGGTCTTGAATAGAAAATCAAAGCAAAGTAATGACGTATATGTCATGAAGGTCACATATAACAAAAGAAAGTGAGACTGATATGGATGTGTCAGTATAATAAGGCTCAAAACCTTACGAGTTTTTGTCTACCACTAGTCACCACTCTTCTAAGGATAATGCACATTAATTAATCACAAGAGCAAAAGTACTTACTAAGGTTTCCATTGATTTTTCTAGTCAATTCATACTCTAATTATGACTAAATAATATTAAAAGCAATAGAAAATAAGAAAATTTTTGATTGTATTTGTTTGTTTTTGAAAACCGCCTAAGAAGTCATATAAGCTACAATTAAGCTCAAAACATGCATAAAAGCTAATATCCCCATACCCACACTTATAACTTACATTGTCCTCGATGTAACATCAAGAAATGGAGCAGTTTATGAAAATAGTAAATGCAAAAATGTAAATAACATATATTAACTTCCTTTAGGTTGCCTCCCAAGTAGTGCCTTTCTTTATCGTCGTTGGCTCAACTCCCTGTTGCTCCTATCAAATGACAGTCACATCCTCCAGTATCAACACCTCTAAATCCTCCGTTTAGAAACCTTCATAATACGATTTTAAACAATAACCATTCACTCTGAATGTCTTGTTGATTTTTAGACTCCGTATCTCTATTGCACCAAAAGGAAAGATATGAGTGATAACAAACCGACCAACCTAAAAGGAGTGGAACTTACCTAGAAATAGTTTGAGTTTGGAGTGATATAGTAGAGCTTTCTAGCCCACTGAGAAGCTTTTCCTCAAAATCATGAAAAGCCTTCATCTTCTTCTTATATAACACTGCATTCTGGAAGGATTCATTCCTCATCTCCTCCATCTCTTAAAGCTGTAACTTCTTATGCACATCTGTATCATCCAAGTTGCATCTTCTAATAGCCTAATATGCCTTATGTTGTAATTCCACTGGAAGATGACATGACTTCCCAAACACCAGTCTATATAGAGACATCTCAATTGGTGTTTTGTAAGTTATCTTATAAGCCTATAGTATGTCTTCTTGTTATACACTCCATTCCTTTCTATTGAGTTGCACAGTTTTCTCCAGGACCAACTTAATTTCTCGATTTAAGACTTTAGCTTACTTGTTAGTTTGAGGATGGTAAGCAGTGGAAACCTTATGCCTGATGTGATATTTTCTGAACATTTCTTCCATCATCTTGTTGCAAAAGTGGGTTCTTTTCTTACTAACAATTGCTTTCGGCATCTCGAACCTAGAAAGAATGTTCGCCTTCACAAAATCTACAACAACTTTCGCATCATTAGTTCTAATGGCTTTGGCTTCCACCTTGGAAACATAATCAACTGTAAGTAATATATAAGTAAATTCAAAAGATGGAGGAAAAGGTCCCATAAAGTCAATACCCCAAACGTCAAAATTTTCACAAAAAAGGAAAGGAGTTTGTGGCAATTGATCCTTATGGGACAGGTTACCTGACCGTTGGCATCTATCACAAGATTTGCAAAAGGTATATGCATCTTTGAACAATATTGGTTAGTAAAAGCCACCATCCAGAACTTTATGACTCGTTCTTTTCACTAAAAAATGTCCTCCATACGCATATGAATGACAGAAGGATTGGATCGAGGATGCTTCACTTTCAGGTACACATCTCCTGATGACTTGATCTACACAGTGCCTCTAAAGATATAGGTCATCCCAAACATAATACTTTGCTTTCTTTGAGTTGTTGACAAACCAACAGGTAATTTGTTAGTAACTAAAAAATTGACAATGTCTGCATAACATGGTGGTGTCGCATTAGCAAAGAATAATTGCTCATCCAGAAAGGTTTCTCACAGAGGGATATCATCTTCTTCCTTTATCAAATGGCTGAGATGGTTTACCACCACTTTTCCTACCCGCTTCTTACTACTAATCTCTAAGTCAAATTCCTGAAGGAGGAGAATCCATCTGATCATCCTTGGTTTCGCTTCTTTCTTTGTGAGCAAGTATTATAAAGTTGCATGGTCAAAATAAACATTCACTTTAGTACCAAACAAATAGGATTAAAATTTTTCTAAAAGAAAATCCACAAATAAGAGTTCTTTTTTAGTAGTTAAATAATTCAATTAGGTTGGGTTTAGAGTCTTAGAAGCATAGTAGAAGACATGCAAAGCTTTTCCCACTCTTTGTCCTAGAACTACCCCCATTAATCGCTTGCATCATACATGATCTCGAAGGGGAGGTTCCAATCTGGTGGTTGAATCACCGGTAGGGATGTTAAAAGCTCCTTAAGTTTGTTGAATGCTTCCTTACACTTTACATCGAACTCAAAGGATACATCTTGTTGTAGAAGCTTGCACAGTGGTGTAGTTATCTTTGAAAATTCCTTAATGAACCTTCGATAAAAAACTACATGTTCAAGAAAAGAATGCATTTCCCGCATAGTAGAGGGGTAAGGTAAAGAAGAAACCATAAAATGTCATTTCTCCTAATTCAGTATAAGGTTAGTTTCTATGCATCTTTCCAAAATAATAACAAGATTCTTAAGGCATTCTTCAAAAGAAGATCCATATACATTAACATCATTCATGAATACCTTAATAATCTTCTCAACATACTCAGAAAAATTCTTACCATACACCTTTGGAACGTGGTAGGTGCATTATATAATCCAAATAGCTTTCTTCGGTAAGCGAATGTACCAAATGGGCATGTGAATATGGTCTTCTCCTGATCTTTTAGTGCGATTGAAATATGAAGATAACCTGAAAAGCCATTTAAAAAGCAATAATAATCATAGCTGGCCAATCTCTCAAACATCTGATCAATAAAAGGAAGGGGAAAGTGGTCTTTACAAGTTTCAGGATTTCATTTCCTATAGTCAATACATACTCGTCACCTGGTTTGCACTCGTGTGGGAACCAACTCACCTTCCTGATGGCCTTCTTATGCTCTCTCAGCATTCGAACTAATATTTCCTCTTAATTTGTAGTCAACTATGCTGAAATGATGATTATAAGAGTTTGCTTATCTCCCAAATAAGCATACTTCACGTATGTATGGAATGGCTTCAATTCTAATTCTGGTGCCTACACATTAAAAGGTAACAACTTCTGGTGAGATTCAGGTAGTTTTATAGAAGCCAAATCATATCTTTTTTTAGAGTTTTCCAATGATTTCAGATCATTTCCATAAGCTCTTCTCCCATCTTAACATCAGTGTTGGCTTTTATTTCAATATCCTCAGTCAAAATTGTTTCCAAATAATCCTTGCAACTTAATTTAAACATTTCTTATACCAAAGGATCAATTAAAATGACAAAAAAAACACAATGATCATCTGGAGGAATATTAAAATGAATCACTTCCCCATTAAATTCCACTGTGAGGGTGCCCTCACAAACATCTATCTTAGTTTGAGTCGTATTAAAAAACAGTCTCCCCAATAAGATAGGTATCAGATTATATGAAGTGTCATCATTCATATCCACAACATAAAAATTTGCAGGAAACACTAGCTCCTGCACCAAAACATCCTTAACTATACCATCAGAATAAGCATTAGTACAGTCAGCCAATTATATGATAAATCAAAAAAGGCATCGTATTAATTGAAGCGCCTAAATCTAACATAGCTATATTGATCACAGTATTCCTAATTTTGTAAGGAATGGTAAACATACCTGGATCCTACCATTTTGGAGGCATTTTTTTCCTAAATACCGTTCTCAGTTTTCTCTTATGTGTACACAGTTCTTTAAGAAATTTGGCGTACTTTAGTACTTGTTTGATTGCCTTAAGCAAAGGTATATTGACTTCCACTTTTTAGCAAGTTTCCAATGTCTCTTTGTCCTTCTCCTCCTTGCTTGGTCTTGTTAACCTGCTTGAAAAATGTAGAGGATTAGTCTTAATAATATTGGGACTTTCAAAATTTACCTTTATACTCGATGACGAATTTTCTTCCTTTCCTAATTCCTTCTCGATCTCTTCCTCAGTATCAATCCTTAGTGGAGTTCTTATGGGACCCTCGATCTCCTTTCGACTCCTCAAGATTATAACACTGACCTTCTTCATATTCACTTTGGGTTAGGATGGAAGCTTTCCTCCATTTTGCAATTCAAGACGATTTAGCCTCACTTCTATCTGACCTATTTATCTTATACTGAATCTGTTGTATGCGTTGTTGAAGCTGTTGCTATATGCTCTATTGAAATTAGAGACTGTTAGTAGTAAAAGTCTTTGTCAATTCTTCCAAAGAATTAGCTTAACTATAAGAAGAGGTTCACTGTGCTCCTTGTTGCCTTGGTTGAAATCCTTGTGTTCCTTGTGACTGATTCTGGAAGTAAGTTTGCTGCCTTCTCCCTTCGTAGCTAAAGTTAGAGTGATCCCTCCATCCTGGGTTATATGTTTATGAGTATGAGTTATATTGGTTCGAAAATTTCCCTCCTGTAGCATTCACGTACTCTATATTTCCTTCTTGTAATGTTAGGCACTCAGCAGTTAGATGACTTGTGTTTGAATATATCCTATACACTTTCATTTATTCCTTTCCAACTGCAATCTGTCTAACAAAAGATGTTAGTTCATTTATGCGATGTTCGATGGATGAATTACTTACCTCATTTACTAATCAAACATCATTACGAGTGTCGAATTATTGTATGTTAGCGGCCATCCACTTGAGTAGGATTTTAGCTTCAATGAGGGTCTTCTCACAAAGTGCCCCATCACTAATGAGAGCCTTCTCACAAAGTGCCCCACCACTCGCCTCATCAACCAAACTCTTCTCCATCAGTAGCAGCCCTTCATAGAAATATTGGATGAGAAGTTGCTCTAGTATGTTGTGGTATGGACAACTGACACATAACTTCTTGAACTGCTCCTAGTAATTATAAAGAGACTTTCCATTATTCTACTTGATGTCGCAAATGTCCTTTCGAATACTTACTGTCTTTGAGGCCAAAAAATATTTCTCCAAGAATAGTGGCTTCATTTCTAGCTACATATTTATGCTTCCAATTGGTAAATCAAATAACCTGTCCTTCGCTACATAGTTGAGTGAGAATGGGAAGGCTCTCAACATGATTTGCTCGTCCGTCACTCCGCGAGGCTTCATGCTCAAACAAACCACATCGAGCTCCTTAAGATGCTTATATGCATTCTCACTTATAAAACCATGAAATTTAGGTAATAAATTTATTAGTCCAGACTTTAACTCAAAGGTAACATGTCCAAAAAAATTCAAAAATGTTATGCATAATGGTCTTTGAGTTAAATCTGGTGCAGCCAACTTCCTCAAAGTTCTCGGATTCACCATCGTCTCTTTGGATTTAGATTCCGATTCTTCTACCAAAGTTGAACTTGCTTCCCTACGCAATCTCTGCAATGTTCTCTTGATCTCCGGATCAAGTTGCTCAAGTTCTCTATGAGGAGATCTCGTAACTAACATACACCAAGACTAACAAAATTTTAAAAGTTAACAATTAATCAGAAAGAAACAATGATAAACAAATATATTCACAGAACACCAACTAAAATCAAAAATGAAAATTAAATGACCACACTCCTTAGCAATGGAGCCAAAATTTGACAGCATGTGTCGAGTGCACTACAAAAGTTACCTGACTCTGCACATTAAAATTTGTAGTTATGGTGAGTTGAGATCGAATCCACATGGAATGTTTGATTAATTTATGTAACGAAATTAATTGATGCAAAGAAAATATAAAAGGGGGGTTTGGATTTTTAGTAATTTAGAAAATAAAATAAAAGTAAACTATCGAAAACAAATTAAAACAAGCAATTGAAAATGATTAAAGTGTCTCAAATATAAGTAACGTATGGTTCTAAGGTAAATCTTGTCCAAAACACAATCAATCATATTTCATCATCCTAATGTATATACATATCTCTTCAGATTATTGATCTGAGACTAACAATAAGCTCTAATAATCCTGGTTTTCTCTTATGTTGTGTTTAATTTAGATATGATCATTAATTAAACCTAACTATCGAATAACCTAGGATAAGATCTCTAGATTTAATTTAGCGGCAGCATTATGAAGTAGAAAATGATCAATATATGCAGTAAGCTCACACGTTCGGGTTATTTAACTTAAGTTATGTTGTTCCTAATGGTTCAAAAACATTAGATGCTACTAACAAACATTAAATGTAACGATTACGGATTACATTCATCATTATAGCAATAAGTTCATAATATGACAATCAAAATAAAGTATTAAGATCATCCATAAAAAACTGGATTCAATTAACAAAAATAACACAACAATCCGAAAAGAGACTACAACGTTAATCAGATGAAATGGCTTAACTGTGACTTAGTGTCAGTATCCCTATTGAACTAGCATCGGGAAGTTAACCTTCCATCTCGTTCTTCAAGCTCCAAGAAGAATGGTAGATGTATCCTTCATCTTGGAAACCGAGGGTGAACAATGCATAAAATAGTTGTTTTCTTTTTTATTCCACCCAAAACCAAAGATGAATAATGAATAAAGATTAGGTCTGTTCACTCTCCTTTACAAAACTAAAGAGGATTAAGAATATCTCAATTGCTGTGTTTTCTTTTCACTCTCGGTTCTCCCCACTTTTCCCAGCCGACACTTCTGTCCTTTTTTATTCAAAAGCTATGTTAAAACCTATAAAGGAGCTAGGTTAAAATTAAATAAAATGGACAGGTGTCTTGTGCTTTCTAGTATCCCATACCAGTTTGTCTTTTCTTTTATTTTCCATTTACTCCTTTCAGCCGAAATACACACACACACACACTCCCTTTCAATCAACCACACCACCTTATTCCATTTTAAATCTTAGTTTTATGCAAAATTGGACAAGTGTGTTAGAGTAGTGCTCTAAAGGTAATCACCTTTAGCACTGATGTACTGACTTTGTTTTGATTAATAAAGCAAAAGACATTTTTCATTAATTTGATATTCGTTCATACATGAATTGATATTGATCTTAAATCGAATTAATGAAGTCCATGATATAAAACATAGCATGAGGGAAATCATGATGAGATTATGATAATGAGATTCTTATCATGTGCAATTATATTAGTATCTAAATAATCCCTAGTCATAGTGTAAATATCTAAATATGTGGATATTACCTAAGATAGGACTTAAATCATATCAAAATAATACAAAGCGTCGTCATAATTCAAACAACCAATTATTGTGTTTCTGTTCATATTCGACTTTAAATATAATTTAAACAATAAACCGAATTCATTCAAATACATGTGTCAAGTCATCATGAATTAAGGTTACTACATTACAAATCCTTAAACAAAATGGCACATATCTTAAGTTCAAATATACCCTATATTACAGTAATTACAAACGTTTAACAAAATACATCATGTCTCATATTATACATACAATCCAAACATACATTTCCAAAACAAAACACATTCTTCATTGGCCATCGCGGTTGTTATTGTCCCAGTCTTCTAACCCTCCTATTTGAACCTACACAAGGCAAAACCACCGCACTAAGAATAAAGCTTAGTGGAGAATAACTAAATAATACATAAACTGGAAATTGTTTAACAGTCACCTAACATCCACATATACCGAATCAAATTATATCTTAAGCAATCCTTAAATATGCATACTAAAGAACAATTCAAGCATAATGAATTTCAGAACAAAAGATAATCTATCACTGGAGAACATTTCTCATACTAATGCCAATCATATCATGTAAGTATTAGAACAGATTGTATAGATGTCAGAACTGATTATCAGAATAGGGTATAATATCAAATCAATATCAAATCAGAATTTTGTTTAAATCAAAACTGAACATGTATCAGAATATAAAACAAGTTAAACTACTAATCCTTTATGCAGAAGTGGGTAACGGGACCAATACAGGAGATACCATAATCGATATCACAGAATAAGAGAGACTTATGTCTCAATAACAGGAGACACCAAAGTTTCAGTAATATGGGACACTAAAGTGTTAGTAATAGGAGACACCAAAGTGTCACAGGAGCAGCTGCAGACCCTTCTGGGCATGCCTATTTACCCATGTCTAGGACTTAAACAGTTTTAAAACAAAAAGGGGGCTTCTTTTCAGAATTCTCATACGAGGAACATATTGAAACACATACCACTTTTTTCCCATTTTGTTCAACTTGACATATTTACTGATTTTCAAACAAACTAACATGTCATACAATTATAAGTATGCGTAATAATGCATCAATAGAGGTATTGAGTCTTCACAAATTATGTATATTCACACCAATAGAAAGCACCTCCAACACAGTCCTAATTATCAAACTCCTCAGACAACTGAGGGTCCAGAGTTATCACAAGCAGAAATTCCCAATTCACATACATCCATATTCAATTCATAAGCCATAAGCCTTTGGAACTCATTCATTCATTGTCACACCAAGCAATTCAACATTGTAAACCATAAATCCTTTATATTATTATCTCAATTAATCATGCATAGTTAAACGAACTATTTCTCATAATTAAGGGATAAGGGACCCGAAACCTCCAAATAGCTATTTTCACAGGACAGGTTTTTGGATCAGTTTTTTGTATGGTCATTCTAACCTCGAAATTGACTTTTAGACAATATGTTCTTCCAAAAAAATGTTCCTCTATGTCTTAAGTTTCTAAAGAAACAAAAATAATTCAATTTGGTTTATTATTCTATGAGTTATGCTCAAAATATTACAGACTGTGCACGTTCGAATTTTAGCTAGTGCATGATTGTGCATGTGCACTCAAATTGTAAAACTCATATCTCCCAATTATGATATTCAAAAATTACAAACTTTATGCCAATAGAAAGATAAGAGAATAAGATAAAACTTTTATGAAGACAACTTTGTCTGATTCAGCCATCTTGGCTGAAAAACTGATGGCTGTTCAGTGGAACCACATCTTCTAATGAGTACCCAACACCTATCACAGTCCTAACCACATTTCTTCATTAATTCAGTACACGTTATATCTACTTCAAACTTCAAAAAGATATGTTCTATCATGATATCAAGATTAGTAATTCCTTACCTCTTTAAACTTCAAATCACTTCAAAGATCAAGCCAAACCAATCCTTTCAAGCAATCAACACATATCTAAGATTAAGGTGCAACTTTCAGCACCAACAAGATAATAACACATAAAATTACAAGGCCATATTCATGATAAAATAACTTACAAAGCTTCCAAGTGTTGATGATTCAAACTTTAGAAACAGTCCAGAAGTTGAGAGGAGAATGAGAGTTTCGGTGGTGAAAAGCAAGGTGAGAGGGCCAGGCTAAAATTGTCATCCCTACATTTATCAAAACCTTAGTAGTAGCTAAGAAAGGTCATCCTAAGTTCAAATACACATCTATGTCTTCCTCTATATCCAAAATTACAAAGTCTATATAGAAAATGAATTTGTCATCCTTAACTAGTGTATCTTTTATTGTACCTCTAAAATACTTAATTAATTTATTAGCAAACTAAAGGTTTATCCTAATTGGATGAGGATCACCTAATCCTAATTTTTCAAGCATATGATAAGGTATCAAACTAATTTTAGCTTCTAGATTCGCTAATTCCCTATCAATAGATAAGCTACTACTATTATAAGGGATAGTAACACTCCTTAGATCTTTTATCTTCTGAGGCAACTTATTCTGATGGCAAAGCACTTCCCATTTAGAGTAACTATTAATACTTCCTTAATTTTATCTTTCTTCAAAAGGAGATCTTTTAAGAACTTGGTGTACAATGGCATTTACAAAAGAGTTTTGTCAAAAGATTAATTAATATGAATTTTTTAAACAACTATAAAACTTTATCAAATTGGTCTTCCTTTTGGTCCTTTTCAAGTCTATTCAGATATGGAAGTTGTGTTTTATACTCCTCGATAACTTTTTTAAAAATATTTTGAACTCTTTCTTTCACTTTCTTTTTATTCCTATTTTAATGCTTCTCTTCCATAATAGTCTTCTCCTTCTTTTCCTTAACCTCATCTATAAGCTATCTTTTTCTCCTAAAAGTGGCTGCATTCACTTTTTCTTCCAAATTAAGCTCAGTGTTGCTAGGTAAAGTAACCAATTACCTTTTAAAGGTAATTTTGGTAAGTTGTTCCATCTACATTTCTAGATTTTAAATGGAGACCTCTTGATTTTGTAAATGATTATTAAAGTTATTAACATATTATGAAACAAACTCCTCGAAACTTGACTTCCTATGTTGTTGTTGTTGTTGTTGAAATTTGAGTGCAAGCACTCATCTTTGTTGCCCTGAATTGCTCTATGAGAATTTTAGATGTTTTCTACACCTTGAATTATAGGTGTTGTTATAGGTGTTATTTCTAGTCTAACTCTTAACAAATTTAGCTTACCCTATTTGATTTCCTTGAGTTTGAGTTGCTTAACACTTATGTTTAAGGTCTCCACTAAATATCTAACTTATTACATGTACTGGTTAAGCTATCATATTCATGTTATTAATTTCTTACTCAGAGACTCTAACTTTGCCTTTAATGTTTCCACCATATTAAAAATATGGATACCTCATATCTTTGGCTTTAGTTAGATTTCCCTAGTAGTAATTATTCATGGTATTGTTTTTAATGAGTTCATGTAGTTCCTCAACTGTCTTAAATATGGTAGTTCCTCTTGAAGATGCATCTATCAACTGCTTGGTTGGGTAGCTCAATCTATTATGGAATGTTTGTATCTATATACCTAAGTGAAGATTGTGATGTGGAAATTTCCCTAGTAGCTATTGGAAGGAGAAAAAAATCATTCCTAAGCATCGATGTATGTGATTGAGGAAAGTATTTTGCTAAAAATTTCTTAGCCAGCCTATTCCATGTAGTGATTGATCTTAGAGATAGTGACCTCAGTTATGAATTTTCTCAATCCCTTAATATGAAAGGGAACAATTTCAATTTGATGGCATCCTATGAAACTTCATTTAGCTTAAATGTATCATAGATTTTTTTAATGTTGGAAATATATGTGGTAGGTTCCTCATTTGGTAGCCCATCAAACTACATTAGCTATTAAATCATATAGGTTATCATTTACCTTAACTCTCGGTCTTGCAATACTATATTTAATCCTTATTAGTGAGCTTTTAGTATAGTCCCCATTATGCTATTTCCTTGTCCTACTATTGTGACTAGTAATTGCATTCAAACCTTTAGATTTCATTTTCTTAGATTTTGAAGTAATGTACGTTAGATATCCGGATCTAGTTCAAATAGTACTTCAGGACTACTTTTAGTCATGCACCAAAGAACTAAGAATTGCAATACAAACATAACTGTAAGACTAAAAAATTGTTTTCAAATAAAATAAATAAAAATAAAGACAAAACAAAAGGCATATTAGACTAATATAAATCAATCTTTCTTAATATCTCAATCTTTAGAAACAATGCCATAAACTTAAAGTGATATGAGTGAAAAGAAACACAAATAACAATACTAAAGAAATTACACAGGCATGTACACCTTATTTTCTATAATATAGTCTAAGTGATTCGAGATCGATCCCATAGAGACTTGAATTATTAGTTCTGAATGTCTTTCTATTATCTAATCTAATAAAGTAAATGATTTATTTAAAGTAAAATAAAGAAATCTAAATCACCAATTTAAAGTAATTGATAAGACAAAACAGTTAAATAATATACTAGATATGGGTAAGAATGCCCCTAGAACCTTTCCTATACTTTGATTCTAGTTTACCTTAATGACTAATCCTAGCTCTTTATACCAGTAAAAATTTCTAATGTACAACTATATTCTCACTTGAGCAATACAATTCCTATCCTTAAATTGTTCTGACATAAATCTCTTTCTGATCAAAACAACCTAAGAATGCAATAACTCACTTTATGAATTCCTATAATAGGTCCCACCCTAGCCTAGAAAGATTTGTAGTTCTATAAAGCAACCCATTCAACCTTCATTATTTATATTGTGATCCATTAATATATACCTTCCCATAATCTCAATATATAAATCTAAATATTGAATCTTCAAGTTTATGCCTTTAACATAATATAAAAATATATAAAATTGTCAAGAAAGCTATAATCTTTCATTAAATCTAGAAATCAATTTAACATAAAAATTCTAAGGTTTATCACCTAGATTTATATCCCAATTAGTTAATGAAAAAATTAAGAAAACATGCAATAAATGATAAAGAACAAAATATTAAAGGAAAATCCTTATAATTTTTTAATATTTGAAGTTCTTGATGAATCTTGATAGACTCCTTATTTCTTCTCTTAAGGTTGCTCTTCTCTTAGTCCTAACTGCTTAAGTTGGCTTTTAGTTCCTTTTTATCTTTATAACCATGAAGCCTAGTTTTTTCAAGAAATTACCATATTTTTTCACTTCTTCTTTCTCAATATCCTTTCTTTTAAAAGCTTAAAACGCCAGCTTCTAATTCCTTTTCTAGTTGCCTATCCTTTAAAAATGTGAAACCCTAGTTTTTTGCCCAATACATTCCTAACATGGGACGATGTTAGGTTCTGACATTGCTTAAGCTATTTTTCTATTACTTTTATATAATAAATTACCCCCAATATGAGCAAGGACGTAAGTTTGTGTTACCGTCAAGTTGGTGAATATGGACTAAATTTGTAGGAAATCATGGATGCTTAGAGAAATAGAATGATCCCATTTTAAGCATGACTAGAACTTGGGGCATATTAATGCTATCTTAATAAGGTGAAAATATTCTAAAAAATAGAATAGGGCATATTGGATCACATGGATCAATATTATATTGACATTTTATTCTTATATTAAATGACATGCTTAATAAGTTGTTTTGTGTAATCTTATTCTCTAAAATTGATCTAAAACTTGCTTACAATCAAATTATGATTATAGAATGGAATGAATGAAAATGTGCATTTAAAACTAAAAATGGTTTCTATAAGTAGTTAGTAATGCCTTTTTGTTTAACTAATATATCTAATACTTTCATATAAATAATGAAGTATGTTTTGTGTGAGTTCTTAGGCAAGTTTGTAGTTATGTACTTTGATGATATTCTTGTCTATAGTAAGAACTTATATGAACATGTTAAGGGTCTACAAAGGGTTTTGCATATGCTCAGTAAGAAAAGTTGTATGCTAATCTTAAAAGTGCTTTTATACTAAACATGTTATACAAACTTAGCTAAATGGAGAGTGCAAAGTGTATAGAGGCAGATGAGGAGAAAGTGAGGGCTATTAAAGAGTTTCTAGCACCAAAAACCATGAGTGATGTTAGTAGTTTCCATGGTTTGATAAGTTTGTATAAAAATTTTGTTAAGATTTTAGCATAATTATTACACCTTTTACCAATATAGTAAAAAAGTGTACAAGATTTAAGTGGGGTGATGATCAAGAGAGAGCTTTTAACTTGCTTAAAAAAAAGTTAAGTTTAGCTCCTTGTTAGCTTTACTTAACTTTACCAATACCTTTTAGATTGAGTGTGATTCTTTAGGTATAGGATTGTGATGCTTTTGGTGTAGGATTTAGAACAATTTTGATGTAAGGTAGGAAACTGATGTTTTTTGTGAGAAGCTTAATAGGGTAGCCTTAGATTACCAAACTTACGATAAGGAATGTATGACTTGGTGAGAGCATTAGAGACTTAGCAAGTCTATTCATGGATTAAGGAGTTTGTGAAACAAAAAGGATAATAAGTCATTAAAATATATTTAAGAAAAATAAATTGATTAAGAGACATGTCAAATAGGGGGAGTTACATCGAGACTTTTTTCTTATATGATGAAAAATAATCAAGTTAAGAAAATCATAGTTATTTATATATTATCTAGTAGACATCCTCTTTAAGTAATTTCTACACTAAATTAATATGTTTTGAGCATATTAGACATTTATATATTGTTGAGCTTGATTTTGGTAATGTCTTTAAAGTATGTGAGAATTCTACATTTGGAAAGTTGTACAAGTATGAAAAGGATTCTTGTTTAAAGAGAATCTATTATGTGTGCCTAACATCTTAAAAGAGTTAATTATGATAAAATGGATATAAAGGAGGCTTAATAGGACATTATTAAGTTAAAAAGACTTTTAAGATCTTGAGTGAGCATTTCCATTGGCAATATATGAGGAGAGATGTAGAGAGAGTTTTAGTCTACTTTCTAATCTGTAAGTGCACAGAGTCAATTGTAGCAAGTTATTAATACGGGAGTAAATCTAAAGTACCAATCCTATAGGGAACTATATTACTATGTATATTAATTTTAGTTAAACAAAAAACACTAAAAAAAACAAAATTCATGAATATAATAAAATTAATGAAATAAGATAATTAAACTACTGTAAAGAAATCAAGAAGACAAACATCAAGGGCTTTGAGGTTCACTTATGTGGACTGACAATAATCAAACATATTTTATTAAATAGGTTGAATAAAATGTACTTTTCATGCCCTCCTTCAAGGTACACATATACAACTAATTAGGTGGAGTTCTTTCAAGAATTTTCCTTATATGATGAAATATAAGCATGTTAATGAAAATATAGTTATTGATTTATTATGAAACAGGCTCTTTAAGTACTTTTTATACTTAATTGATAGGTTTCGAGCATATTAGAGATTTTTATATTGATGAATCTAATATTGGTAATGCCATTTAAGTATATGAGCATTCTATATTTGGAAAGTTATATAGGCATGAAGGATACTTGTTTAAAGAGAATCTATTATGTGTGAATAATATATTAAAGGAGTTACTTATGAGAGAATTATATAAGGGAGGCTTAATGAGATAATTTGGAGTCAAAAAGAACCTTGAGATCTTTATTGAGCATTTTTATTAGCCATATATGAGGGGAGATGTAAAGAGAGTTTTTATCTATTTTTTAATATGTAAATGTACATAATCAATTGTAGCAAGTTATTAAAATTAAAGTAAATCTAGAGTATTGATCTTACAAGGAACTATATTACTATGCATATTAATCTTAGCTAAAATAATCACTAAAACAAACAAGATTCATAAATACAATAAAATTACTAAAATAAAGAAAAAAATTAAACTAGTGGAAGAAAATTTAGGTGACAAATGTTAAAGGCTTCAAGGTTCACTTATGTGAACTGCCAATAATCAAACAAATTTGATTATATAAGTCAAAGTAATAAGTAACCTAAGGTACACATGGCCTTTATCAACACACACATGTACATCTAAATCGGTGGAGTTCCATCGAGACTTTTGCTTATTTGATGAAATATAAGCAAGTTAATAAAACTATAGTTGTTTGTATATTATCTAAAATACAAACTCTTTAAGTACTTTGCATACTAAATTAATAGGTTTTGAGCATATTAGAGATTTTATATTAATGAGCCTAATTTTGGTAATTTATTTAAAGTATGTGAGCATTCTACATTTGGAAAGTTATATAGGCATAAAGGATACTTGTTTAAAGAGAATATATTATAAAAGAGTTACTTATGAGATAATCATTGTTTAGAAGGCTTAATGGGACTACCAAAACACATTTAATTACATAGGTTCAAATAAAAATTAATTTAAAGTATCCATACCCTCTGGCAAGGCACACAACCATATCTAATCAGTTAACTACCACCTTTCAATACACAACTGCATCTAATAAAGATAGGGGCATTGCTTTTATCTCCTTCTTAAAATATTTACATGTCAAATGCAGGTGCCTCTAAAACTCATTGTGACACCTCTAACTCTTTTATAGGTATCTTTTAAGTCTTAGTCATCCTACACCTACTATTCCTTCTAACTAAGGAAGCAGGGAAAAATGTCCTGCATTGAGGCCTTAGTAAGTGTCTTTTGGTCGAGTCAGGCAAGAAATCACACGTGGCTATTCATATTAACAAAGGAAGTAAAGGAATTACCAATATCAATAATTAGAACATATGATTATTCTAAGGAATCCATTTTAAAGAGGGATTAAATTCCCATATGTCTACAGTAACAAGTTGAATGACATCGTAGGTCTTAAATCTTTTAGCCTAGGCTCTGATATCAATTTTTTCATGAACCAAACAGGTAAGTTATTGGCATGTGAAACCCAAAAATCAAAGCCTTCAGATCACACATAAGGCTAACTACTAATGACTTAAATAAATACAAAATCTCAAAAAATAAATAATAACACCGGCATGTATAAGTACAAATAAAGTACAATAATGTTAGCCTACATTAGAAGAAAATTTTTCAACGTACTAAACCATATCATTAAGGATGATATAGTACAAGTATAAGTGCTAAAAAATGAAAAGCATATGTTGAGGTAGATATGATCCTCTGAGTCACTGTTGTGAAGTTGGTAGTAGTTGACCTAAAAAATAGAGTTGAGGGGAGTCAGACATCACTAAGTAAGTCTAACACAATATATAGTTTATACTAGCATAAAAAACATATATGATTCATAACAAATCACATACAATGCACAATTAATCATTGAGAAGGAATATCTTTAGGACAATAGTGTCTAAGGGTGAATCCTCATAATACTACACCTTGAATGACCATAAGGAGATAAACGTTAGCAATGACCTAGTCATATAACTATCCTCATATATTCATAAAGCTCGCTTAGTTTAAAGGGGCTGCGAGGAGCTAAGCATCACCAATGAACCAAGCTTTCCACAATACGTCCAATGTTATAATCAAATCAATAGTATACATATCAAAAAAGGACCAATCTAGTGCCAAGCATTAACCAAGATTAGCCTATATCATATCTCAATATCTTATCAAAGTCATCTCTCGTAATCAAACCTTATGCATACACATCAGGTGGCATTTCTCATATATTTTTCCTCCTCCATAATCAAAATCAAATATATCAACATACAATCACAATATCAATCATGCAATTTCATAAAACAAGCACTTAATTAGATGAGGACCATCATAAATGGATGCATTATGTCATAGGTACCTAAATTTATATGCATTCCCTTAGATATCACAGTAATATTCATGTAGGCTTCATGATAATGGCTATAAAAATAACATATGTACACGTATATAGTTATATGTACTTATATAATTATCAGAGATGATTACGCTATGATATTAAGATACGATACAGTTTAATCCTAGTTGATGCTTAGGCCTTAGTAAGGTCTTTGTTCTATATGTATATTATTGATATGATTGTAACTTGATGCATTGAGTAAGGGTTGGTTCGATTGTGATCCTTGGCTTCCCGCAGCCTTTTTTAACTAAGAGAGCTTTACGACTATATAAGTATAAGTGTCTAGGCCATTGATGATGCTTAGCTTCCTATGGCCTTTCGAGTTGTAGTATTATGAGGATTTACCCTTAAAAACTAGGTCCTACAGATGTTCCTTCCCCACAATTTATTATGCATTGCATATAATTTGTCAGGCATTATACATGTATGTTCATACTAGTATAAATTGTAAATTGTGTGAGAACTCCATTGGGTGTCATAGGGTGATATGGACTTACTTAGTAAGGTCTGACACCCCTCAACTATATTTTTCAGGTCAATTATCATCAACTTCTTAACAGTGACTCCAAGTAGTGTCAACTATAACATATTTACCTTTATGTATGTATTTCATTTGTTTTCACTTATACATGTACTTTAGCATCTATAATGATATGGTTTAGTATGCTGGAAATTTTTATTCTATTGCACGATAACATTATCGTACTTTATTGTGTTTGTACTTACAGGTACCCATGTTGTTATTTATTTTTTCATAATTTTGTATTTATCTCTATCATTAGTAGCTAGGCTTACGTATGATCTAAGAAATACAATTTTTGAGTTTTGTGTTGGTTACATGCCCATTTGGGTCTTGACATCTGTCAAGGCACACATGTACATCTAATTAGGTGGACTTCTATCGGACCACTCTTACATCCTTATACAAAACCTCCAAGATATTAAGTTATCTGGATTACCATTTAGGTTCTTTAATGGTCTTACATAGTAAGAAGGTTTCCTAGAGCTAGTAGGTACCTACTAGAACCAGAGTGTATTCAGTTATAAATCTTTCCAGCTGATGTAAAAATTTACAATGGTAAAATATGCTCTTAAGATCTTTATTAACACTCAAATCACATAGGTAAAAGAGACCAAACGAAAGCTAACAGAGGCTCAGAAGTACTGTTAAAACTTCCCCTACAACATTCACTTATAGAAAATAGAGGCTTAGCAACTTAGAGAACATTAAGAGGCCCTCAACTTGCACAATTTTATCTTGAAACAGAAAGCTCAAATGGATTGGTTAAGAGATTGGGATTCAAATACTAAATTTTTTTGCGCTTCTCTATTAGTATGAAAAAACTTGAACAAGTTTGTGGAACTCAAAGAAAACTATGTTAGTCCTTTCATTGATCAATCTACTTTATTAAAACTCACCATAGATTATTTCATGCAGTTAATGGGTGTAGTAGAGGAGTCTCCATATGATTACAACATAAAGAGATTCTTTGAATTTCCTTTAATTCAAGATGTTAAGGTGTTAATGATAGCACCATTTACAAACTTGGAAATTAAAGAAATGTTTAGTCTACACCCTTCTATACCTGGGCCAAATGGGTTCATTGCTTAATTTTTTTAAAAAACCTGGAAGATCACTAGTAGCTTACTCACATAAACTGCCCAGGAATGCTTATCCTCTTGTAGAATGTTGAAAGAATTTAATGACACCTACATTTTCCTAGTTCCAAAGAAACTTTACCCTTCTTCCTTAGTAGACTACAGGCCAAATTCTTGTTGCAATACAATTTATAAAGTGGTTGCTAAACTTCTTGCTAGTAGGCTGAAAATGGCTTTAAAAAGAGTAGTAAGTCCAATACAAAGAGCCTTCATTGTAGGAAGATCAATACAAAATAATATTCTCCTAATGCAAGAGATTTTGAAAGAATAAAATTCAGGGAAAAAGTCAAAAGTTGCTTTTGGATATTTGACTTTTATATAAAGCATTTGACACGGTGAATTGGCATTTCATTCAATCTCATTTGGAAGTCAAGTTTGCTTCAATTAGTATTCTTGTGAATGGAGCCCTAGCAAAGCCTCTTAATTGTGCTAGGGGAATAAGACAAGGAGACCCTCTATCCCCTTATCTATTCACACTAGTAATGGAGGGGTTGTCTATAATCCTCAATAAGTTTACTAAATATAATGGTAGGTTTTTACTTCCATTATAAATGCACAGAATACAAGCTAACTCACTTGATGTTTGTAGATGACCTCATTATACTACCTAGTGTGGAAGTTCATTCAGCGAAGATTTTAAAGGTCCTACTCAAGACTTATTCAGATTGGTTAGGCTGAGAGTAAATCTAGACCAAAACAGTATGTATTGCTCTAAAGATGTGAGGAATTTAGCTGAATTATATAGGATTTTTAGGTTGCAGTTACACTCTCTTCCATTTAAGTATCTTGGAGTCCTAATTTCTTATCCTAAACCCAAGTATTCATATTGTATTTCTCTAATTAAAACATCTAAATATAGAATAAATGCTTAGCAAAATAAGTATCTTTCACTAGTTGCTAGGATTACTTTAATCATCTTAGCCCTTAGAAACTTGTATGTTCATTGGATTACTCACATTATTTTGCCAAGGAGAGTAATGAAAGAGATTGATAGTATCATAAAAGCATTTAGATGGTCTGGGAAATAGACAACTTACAAAAAAGCTAAAGTGAAATGAAATGAAGTGAAAATTCTGAAGAGACAAGGTGGATTAGGAATAATTTCAATACTTCTAATGCAAAAAGTGATTATGTGTAAAAGAATTCGGAGGTTATACGTTAATATAAATTCAATAAGGATCAAATGGATAAATGAGGCTTATTTTAGGAATGAGAATTTCTAGCAATTGTCCCTTACTATAGCGTACTCTTGGATCTTTACATACATGGTGAAATTGACAAATCTTATTTACCCATGGATTAAACATAGATTGGTGAATGGAGATGATATATGGGTGTGTTATGATATTTAGACTAATTTCACCCCTTTATTCTAAGGAATAAGGTATCTCAACTATCCAGTAGAGTCCCTTTTAATATTAGTTATCTTCTCTTATATAAGATGGAAGATTGCTAGCAACTTTAGAGGATTCAGCTTTTTTATTTAATAGTTTCCTTATATCACTTACTCGTATAAAGAGGACAGTGTCTTCTGAAAACCAAATTACAGCAGAGTATTCACTAATAAGTAATGCTATAGAGCACTTCAAGCTGAAAGAGAGAATGCACCCTAATTTAACCTCTAGTGGAAGAACTCCTTGAACCCTAAAGCATCAATGTTCAATTGGCTAGTCATAAAAAATAGAATCAGAACTAAGAGTAGGTGGTTTAGATCATTTGATCCAATATGTATTTTGTGTAAATAAGTGGAAGAAGATATGGATCATTTGTTCTTCCAATGGAGATACTCCAAAGCTCTGTAGAGCAAAATCCTACATATATTAGCTGATTATTATTCTTCATATAACTAGATTAAAAATCTTAACTAGATTATTTGAACTGCTAAGTAAAAGATACAAGATGAAGCTCTTTACAAGACAACTTTCATAATAACAATCTATTATCTTTGGAGAGAAAGAAACAAAAGGATCTATAAGGGGGATAAAGTAAACAAGTATCAATTAGCTGAGGAAATAATTAACTATGTTTGAGCCATAACAATTGCAAAATCATCCCAGCATAGCCTGTCAATTAGAATTAAAAACATATGGAATTTGTAATTTATAGTTTGTAACCTAGCTACTTGTTTTAGTTAATAGTATATTTTGGTAAGTTCATTGAAATGCTAGGATAACTTTGCTATGGTAATGAAATCTTTATTCATTTTCTAAAAATAGTTAATAAAAACATAATTGTTTATGTATTATCTAGGAGACATGCTTTTTAATTACTTTTTATACTAAATTAATAGGTTTTGAGATTATTAGAGATTTATATATTGATGAGCCTAATTTTGGTAATGTCTTTAAAGCATGTAAGCATTCTCCATTTGGAAAGTTATATAGGCATAAAGGATACTTGTTAAAAAGAATCTAGTATGTGCCAAATATCTTAAAGGAGTTATCTATAAAAGAATTATATAAGGGAGGCTTAATGGGAAACTTCGAAGTTAAAAAGGCTTTTAAAATTTTAAGTGAGCAATTATATTGGCCATACATAAGGAGAGATGTAGAGAGAGTTTTGGTCTACTTTCTAATTTGTAAATATACATAGTCAATTCTAGCTAGTTATTAAATTAAAGTAAATCTAGTATTGATCGCATAAGGAGCTATATTATCATTTATATTAATCTTAGCTAAACAAAAACATTAAAACAAATAAGATTTGTGATTATAATAAAATTAGTAAAATAAAGAAAATAAGACAATTAAACTAGTGTAAGGAAATCAATAAGATAAACGTTAAGGGCTTCAAGGTTCACTTATGTGGAATGCCAATAATTAAGCACATTTGATTTTATAGATCAAAATAACAATTAACCTAAAGTATACATGCCCTTCATTAAGGCACACAACTACATCTAATTAGACAAACACTGCTTTTCAATGCACAATTCAATCTAATCAAATTCATTACTAAAGTTTCGGATACTTTATTATATAGCGCTAAAGTATTTATTATCCTAATGAACAAAACATTCTTTTATTATATGTCCTTTATATAATCCTTTTGATTCAATTTATGGTGCTCAAACATATATCTAAGATTAAAAACAAAAAGAATAAATTCAACCAAACTTATAGTCAAATTATGAATAATAATCAAAAGATCCATCATAAGCCACATCTTAACCTTAAATAGGATTGTAACTACTAAATCTAATGAAAACACAACTAAAACAAAATAATCTTAACACAAAAGAAAGAAGAGAAAGAAATAACTAAAATAGTTATCACAGGCTCCTCTCAAACTTACTCTAAATCTGTCATTGATGCAAAGAAAACCTAAAACTAAAAGCTTTCTGATAGAGGAGGTTGCCATTAGCCTCCAAACTCCCCTAAAAAGACCCATAATGAAAATATTTATAAGCTAGGGTAATATAAAAAAGATATAAGGTGATTAAACTTATAATTTTGCATGTTCTTGGAGTGTTTATTACAAGAACCAATATATGTTATACTTCAAGAATGGTGTCAATCTTATTTGAAATTTTTTTACAAAAAACTCATCATGAATCTAATGCTAGTTGTATTTCATATCTGGTTTTAGTTGTGTTTTGGTCTTCTGTGAAGTTGCAGCTCTTAGAGTTAGCTTTTAAATATCTCTAAGATCCCCTCCACTAAACAACTGTAGAGAAAACTATGCTTAAATCCATGATATCTCCTCAAAATCTTAAGTTAGACTAAAATGAACTAAGAGTAATATAATAATAGATTATTCCATATAAAACATACCATAAAAATGCTAACATAACTAACTTGTCCCTACGAACATGTAAAATATGGATCTATCAATGAAAGATGTGTTACATGTCAGTAGGCCAAACCTAAAGTACAATCTTATGAATTGTAGACACCTTTAACTATACCTAGTGAGTCGTGGGTGGATCTCTTAATGGATTTTGTTTTGGGTTTACTTAGGTCAAGGAATGGTAAGAAATTAGTCATTATAATGGTGGATAGGTTCTTTAAAATAGCATATTTAATTATTTTTCATAAAATCAATGATGAATCCTACCTTGTTACATTATTTGTCAAAGAGATTGTTAAATTGTATAGAGTTTCTATAACCATTATTTCGGATAGGCATGTGAATTTCTTGAGTTACTTTTAGAAGACTTTGTGGGAAAATTTAGGAATTAAGTTATTATTTTCTATAACTTATCATTTATAAATTGATTGCTAAATCAATATGAGCCTCAGGTACTTTATTTTTATCTATTTTTAATAGGAATATTGCAACTTAGGAAGAGATTTTGTCTTTCATTGAGTTTACCTATAATAAGAATATCCATAATGCAATAGGTTATTCACCTTTTGATATTGTTTATAAATTTAACTCATTATCTCCTTTAGATCTTGTATATATTCCTTTAAGAGAAAGAGATAGCTTAGATGGTAAAAAGAAAGTCAAATTAGTGAAGAAGCTTCATGAGAAGGCTAGGAAAAACATTAAAAAGAGGATCTAATAATATATTAAATAAGGTAAAAAGGGACGAAAAGAAGTGATATTTAAACCCAAAGATTTAGATACATATAAGGAAAGAGAGGTTTCTAAAAAAAGCACAAGTCTAAGATGCAATAAGATGAGATGTACCTTTTCAAGTCATTTAAAGAGTCAACAATAATGCTTTCAAGATCAACTTGTGAGGTGAATAATGGGAATCAAGGATTTACTACTTTTAAATGTTGTTGATTTATTTCTTTTTGATTTTATAGATGATAATGGTAATTTAAGGACAAATCCTTTTAAAGAGAGGGAAAATAATGGGAATCAAGGATTTAACATTGAAGCACCAAAAGTTTCTAAAGGTCTATTGAAGAATATTAGAGGACCACTAATAATAAGAAGAGCAAAGAAGGCTAAAAAAGCTCTTAATAATCTAATGGTGGATTTTTATGTAAGGAGTGAAACTTTGATTCTTCAAGACTATGAATTGAAGGCCATAATGATTATTCAAGTGAAGAAGCAAGCATCACTATAAGGTTACATAATGTAACTAGTGTTGGGCTTGAATTTTTTTAAAAGGTTGAAAAGTAGAATGTAATCAATCATACTAATGATCAAGGTTGAGCACACTTTAGTTTCTAAAATAATAAAGGAATTTGTTTAGATTAAGAAGTTTATTTTTGAAATCTAGTTTGTAATAATATTAAGCAATAATATTACAGTGTTATAATAGCAATTACATTGTACCTGAATATAAACCAAGGTCTTGTTAAGGATCCAAGCATATATTTAAGAATTTTCACTTGACCAGGGAGATAATGAATCAAAAAGACATTACACTAGAGTTAATGCCATCAAAGAGAATCTTGTAGATCCTCTTTCTAAGTCGTTATCTTGAAAAGGATATGATTTACATAAGGATGAATATAGTATTAGATACATAGAAGATTAGCTTTAGTAAAAATGGGAGATTGATAGTTTATTTCCTTACATTTTGAATGACATATTAATTTATATTGATAGTTTATTTCCTTGTATTTTGAATGACTTATTAATTTATTTAATAAAGAAATGTTTATCTTTAAGTAATTTTTAATTATATATTATGCTTAATATTAAAAATAACAATTCTTGAAACAATTAGTATGCAATTGAAATTTTGAGGTGCTCGTAATTATGAGTTAAAATACATTTATGTAAGGAAATTTTTCTTGGTAATAATTTAAATTCATTGACTAATAAAATGTCAAAATACACATTCCTATATAAGCACAAGGTCTATTATAGCTCATGTGCAAAAGATAAAAACTTTGCTCACATCATAGTTAAAACTATAAAGAATTAATTATTTGAGTTCCTACTAGCAATAGCTTTACTCCCGCAATAGATAAAATAAGGATTATTTCTTACTTATCTCAAAGCCAATAGCTTAATATTTCCTTGATAAAAAATTTCATTGCTTCACTTCCTCATTCTTTAAATCAATAGAATAATAAGCTTCAATCAAGGATGCTTGTTAAGTTTATGGCAACTTAGTTTTTCCTATATTTATGCAAGAGTTTCCCTTTGTAGTTATCAATTGTCCCTCTGTTTCCTTTGACATAGCCTAAGGTTCCTCTATTTTCAAATTTCATGCACCAATTTGCCAAAAGGGGATTTTGAATTTGATGTATTTTTCTTTGCATTTCCATTTTCTATGAGTAATTTAAAGTATAATGTTTCTCAAAGTAGTTTGAGGGCATAAAAGCTTCAATCTCATCTGAATTTCATTCTAGAGATATGAAAAATAGTCACATTGAAATAGAATATGTTTAATAGATTATAGGAATCAGAAGCCAAGGATGTAAGTATTGGAGAATGAAAATTTTTCATGTAATATATTGGAAATTGATAGTCTTTTATCAATAGTTAACCAAAGAATAAAGAATATTTTTAGGATAGCTTTCTAAAACCAAACCAACCTAAACCATGGAAGCTTTGTTCCTTAATAAAGATTTGAATAAGAAGTTGGACACGATACGTAAAGAGTGATTAGGCTATATGATATTATCCTTATTGATGGAATTCATAGAGTATTTATAAGCAAGAGCCACTAAAACTTCTTTAAAACTTTAATTGAGGTTAAAAACATTATCTTTGCAAAATTCATTACCATTGACCAAAAATTGGTTGAAACTATATTCCCTAGCATGTGTTTGATTAATTCTCGTATCTTAGGTCTCAACTTAAAAATGTAATGCAATGTCCATGATGTGTCATCTATGGGATCAAAAGACCAGAGATTATCTGTCTCATGGTAATGTGCATAGATATACTTCGTCCTAAAGAATTATTTATCCACCAAAATTATCCAATTCTTTTAATTCTTAGAATTTTATTATTTAATTTTAAAGGCATAACTAGAAGCTTTCCTTATTCTTTAAGTAAATAGATAGTTCTCCAAATAATTTAGGAATATAATTATTCTTGAGTTAAAGGAAGATTATGAGAATCTTATCAATTATTTTGATCAGGCTAATAGAAAAGACAACATAAGTAGCCTAATATGTTCAGCAAATTCATAACACAGTTAATAAATTGGATACATCTAGTAAAGATAAACATTTGTTACATTTACTATCAGTCCTCTTCTGGATTCTTACAATGTGTGGCAAGAACTTTGAATATATGGGCCTCTTATAGGATATATGGATCCTTAGATATGTGTAAGGTGAGGAATTTACCTAGAGGCTAGTGATATTTGAGATCCAGTTTGAGAGGTAGGTTACAACTAAGGAAATATAGATATGACTCTTTTCTTTATTCATAGCTAGTCTTAATATTTCTTTAAATATTTCAATGGTAGTTATTAGAGCCCTTATTAAATGTGAGTTAGCTCTAGAAAGAAAGAGAAGATTATCTGTAAAAAATTCCTATGCCAAGATTCTTATATTTATTATAGAACTTGAAGTTATTTTTGTAATTAATCATATTTTTTATAATTTTAAACAAAAATCCCATGTTTAATGCAAATAGGTAAGGGGAAGGACCCTTTGCTTCAAACCCTTAGTGCCTTTTATAAGTTTAATAGGAACAACATTGATTAGAATGATAAAGGAAAATGTTATGAATCATTGCTCAACTCATTTAATAAACCTTAAAGGAATTCAAAATGCATATATTGCATAGATGATGAAGTTCTAATTAGTGGAGTCAAAGCCTTTTAAATTCTATCTTAGTTGCATAACTCTTGAGGAGTGTTTCCTGATGTAACTATTGAATAATTCTTATGCTAAAAGGATTGTATCTCCAATTTGTCACCCAGCAATATGCACCTTGAGTAATATTAATCAATGACTTTAAAACCAGCTTTAGTTTAAAGGATAATAGCTTTAAGATGATTTTATGAATGGTATTATATCATAAAATTATTATGAAATCCTTGAATTAAGAGGGATTTTTTAGCTTCAGAATGAGAGTAATAAATGTCTTGTTGGGTTCTTTCAGCATAGATCCTTTATCAAAGAAACCTAGGACTACTCTTATCATAATGGTTTTTGTAGCACCCCTTCCTATTAGACATTTTCCCAGATGCCTGTCAGACATTCGAATATATGCCCGACGGGAGCGACGCGCTAACTATATCAGTTTCATATACTTATAGCATCATAATTTAAAACATAAATCTCATGATCTCTAAAACACAAAGTTCATCATTTCATTTCATAAAACATTATGTACATTGTAACATTACAACATCATACATATATATATATATATATATATATATATATATATATATACAGCTCTGTTTACAAAAGTATGCTACATGTGTGAGGAAATATACAAAACTTTATCTAAATCCTTCTGTCTCAGCTGACCAACCTCTGAGCCATGTCTTCAATCCAAAAGCAGTACTAGGTCTCTTCTAAATTAACTTAGAAGCTATATCGTCTCTCTCGAACCTGAAATGTCAAAGTTGTAATTTTGGGTAAGTTTTGTGAACTCAGTGAGTTAACTATCATCGATGGCTCACTTATAGCACATAATACAACAATTCATGTTGAATTCATATAGCCACATAATTTACATCACTTCATTAATCAACATATTCTATCAAAGACAAGTTTGTTAAGATAGTTCACACTTCACAGTCATAATAGATCATACATCTCAATTTAATCATTCATATAATGCATATCAAATTGCATATGCAATGCTTATGAAACTCACTGTCAATTATTATGTTGTTGTAACCAAATGCCTTTTTCACTGTTCCATATCTATTATAGATACCAGGCTTATAAATAATTGTCCCTTATCTATTGGGGATACAGGACTCATTATATATAGTGAGCCATAGGCTCTTACCATATTACGAGCCTTAAGCTCTTTTTCACTGGTAAATACAGTCACAACTACCTTTATGTTATCATGCATTCATGCAGTGGAATGTTTCACATGTATTCAACCAATTTCTAGTGCTCAATGATTCACATTCGTATGCACGTTGATATTCATCATAGGACCTTGGTCCGGCATTTATCAATTAAGTTAAGTATTACTTATTTCTTCAAATTCACATACAATGAGCACTTCTAAATATGGTATTCATACATCAAATGCCTCAGACATTCAATATCCAAAATCAAACCATTCAAATCACATAACAATTCAATACGAAATTTAAACAAACAATAATTTATTGTGAGACAATCTAGATTACACACAGTTTTCTCCAGATAGATTATTGCCTTGAAGTCCCGGTAACTCTTGGAAGTGGAGCCTCAATGTGCTCTTCTATAATATGCAAACATACATATTTTTCATTACTACTTTGCACATTCACATAAATACTCAATCATAAGCACATGTATATATGTCATGTATAATGCCACATTCAATGAAAAATTCCCAGGTATATTTCCTTAATACACATCCTATAATCAATTAACATCATCTTCCAATCATCCTTTAATACCTATTACACTTTCCTTACTTTAATCGCCTTATCCATCAACCACTAGGCTCATTCAAGATCTTATTCAAGCCTAAATACATCATAGGAAAGCATTGATAAGGTAATAACTTATATATATATTTATGATTTTGGGACAATAAGTATAACTTTCATTGTAGATGTCGGATTAAGGTCACTCAAGTATGCTTTTGAAGAGGACTTCGAGTTTTACAACTTCGTGAATACCCTGAAGAGAGATTTTGCCATCTAAAGGATCAAAATTGCACATTCATATAGATTTCCAGAGAATGTCTGCCCAGCAAACTTATATCCATTCAAACGGACATGAACTGGGTTGGAACATTAGAATTCTAAAGAATGTCCACCCAGCTGACCTGAAGTATGCCTAACGGACATCTACTGGCCATTTTCCAAATTTCTAACTCTTATAATCGCATCTAACACATCTTATGCATATCTTATCATTCCTACTACAATTCCTCTTCATTCTCACCTCTATTCCAATTCAAAACATCTACAAAACACGTCATACAAGATTGTTGATCATAACCCCATAAACAGAACATCAACCATATCTATACATTCTTCAATATTTCAGCACACATTTAACTCCATTGTCACCTTCCCTTTTTCTATAAACTATCATCCTAATTCTCCTCACTTCGAGACACTATACTATCTCTTTCTTTCTCTTTTAACTCACTCTACTTCATCTTTATTACAATTACTAACATTCACATCACTACACACCAAAACAGAACATATTCAAATACACATTCATCTTCAATTTTTCTACACATATTTAACTTAGATATCATCTTCATTTTACTTCTAATTGATCAACCTAACTTACGTCATTCCAAGACATCATAATACTTCTTGTTGTAAGCTCTAAACTTATGAATTATCATTAATCAAAACACAAAAGTAAGACATAACTCCTTTTTACCACTTCATTCACACATCATCATATTTCAAACTTCCTTTTTTTTATAATCATTCATCTCTTAAATCTATCATCACAAATGCTTTATTTAACAAACAATTCATGAATAACATTAACACCCTACAATTTAGAACATGATATCTTTATCATTAAT
>JAOQMS010000178.1:11987628-12001056 GCA_027563885.1 Erythroxylum longipes
AGCTTTTGAGGTTCTCTTTCAATCTATCCAAAGAAACCCTAGTTTGGATGCTTATAGGACAAGTTATACTAATAGCCTCGAAGCAAGCATATGTGTAAAGTGTGGACTCACCAACGCTGATCTTTGAGGTATTTAGGTTGAAAGGGATAAATAGACTAGTCGACTACTATCGTAGTAATCGACTATCCTAAGAGCTGAGCTGAGCTAAAAAAAGGGGGAGTTTTGAGAAGATAATCCGATCAGGGTCAAGGTGTTCTCTTTGGGAGATAAACTCACGTATTAAGATATTCTGCATGCGAGTTGGACTTCGAAAACGGAGTCCGACAGCTATGGTATCAGAGCAAGTAGGAGTTAGACTCCGGAAACGAGGTCTAACATGAACTCTATGGACAAATGGACCATGATATAATGGACTATTTCTTGATGCAGGAAAGTGATCCAGGGTAAGTGAATTATATGGGAGCTCAATATGGACGAGGAGGGGCAAACAATCCTTACTCCAACACTTACAATAAGACAAACCAAGCTCAATAGAATCCAAATTGTATAGGATTTTAGATTAGCTTGGTACTTTAGATGATGCACAAAAGAAGCTAGAAGGCAAATTTGAACAAGTAACAAAGAACCATGCCTCTTCAATTCATAATCTAGAGGTTCAAGTATGTGGCACCCCACTTCCACCGAGCACGTATCCATACATCCCAAAGACATTCAGACACACACCCTATGAAAACGACGTGCTAGAGCAGTCAAACATAACTCAATACAAATTTTTGTCAATCATCACACACATTTTTAAAAAAACCACTAATCATTAATGGACCATTTTATTAATAACAATTTCAATATCAATTATCACAAACATTATACAAATTGCTGAATTCCAGTAATCATTTAGGCCCTTGAAAAATTCGAAACACTTTCAGTCATAAAGTCATTAAATATCAGAATTATTCACATATACATGGCACAGTATTTGAGGAATACATACTTTAATACAAAAATAATAGAAAACGTATGCATATGCCAACTGATCCCAACCTCTATCTCTTACTCAAATGCAATGGTTTGACTCCAATTGGTCTAATTGGGTGTCTCCTTTGAGCCTAAAAAATATGTTGCAAATTTTGGGGTGAGTTTTGCAAACTTAGTGAGTGGACCATCCTCGATGGCTCACTCAATCACATAACAGATGAATTCATGTAATCACGCAATTCACATCATTTCACTAATCAACATGCTGAATCACTTACAATTCATATTCATTTAATTCATATTTCACATAAAAAATCATTCAAACTATTTATTTTAACCATTTAAATAATACATATCAAATGCATATGCAATGATCATGAGACTCACTTTCAATTTTTATTCTTGTGACTAAGTGCCTGTAACTATCCCGTATCCATTGTGGATATCAGGCTCATTAATAACTGTCCCTTATCTGTTGGGGATACAGGGCTCATTTTATATAGTGAGCCAGAGGCTCTTACCACATTCTGAGATTTAAGCTCTTTTTTTGTGGCTACTGGTCACAACGGCCTTTATGTTGCCAGGCATTCATGTAATGAAATGCATCACATGTATTCAGTCAATCAATTGTTCTCAATTTTGCACTTTCAGATTCTCATTCACATTCTCATTCACATTTATCATCAGACCTTGGTCCCACATTCAACATTTAAGTTGAGAATCACTTATTCAGTCAAATTCACATTCAAGGAGCACTTCTAATGATTTTTACATGCATCAAACGCCTCGGACATTTATTGTCCGAAAATCAACACATTTACATCATATAATTCAATACAAAATTTTAAAACATAACAAACAATGAAAGTGAGACCATCTAGGTCAACTCACAGTATGCTCCAAATTAACATTAGCTTCTATGCTTCGGAAATGTCTGGGCACCAACATTCAATCCTATGTATCAACTTCATGCAATACACATTGTACACACATTACTAAATGCATAATCACGTAAACATTCAATTATACAAATGTATATGTATAATGTATAATGCATGCTCATGTTGACTATTCCAGTATTTATCCTTAATCACATCACTTGATTTTTAACAACATCATTTGTATGTGTCAAGCTTACTCTAGGTTTATACCTCAAAGAACTTGGTCATTCAAATAACATAATTTAATCATTCATCATTTCTTTTCTAGCTTCCTAAGATCACAAAATATCCCATTTATCATTTATCTTTACCTAATACTCATCATTCATCTTAATGGAATCTCATTAGCCATCATAGGTTCACCTTTATTCTTACAACATCCCAAAATTCTATATTTGAACACTTGATAGAGGACAATCCATTCCTATGTTATATCCTTAATCGTCACCCTAAACATGTCACTCATTTTTATCTCTTATTTCCACATCAAAAGCTCCTTTCAAGCCTAAATGTATCATAGGAAAGCATTGATAAGTCCACAATTTATATATGTACATGATTTGGGACAATAGGCATAAATTTCACTATAGATGTTAGATTAAGGTCATTCGAGTATGGTTTCAAAGAGGACTTCGAGTTTTACAACTTCCGTAAAGACCCAAAGAGAGAATTTACCCTCTAAAGGGTAAAAATTGCACATTTATATAGATGTCCCAAGAATGTCTGCTTAGCGGACATGTATGTCCCTCCAAACAGACATGAACGGGACTGGAACACTAAAATTCCCGATAATGTTCGCCCATCAGACATTAAGTCTACCCAATGGACATTTACTAGCTAATTTCCATATTTCCAACTCCTACAAGTTACATATAACCCATCTTGTGCATATCTATCATTTCTAACTTATTTCCCCTATATTCTCACTTCCATTTCAGCTCAATATCATTTACAACCAAATCATAATCTATTTTTGGTCATCAAACCAAAAACATAACATTCAAACTTATACACATTAATCATAAATTTCTGCACATGTTTGACTCCCTTTATCACCTCCATTTCATCTCTAACTTATCACAGTAATTCTTCCCATTTCAAGACACAATAGTGCATTTTTTCTTTAGCTCTAAACTCATTTTTTCTCATTTCTAAAATAACCAAAGAGATACACATTATTATACCAAAAAAAAAAACAGAACAAGTAAACATCCATTTACATGTCAAAATTTTTTGCACACATTTAACTCCATTTCCAACTTTACTTTGTCTCCAAATTATCATCTTACTCTTCTCATTTTAAGACAATACACTAGCCTTTCCTTTGGATTTAAACTCATTCTAGTTCATCTCTATAACATTCAAAGAAATCCATGTTAATATAAGGAAAACAGATCATAAAAACATCCACTCACTAATCAAATTTTTGCACTTCTTTATACACCATTCTCATAATCATTTTAACCCAAAAGCATCACTACATCAATTTATGAATCATTACTTACATTATATGTAAAAACAAGACATTTACATCCAAGTTTTCTTATTTACGTTTCAGCATATATATACCCTCATTTCATGATCATTTAACCCTTAACTATCTTCATATATGCTTCATTCAACAAATCAAGAAGGATAAAGTTTTACTCTTACTTTTTTAGCTTCAAAGTCTTCAAATCACTCTTAACCCTAGCTTTCCAAGCATCAATCGATCATCTTCTTGCCAAGGTAGAATAAGTGGGTTTTCATAAAGAAGAAAAGATAGAAAGAACTTTAAAGTAGCTAGTGATGGAAGAAAGCAAGGTTCAACTTTGATGCTTAGAGAAGAGAGTGTCGTGATATGGAGATGAAGAAAGAAGAAATACGAAGATGAAGAAAAGAAGCATGTGTCGTGGGACAAGAATGAAAGACAATAGAGAGAGTCTTTCAAATGGGTATAAACAGGTGGGTTATAAAGACTTGGTAGGTGTCATGAAGTGTCACGACACCTTCCACTTAAAATTATACTAAGATCTCTTTCTTGGGATGCAAGTTAATACTTAATTTCTTATTTTTCTACAATTTCTAATCCAATTGTCTCCCAATTTTCCATGACACTTGTCCTCAAATCTTAAAGTCATTTATCAATAATTTCCACTGCCATTCAACATTTAATTCTACTACCATTTATCAATTGTCTTGCCACTTGGCATTTTTCTTAGTCCACAAATACCCAAAATCTCAGAAAGTTCTCAAATTTCACCAAAAAATTCTAAATCAATATTTATACATTCCAAAACAATTTTCAAAACATATAATCCACAATTCACATCATAATCACTTTAAAACAATCACTTATACCCAAAAATTGTCAAATGAGTGCATGTACAATCATTGAAATATGTGCCATAAAATTCAACAGTCACATATGTGTATGCTTATGTTATGCATGCATGAACATGAAATGAATTTTCTAATCTCTCTTTGCTATTTCTCATATATCTTGGTTTAGGATCCTTTGTCCTAACACTTAGTATGGAAATGAGATGTTACAAAGTAAACCAATTGTTAAACGCTTACTCTACACAAAATATGGGAAATCTTCCTAACACTTCGGGAACAAAACCAAGGGAGGAACTAAAGGCTATTACTCTTCGAAGTGGGCAAGAACTTGAACCACCCACAAAGACAATAGAGGAGGTCGTCCATCCTGTTGAGAAAAATCAAGAAAAGGAGAAAGAAGTGAATATGAGCGAATACCTTCCTTATGTCGCCCATCCATTGTATCCACCTAAGATCCCTTTTCCTTAACGATTACAAAAGAAGAAACTAGATGCGCAATTTGAAAAATTCTTTGAGAATTAAAGACGCTACAGATAAATCTCTCATTTGTAGAGGCTTTCGAATTTGCCTAAATATGTAAAATTTTTGAAGGACACATTATCAAAGAAACGTACTTGGGAAGACAATCAAAAGGTAGCTGAGCGAATCGTTTTACGTATGCTAAGTTTTAATATTTATAACCTCGATATTTTCACAAGCACACAGGTCGTTCCCATAGTACCTAACGTATTGTTCTCACGAGGATGGTTAATCTAGTCCTAAAATCTAAGGTTGGAGACTATTAAATAAATATTAACAAACTATGAATTTTAACACGAGGACAAACTAAATCAAATAACCAAATCAACTAACAAAAGAATAATTGACAATTCACACTTAAACGGAAACAATCACGATGACGATTAAAAATTTTAAATAACAATTAATGGAAATTGATCAATTTGTTGATCGATGATCGCACACCTTCAAATTCAACCTAATGAGTTTACCAAAAAAGAGAAAGGGAAAATTATTTATCCTTAATGTCAATCTAACCGATTACGATTTATCAAATTAACAGTTCTAGATGATCTTAGGGTCAATTACTCTCTCTCAAGTTATAATTGAACCCTAAAGCATAAACCCTAATTAGATTATAGGAAGTTGTAATCTCTCAATTAACAACCTATCCAAAACCTAATTAGTTCTTAAGTTATCTAATAAACAGTTGGAAACCTAAATGTGATCTCTCAACACTAGATTTACCAACTTGATTTAATTCTAAATCTATTAATTTACCTAACTCTAGTTAGCCAAAATTAATTGTTTTCTCTCGATTCACCCTCTTAATTTATTATAGAGATATGAAGTGCAGAATCAAATCACAATTAATTCAATAAACACATAAAACAATTAGATTTTATTAAATCAAAAATAATAATCCAAAGGTGAGTATAGAAAATCAATCACAATGCAATTTTATCATCAAACTATCATCAAACTATGTATCTCAATTTTATAATCAAATAAAATTGAAATACATAAGAAACAGAACTCGACTGGATGATGGGAGGTTGTGACTACGGAAAGCTTCTTATTTCGGGAATCACGTTGTGTCTGCGTGGTCTTCCTCTTCTCTCTTCCTTCGTCTCTTTCTTGATCTCTCAAGGTTCTCTCTTTTAAGGTTTCATTTTTTGTGGTTGATCAAAGCTCTTCCAAAAACTGCGTTTTCTATCTTTTAATGTTCTATTTATATCTTAGAAGCCCTAGGGTTAATTCGGGGTCGAAACAGTCTAAAAATTTATGCAAAACTTGATGTTTTTAGCTGTTTTCATATTTACCCGACATAGGAATAGGATCCAGGACACGATCGTGCCATTTTGGTCAAGATCGTGATAGAGAGCTCTGAACCAGGCCACGATCGTACCCTTCCTGCCACATTCGTGGCCAACACCTAACCCTCTTTTTTACAATCGTGGCCCAAAGTGCACGATCGTGACCTGGTTTAGAGCTTTTTTTTATCATGATCGTGACCAAAATGGCACGATCGTGGCCTGGGTCCTATTGGCTCGCCTCTTTCTATCACGATCTTGAAATATTGTGCCACAATTGTGGGCTATTGTTTTGGCCCGAAACTTCTCCGTTCTTCGTTGTTTACCTTGAAACATTAACAAACACATCAAGATATCTCAAAAACATAACATTTAAGCTCAAAGACTTATACTCCCACAAAAACACTTAAACACATAAAGTAACACAATTAAAACCTAAACACACACTAAACACTTAATAAATAACAAATTAAACCCGAAAACATAGTGCAAATCATAACTATCAACATCCCCACACTTAAACATTTACTTGTTCTTAAGCAAACAAAACAAAAAACACACAACAAACCTACAACACACAATGCAATAATGAGGCAATTGCTTTAACTTCATTAAATAAATTTAATCACAAACAAACACTGTCATACAAGTTATATCTAATCATTAACGTGCAAAATCTATGTCTAAGGGCTTTGAACTAAATATACAAATTAATCGAGATATAAGTGTTAATTTATTTACCCTTTTCAATTGCACACATACATTAATAATTCTTTGGTCCTTCAGACTCTGTAACTGTTCCTAAGTATATGTTCATAAAAAGTCAAGCTTATTACAAATTCGGTAGGTTTTTTTATTAAGAAAACACTTTTTTTAGTTTGTTTTTAAACATAGACTTAGCCTTTTTACATGGAGGAAAACATTGGTAATGAATGCCGATCTAGTTACTCAACTAAGTCATATTTTTATTAAACAGCTTGATTGAAACGTCATTATAGCTTTTTGACGCGAAGGCACACATTTGTGATGCGTGTCGATCTGGTTACTCAGCTATATTATGTTTTTAACTAGCTGCTAGCTCTATTCATAACCTGGAGGTCAGCAGAATAGTGATTTATTTAACACAATTTTTTATTTTATTTATTACCTACCTTTTTGTTTAAGCTACTCATTTCTATAAAAAATACTAGTTAAGCTACTAAAGTTGAAAGGCCTCAAATTATGAATGAATGTGACAACCTATAGAGTGCTAAATTTATACTAAATCATAATTAAGCTGTATATTTATTCAAAGACTCCTAATTCACTATTTTTGCGAGCTAATGATTATTTACAACCTAATAGACTATGTTCAAAATTAAATAAATTTCACCTCATCTAAGCCATTGACACATTCATACAATTCACAAAATGCAACTTAATAACTACCATACAATATGCATAATCACATTCAAAAGCAAAACACATAACCCTCCCTACACTTGAACAACACATTGTCCTCAATGTGAGAAGAGAGCAAACAAGCAAATAAAAGACAAGAAAATATAGAATTTAAAGTAGATAGAAAAAAAATAGAATAGAAATAAACATAAAAAATAGAACTGAAGGCTAATTTGAAAAAGAAAAATAAATGGGTTAGACACAAATCCTATAGAGATGGAGGCGGTGATGGTGTCGGATGCAGCAATTGAATGCCTGAGCCTTAAAATATTCGTGGATCCAATAGATATCCCGACTCTGACGTCTTTGTGTTTCGGTCATATCCTTCATCATTATGGTGTTCTCTGCAAGTGTCTTGTTGGTTTAAGAGATCGCATCCAGAACTTCCTGCCAGCCTTGCTCTTCTTCCTCTTCATCGGATTCTTCACTGGACTCTTCTGCTTACAGAGGCAGTGCTGAGCTCGAACTTGCTTGACTTGCCCTGATTCTGACATATGTCTTCTGACTGATATCCCTAAGTTTCACGTTATGGTAATTAAAGATTTCAGCCTGCCATAAGTAGTGATGGTTTCAGAATTCAGGTAAGTGGATAGTTAATCGACTACGGTCCATGCCATAATATTCCGCAATGGCAGACACTATGTACCTCATTCCTAGATTGTTATTCCTCTTTCGCAGATTCGTAACAATGGCATTTAGCACATGTGTGGATGTGCAAGCTGGAATACTATAGTCCATGCAACACAACATAAAAATTTCCTTTGTGGAGCACTTATTAGTTTCGGTTTTGTCAAAAACCAATTAACACATGAATTTATGCAGCAACAAGTGTTCGTGGGACCTTATGATGTTGTTATGAGCATTCTTGGCATGAAATTGCTCAATTCCAGTAAGCTCATTCCAATATTAAGAAGGACGGAAATCTTTATGATGTTTGATGATAGAAGATTCGAGGAATCCACACATCTCGCACATGATTTCTAAATTTAATTCATAGGCTCGTCTTCCCAACCTAAACCACAATTCTTTGGGATTCCTAGGGTCATAAGTCAGTGAAGTGAATAATTCCAATGTGAGCTCCTGATAAACAGGAAATTGGAATCGTATGAAAGGCCCACTGATTCTCTTATCTAGGTTTTCTACCCTCTCACGCAACTCTAGCCTATCGAGTGTGTCAAAATCAAAGAATTTTGGAACTAAAATTTGTGTAGAGATCGGAAACAAGTACCTTCCTCCTCTGTATAGATCGGTAAGGATGCAGCAAAGTCTACTGCTCGGTTTCTTCTCCCATGTCCTGTAACTTGCTGTCGTCTATATGGCTCTCCGGGCTGATTGTTTAATGCACGACATAATTTGGAAGAATTTGGAGGTTGAAAAATTTTTAAGGAGATATGAGAGTGTTTGTAGGCTTGAAGTCTAGAGAGATAAAGTGACAATGAAAGTGAATGTAAAAGTGAAGTTAGAACTGAATATATAGGTGGCTAAAAGGGTAAAATGGTAAAAAAAAATTAAAGAAATTGCGTCCTACCTTATTATTGCCTAGTAGGCACGATCGTGACCTACGGATTTATCACACTTTTGATTTTATTCTTTTTTCTTTTTCTAATCTTTTCAATTTCACTTCTTGATTCTTTTGTATCCCTTTTCTTTTACCTCTCTTGCTTGTTCAATTCATCTACTTTATTCCGAAATCCTATTCCTTTTTTATTCTATTCGAAAACAAAATATAATCCTAACTATGGAATTCAAATGTTCAAAAAACAACCAAAGAAAGTATTTTTCCATGGGTTGCCTCCCATGCAGCGCTTCTTTTAACATCAGTAGCGCGACGCTCCTTTAAGCTTACAGTGGTCGGAATGAATGGTGCAATTGTGGTGTCATCATTAATCTCAAAGTTTAAACTTTAGCTACCATGCTATAGTCCCCACCTTCCTTGCAATTCTCTTTTCCTCGCCTTCTTCTTCGCGAGCGTTTCTTCCTAATGCATTCCTAGGATCCTCGATATTCTCCCATTCGCCTCGAGGTTTAGGTTCTTTGTTATTATTTGGAGGTAAAGGAGATTCGTAATCTTTTCGTGACACTTGGAAGGTTATTTGCTCTTTTCCTATCGTCAGAGTTAATTCTCCGCCATCAACGTTAATGATTGAATGTGTAGTTGCCAGTAATCCAAGAACTATCGAGGTCTCCATATCTTCTTCAATGTCCAATATGTAGAAGTCTGTGGGAAAGGTATATTTATCAACCTTCACTTGCACATCCTTTATAATCCCCATCAGTTTGTTCATCATTCTGTCAACTGTCTTTATCAAAAACTTGGTGGGTACTAACTCTCTTAACCCCAACTTTAAACTAAAGGTATAAGGCATCATGTTTATACTCAATCCTAGATCTGTGAATGCCCTATCTATAATGATTCTATTGATACTGCAAGGGATGAAAAAGTCCCGTAGGTCCTATTTCTTCTGCGCAATGTTAGGGTCCTCTTTCAATGTTTAGTCCTTAACTTTCTTCTTGACAGGTTCCTTTAATTTGAGCTTCGTCTGTACTTGTTCCGTCACTTCCTCGACCTTGTTTTGCTCACTCTCCTCTAACGTCCTTATTGTCCTTTTTGCATTTAACTCCTGCTAAGTTAAAACAGGGAATGGAAATACACGTCTAGTTACCTTAATTGACTCGATCTTTGGCTCGTTTGGCAGCGCTTCTTGACCCTTTCCTTTATCTTCTTCTTCCTGCACTTGTTCCAGTTCTTCACCCTAGGTATGACTGATGACCATGATCCTTTCTTTTGTATTAGACTCAGTGTTGCTTGGAAGAGTTCCAGCATTCAGAGTAGATATTGCCTTTGCTAACTGGCCTACTTAGACTTCCAGATTATGTATGGATGAGGCATTCTTCTTTACTTACTCAAATTTGTTCTCAAGCCTCCTATGTGCATCCTCCATGCCTTTGATCTTATCCAACATCTTATCTAACTTTGATTTCATCGAGCTTGCTTTATCATACTAAAAGCCCGATTGTCCCTGAGGCCTGAACTATCCGCCAGTATTGTTCGACCAGGAGAAGTTCAGGTGGTTCTTTCACCCGGGGTTGTAAGTGTTGGAGTAGGGATTGTTACCCCCTCTTCGTCCATGCTACGCTCCCATATAATTTACTTGCTCCTGAGTATCTTCCTTCATTAGGTAGCAGTTCACGGTGTCATGGTGTAACTGTCCACAGAGCTCACACTTTCAATGTATAAACTTCACCAGAGTTGAGGATGATGCCTTCATGCTGTTAAGCTACCACGTCAAATTGTTGATCTTTGCTTACATATCAGTTATTGATCAACTGCAACAATACCCTTCTGCTCTCTGAAAGTAATAGGTTGTCTACCCCGTTCATTCATCCACAAGTAGCTATTGCTTGCCATCTCCTCAATCAACTCCTCTACTTCATCGACTGTCTTTTGTGTTAAGGATCCTCCTATTTATAGGTTCACTCCATTATAGAAAGTTTGCAACAGGAACTCCTTCTGTAGGTTATGGTGTGGGCACCTCCGTTGCAAGTCCTTATATCTTTCTCACACTTCATAGATTGATTCCTCGTCACCTTGTTAACAATTAGTGATTTCCTTTATAATCTTGGTGGTCTTCGGCAATGAGAAATACTTTTCTCAAAAAGCACGCACAAGTTGATCCCACATTATGAAGTTAGCTGGGCTCAGTGAATGGTACCAAGCCTTCGCTCTATCTCTAAAAGTAAAAGGAAACAACCTAATTCTAACCATTGTCCGACATCTGATGATAGTGAAAGGTATCACAGATCTCGAGGAAATTGACTATTTACGCATTCGGTTCCTCATTAGCCAATCCCTAGAATTGCACATTCTGCTAAACCATGTTGAGAAGTGTAGGTTTAATTTCAAACGAGGCCGTTTAAACAAGCAGCCTAGCCACTCCTTGGTTTGATGGGTTGAACCCTGGCCTCATAAAGTTCATCAAGGTCCTTTGTTATTGTCCTTGGTTTGCTCCCTGATCCATATTATGTTAAAACTCCTTTTCCATTGACAATTTTCTGATCTCTTCTTCTTCTTCACATCGAGCTTTCCTAAGGGTTCGTTCTAGTTAAGTAATCTCTAAATCTAACATCTCCGTCGCACTACTCGAACCTCCGTGACTCTTGTTTTTATACAAGAGCATAATTTCTGAAATAACATGAAAGAAAAAACAAAAATTAAATCTAACGCCTTCAACTATAGAACTAAACTATCGCCTCCCCGACAACGGCGCCAAAAACTTGATTGAAGCGTTTTACATATGCTAAGTTTTAATATTTATAACCTTGATATTTCTGCAAGCACACGGGTTGTTCCCATAGTGCCTAAGGTATTGTTCCCATGAGGATGGTTAATCTAGTCCTAAAATCTAAAGTCAAAGACTATTAAATAAATATTAACAGACTATGAATTTTAACACGAGGACAAACTAAATAAAATAACCAAATCAACTAACAAAACAATAATTGACAATTAACACTTAAATAGAAACAATCATGATGATGATTAAAAATTTTAAACAACAATTAATGGAAATTGATCGATTTGTTGAACAATGATTGCACACCCTCAAATTCAACCTAATGAGTTTGCTGAAAGAGAGAAAGGGAAAATCATCTATCTTTAATGTCAATCTAACCGATTACGATTTATCGAATTAATGGTTCTAGATGATTCTAAGGCTAATTACTCTCTCTCAAGTTATAATTGAACCCGAAAGCATAAACCCTAATCAGATTATAGGAAGTTGTAATCTCTCAATTAACAACCTATCCAAAACCTAATCAGTTCTTAAGTTCTCTAATAAACAGTTGGAAACCTAAATGTGATCTTTCAACTCTAAATTTACCAACTTGATTTAATTCTAAATCTATTAATTTACCTAACTCTCGTTAACCTAACTTAATCGTTTTTTCTTGATTCACCCTCTCAGTTCATTATCATGATGTGAAGTGTAGAATCAAATCACAATTAATTTAATAAACACATAAAACAATCAGATTTCATTAAATCAAAAATAATAATCCAAAGGTGAGTGCAGAACATCAATCATAATGTAATTCTAACATCAAACTATATATCTCAACTCTATAATCAAATAAAACTGAAATACACAGGAAATAGAACTCGACTGGATGATAGGCACTCATGACTATGGAAAGCTTCTTATTTCAGGAAGCAAGTCGTTTCTGCGTCGTCTCCCTCTTCTCTCTTCCTTCGTCTGTTTCTCGATCTCTCAAGGTTCTCTCTTTTAGGGTTTAATTTTTTATGGCTAATCAAAGCTCTTCCAAAAGCTGCCTCTTTTTTCTTTTGGACGCCCTAAGGATGATTTGGGGTTGAAACGGTCTAAAAAGTCCCGTAAAACTTGATGTTTTCAGCTGCTTTCATGTCTACCTAATGCAGGCCACGATCGTGGCCCTGCTTGCCACAATTGTCGCCAACGTCTAACCCTATTTGTCCTAATTGTGGCCTAAAGTGCATAATTGTGGCCTGATTCAAAGCTCTATGTCACAATCATGACCAAAATGGCACGATCGTGGCCTAGGTCCTATTGGCTCGCCTCTTTCTGTCACGATCGTGGCCTATTATGCCACGATCGTAGGCCATGGTTTTAGCCCGAAACTCTTTGAAACTTCTCCGTCCTTCGCCGTTTACCCTGAAACACTAACAACACATCAAGGTACCTCAAAAACATAACATTTAAGCTCAAAGACTTAATACATAACAAATTAAATGCTAAAACATAACGCAAATCACAACCATCAGTGTTAGACCCCGTTTTCAGAGTCTAACTCCTGCTTGCTCTGATACCACAACTGTTAGGCCCCGTTTCCGGAGTCCAACTCAGAGGTCATATCACGTGAGCTTATTACCATAACGTGGGCGTAATCCAATGAAAACATCT
>JAOQMS010000178.1:12001156-12066051 GCA_027563885.1 Erythroxylum longipes
ATTTTAATTAATGAATGAATTATATTTTAATTAATTATATTTTTGTTAATTAATTATTAATAATATTTTAGTTAATAATATTGTAATTAATTAATTAATTACAATATTTTAATTAATTAATAATTATATTTTAATTAATTGTAACAAGCACACTCTTACATAACAATGATACACATTCCTCTAGATTAGGAGAGGAATGAGATATTACCCAAAAATAGGTAATCAAAATAATAATTCTATAATCATAATCCCTTACCAAACTCAATCTTTCATTCCATACCTATTCTCCTTTTTTCATACCCACTAAACAAGCGCACCCTTAGTTTTATAAATTGTGCGTTACTTTCAAGGAACCTTATCATTTATTGAACATTAACCAAAACTATATCTAGTTTCTTTCTTATTAACTACCTATGGCTTTATTTACTAATCCATGTTAAATATCTTCAAGTCTCAAATCTGTAACTCCTATTTTCTCAATACAGTCCCTTAATTCATTAACAAAGTTTCTATTATTAACATTCTCTTCAACTTATGACATGTATATAGTGGAATTGAAATGTCCTAATATGAAATAAGGTTCTTGTGTTGTATATTAGATACCTACAATCCTAATTAATAACTATTTCCTTTAGAAGTTAAAATTCGAACCATGGACATATATGACCATTACTTTACTATTTTCCTAAATAAACTCCACATATAGATGAACCATCTAATAACTTGAGTCTAGCTAAATAACTCTTATCCTATTGGCATCAAAAGCTATGATTATTCTCCAATAGTGTAGTACTAGTGGTTTAATAGTAGAGACCACTAATTGCTTAAACATTTGAGTTTTATCAAATCTTCCTTTTTTTAACTTTATTTCCAAATAAACCCATTATTATTGGTTTAACTTCAGTTACAAATTTGCTGATAAAATTTGTACCATTGGGCAGTTAATGTCCCTTAAATTCCAAGCTAATATTGACATAAAGTAGGGCTTTTAGCTAAAGATCCCTTTGAGCTTTTTTTCCTCCCCGATTCCCTTTTATTGCCACAATTGATACCTGACTTATCCTATTCTCTTCAAACATTATAGGTTCAATTTGTGTAAAATTGTCCGTTACATTAGGTTGTTGTTCTTGTTCTCCCTCCATTCATTTTTTTGGGCTTTCCTTATATCCTTTTTTCTCACCTGATTTCTTTATTGTAATGACAATTGATTCTTTTGTTCTTAGATATTCCTCCCTCTTCCTTCCTCTTTGTTCATGCCTATTTGCTTTAATAATTCTTGATCCCTCCTTTCCTAACTCTCTTCCTGAACTACATCAAGTTCAATCATTTCTTTGTATTGTATTCTTACAAACTTCTAACCTGTTGGCTTTCCTAATTTTCCTTGTTTTCATAAGGATGGTTTCTATTTGTAAGACACCAAGCTTGTCTTTTTTAACCATAGTTTCATTCTCTTTAAGCCTTAGAATTGGAATAAGCTTGGGTAGTTCTTTTTACAGCTCTACACTCACACATATTTCCTTTTAGTTGTGATCTCATCCATACAAATAGGCTTACCCATAAAACTTACAAGCATGCTCAATCCTTTAATTGATTAATACTCTATGGTGCATTATGAAAATTCACCCAAATAGGAAAATTAACTTGTTTTACATTCTCCAATTTCAAACCTAGTTTCCATACCTAGAGGAACATAGGTTGATTTACTAAGTGTCATGACCCTGCATCAACCACACCTCTACCTTCAGCTCCAGTTGGAAACTTGAATAATGTCAGTTTCTCTTCTGACAGGAGGACTTCCATTAATCCCTTTTCTCTCCACTATCTTTGATCCCAATTGCTTATGTTTAGAAAGGGAGGGCATTTCTTTAGGAAAAACCTACCAAATTAGACTTCCAATTCTTGGCCCTTTCCCTTAAGACTTTTATATCAGGTGATACTACTCTTCTATCATTAATAGTACTTGGACAGTATAAATCTAGCTTGAAGTCACTATTATTTCTAGCTACCTATTTCTAACTTATTCTAGGATTAATGACTAGTGAAGAGTTTACAAGGGGGGTGGGAAGGGATGGGGGGAATAGGTTGAGAGGAGGAGGGTTACATTGAAGAGTGACGGGTTGGAAGGGGAGAAAAGGAGATTTCTTTTACTTTTTCAAGGTTACTATTGACTAACATTTCAAATGTAGGCAAAGCCTAAGGTCATAGGAAGGGAAAGTTTGAAAAGCAGTTACTTAAAGAATAAGAAGTGGAAGTCATAAGCAAAACATGAAAAAACCAGTCTACATTCTTATCCTAGAAAGATAAACCTCACCTAGTAGGTTGGAGATAAGGGGTAATGACTCTTTAAAACGAGGAGTTCTAAATTGATGATCTTTATGAAAATCAAACCTAGGCCTCCCTCTTTCTTTGGAAATTGCACCTCTTTCCAACGTACTTTGGCAAAGGGCTTGGTAAATATGTCACCAGTCCATAGGAAATTCTTCATTAGCTTTTCAATGTCTTTCATAATCCTTATAGGTAGGAGATAATGGGAAGCCTAGTATATGATCATGTTTATTACCATTGAGGATAGCAGCTAAATTCTCCTAAAGAACGAGCTTTTCCAGCTACTCATTCTCGCTGAAATTTTATTATATTACTTTGTAGTCCTCATAACTTTTTTTCTTTGAGCATATGGGAACACCAAGATATCTAAATTGGAGAGAGGCTTGTTCAAACGCTGTTAAATCAGATAGCTCATTAGAAACTTGTTCAAAGTACTTGTAAAGGATGGTAAAGCTTTTACTTCTATTTATGCTCAGTCCTGAAAGGTAGAGAAGTGATTCGGTGAGTTTAGCTAGCAGTTGAGTGAGTCTGCATCTCCATGATTGAATAGGAGTATGTCATCTGTAAAGGATATGGGAGCAATTCCCTGTTGTTGGCATTTTTCTATAAAATTTGAAGCTACTGGCCTTTATAGTATACTTGCCAAGCATTTGGTACACACCTCCACAGCTATTGTAAATAAGTAAAGGGACAAATGGTGTCTTTGCTTTAGTCCTCTAGCTCCCTAAAAAGGCTTAGATATTTCCCCATTAATTACCACATAATAGGAGGTAGATGAAATGCATGTGTTGATCTAGGTGATATATCTATAAGGGAAGCCCATCTTCTTTAGAACAATTATCAGGAAGTTCCAGTCTACTAAAACAAATGGCTTATTAATATCAATCTTGAGAGCATGATGATCCCCTGCACCTCTAACATTGTATTGCCTAAACATATCATGAACTAGAAGTATATTGTCACTTATTGATTTGCCTTCTATGAAAGTAGATTGGGGAAAGCTTATAATTTTAGGTAAAATTAATTTCAGCCTTTCAGTAAGGACTTTTGAGATGATTTTCGTAGAAAGCAGTGAAACAGGAGATTGGTTCATAATCTCTTAAAGAGTTAGGATTGGGAATTTTAAGCACTATATATAAAGAGTTCCTTTCCATGCTTTTAAAAGTTTATCTGTGGAGAAGAATTACTTAATTGTATATACGTTCTCTTGATCAGGGCCAAGCTTTATGGAAGAATTGAGGATTGAATCCATCAATTCTAAGGGCTTTGCTAGGGCTAATGCTTATTACAACTTTCTAAATTTCTGCTAAGTAGATAGGTCCGCTCACATCCTTACATTGTTAAGGGGTTAAAACATTTTGAATTAGGGAATCCAAATTAGGGGAATGAGTTGTAGCTCCTTTAATGTTTAGGATTCTCACACAGTAGCTTTTAAAGTAACAAAGGACATCCTCCTAATTATAAAACGAAGATCCTAAGTCATCCTAAATGGAGACAATGCAAATTATGTTCCTTATCAAGAGTAGAATACTATGGAAATAAAGTATGTTTAAGTCCCCTTCCTTTAGTTAAGTAACTGGGATTTCTATTTTAAGACTGGGTTTTGAATTTTGAGGGTTTCTAGGTAATTGTTATGGGCTTCTTTCTTTTGTTTTTTTTAGAACTCTATAGTCGGGATTATTATAGAGTCTACTTTATATGCTTTTGAGATTTTCTTTAGAGTGTTATTCTTGTAGTCAAGAGTTTGCTTTAAATGGAGCTTCTTTAATTCTTCCTTAATGTCCTATAACCTCTTATAGAGTTGGAAGGATTTGTACCCCATGACTTAGGTTTTAATTCCCTTTTGGATTTCTTTTTTGAACTCCTTATTTTTTTTGTTAGATAATTAAGAAACTAAAATGGAAAGGATTCTTTCTTTTTTTCTTATTCAAATTTTGAAAAATGATGGGATAATGATCATAATACATGCTCTCATAATAATGGGCTTTACAGTCTGGAAAGTGTTGAAACCAATCTTGATTTGTTACACTTCTATTAAGCTTCCTTCTAATGTTCCAGTATCCTTCTTGCTTTGTTTTTCTAGGTGAAGAGGAATCCACTAGAGCTTAAGTCATTCATTCTTATCAAGGATAAATAAGATCGTAGTTCCTTTCTTGGTTTGGCATTGCATCTTATTACCTCTGACTCATAATTGTAAAAAGTGCAATTAAAGGCCCCAAGTAGTAACCAAGGACCTAAGATCAATGAGCTAAGATTGGCAAGCTCCTTTTATAGGTTCTCTTACGAAATTGATGGTTATAAGCATATATGAAACTGGTTTAGAATTTCTCCAACTCTCCTTTCTATATGTTCAGATGGATTCCCTGTATTAAGCTTTGCATTTGCAGTACCTTGACTTGATCAGGGTTATAAGCAACTACTATCCTTCCCTTGTGGTGGTGGTTATGATTTGTAATTATTCTCCATTTGTTCAAGAACCATGAGTTTTCACATGCCTCAGTACTAATCTTAGTTTCAAGCAAACAAAAAATGAATGGTCCAATTCCATTAATAAAATATGCTATCTGAAGATGGTTTTTGGGCTCATTTATACTTCTAGTATTCCATGATACTATTATCATCTTATATTAATTTTTTTGTTTTTTTAGCTTTAGATTTCCTCTTATCCACAATTGTGAACTCTTCCTTCCTAAGAGTTGCTTTGCTAGATTTTCCATTCAACGTTCCATAATTTTCTACCATCTCCTTGCCTTTTACAATTGTTAATTCCATTTGAGCATTTGTAACGTCATCAGTTGAGAAGTTTATTTTGCAGTTTATTTTAAAAGGGAGCCATTGACTTCATTTACAATATCAACTACCATTAAAGCTTGTGATTCTTGCTCAGTGTTGGGAGTAACTTGGTTCTGAATAGTGACTACTTCCAGTGAGTTCCTTCTTAATTCTCATAAGTTCCTCATAGTACCCTGTGGTAAATATTTTACTAGTAGGCCTCCATTCTTTTCCTAGGGCATGTAAAGAAGGTTGCCATTGGTATGCACTAGGATTGAATCTTGTACTAATTTATCTCCATCATTTAGTTGAAGAAGAGGGATTACTTTTGAAAGATCCTTAGAGATATCTACATTGATACAAAGTCTAGCATATCTGACACGTTTTCTTGTGGATGTCGATTTATCCCTATAGAGACGTTTTCCAATATAGATAACTAGAGAGCTTAAAACCTCTATGCTCTAATATTCAACCAGAACCTAGTAGTAGTTTACTCATAATGGGACATGCTTTTGGTAGATCTCTTATAGTTTGATCCCTGACTTCCATGTTTGGAGAAGAAGAGGTTGGTTTTGCACATGCCAAGGTCTAATTTTCATTATTTATTATGTTAAGGATGTTGCATTAAATCTAAATAGGAAGTGGACATCTTCATTTAACAACGTATCCACCAAGCGTCATGCCTTTCAGTGCTTCATCGTCGATTGTTCTACCACTGGAAAGAGTAGGCACTTGCCAAGGAAAAAACCAACCATAGTATTTAATCAGGAAGTTTCTCCTTTTTTTAGTACCTCTATAAGAGGGGATACCATCATTTTACCATCAACTAAATGAGGGGTTGTGTAATAGATGGTCAAGGAGTTATCTCTAAGGATTGCTTTCCAAGTATATTTAGCTCGCTCACTCTTTTGCTAAGGGGTTGGGGTCTCCTATTGGTTGTGAGTAGGAAGGTTCATTCTAGTTTGATAGGGACAAATGGTCTAATGGTAAAGGTTGAAATTCCTTGCTTTGACAAAATCCAATTTCTAGTAGGATCACCAAAGTAGACACGTTACTGGAAAAACGAGGGGCAAATTGGGATGTTTAGAAGTTTGTTACCATAAATGGTAACACAAAAGTGAGGGAAATAAAAGGTGATGTATAAAGAACAAAATGCCCTTAGTATGTCACAAGTGATGGGATGATGGGCAGTGACACTGAGTGATAAGAAGGGATCATATAACCCAAAAATAGAGATAAGCTATGGAAATGCTAAAGGATCTGTAAAGATGGGAAGGGGGGAAGTGGAAACAACATGAAGAACATCCATACTAGTGGATTTACTCGATCTTTAGAAAGAAGTTGGAGTACTTCTCTTCATTATGCTCGTTCTTACTAATTAGCAATTGATATTTAAAAATACGTTTTCAAATCTCTTTAGCCAAATAATTCCTTAAATCGCTACTAATTAAGACTAGTGAAACATTCTTCTTAATTATTTTAGAATGACAAATCTTGTATTGATTTACTTAACTATTTTCATATGGTTCATACTATATCAAAAAACTAGTGTCTGAGTTAACCTAAAAGAATATATCATAAGTAGCATCAAAATATAATAATCTTCATGTAAGATATTTTGGTAATCTAAAGTACAACGATACAAATATACTAATGAGAAAATTTCATAGATATATAAGTAATATTTCATTTGGGATCTTTACAATCAAGTTAGTTCAGTGAACTTATAATCTAACAAGCACCCACACATTTGTTTAAATATCTCTATACTTTAATTTATAAGATCAATTACTTTCTTCATCAGTAAGAAACATAGCGTGTTCTATGTTCACTCTTTCATCAATATCCTATCTTAATAAAACTACAGCTAGGAATAATATAAGAATAATATATATAAATACAAATTGAATCTCATAATTTCAGTTTCATCATAATTTCAATTGCATATTAATTATTTTATAAATTTTACTTCTAGTATTAAAATATCAAATATAATTAATAAAATATATAAAGATAACCGATCAATTAGTTGTAGAGCATACAATTACACACATATCGTTTATACCCTCTTTCTTTACGGGAAAAGAGGAAGCTATTTTAAAATTTTACCAATTAAAATAAAAAATATTTAATTACAAACCCCGAAGTGGTATTAACTGGTGACCAGACTTTTGATGTCCTATTCAAAAGGAGATGCTGCTTCTAGAACATTCATTGTTCTTAATACCAAAAACCTCGTAATTGTAGGCCTTACATTTCAATGAACAAGGATGGCAAACTACGGTTTTACACTTTTATTATAGCCAGGTTGCTGCATAAAACCAAACTTTGATTTGTATTTTAGAGACACAAATATATCATAATGCTTCAGAAGCAATTTAATTGACTCGATAACCAAATTAGCTATGGGAAGTGGCTATATCTATATCGTCTTCTTTTTCCTCTTCTTTCGAAAACCTAACCTTTCACCATACGATATTAGTTCGTAACTACTTGTCAACTGTAAGTACTTATTAATCTTTTAGAATTCTTTTCTCTTTTTTATTTTTTAATAATCACATCTATGTATATATATATATATTTATATTTATATTTCTCTTTTATATAAAATGAAAAGATAATTATAAATTAAGCAAAAATAAAAATAGTACTGAACAAAGGGTTCGTTTATATATTTTATAAAATTTTATTAACTTTAATGATATTATGAGGGATTTTCGTCATACATAACGCTGTACATTATTTCAGTTTGTCAACAAAATATGTTGATTACAGTGAATGAGCAATATAAATAAATCGCAAGCGATATACTTCTCCAACTAATGAACATCGATCTTTCTGGGAGAAGTGAACCCTTTAAGATCCCTTGAAAATGAGACTTAATCTTGAATAAAGTTTGAAAATGCCCTAAATTCAGTTGTAACACCCCCCAAAAAAAACAAATTTACCATACTCTAAGGGGTTGTTTGTTTTTGTTTTTTATAAGTCTTTTGTTGTGATTTTTGTAAATTAAGAAACAACCCTTAAAATCATGTTTGGTTAAACACGCTTTTATATTTCGTTTTTAAAAATAAAAATGGCAACTATTTTACAAAAATATAAAAATAATATTTTCGTGATTTCTGAACACAGTGACAGATCTAGCGAATCAATTTTCTATGCCTCTACAAGATATTATATTATTTTAAATAAATATAATAATTATGATTCATTTTTAATATCTTTTTGTTAATATTATGTTCTTTCTATATTAGGTAAATACTATTTGGTTGACTCAAGCTACACTAATATACCTAGATTTCTTTTACTATATTGAAGTGAAAGATATCATTTGCGAGATTATAAAAGTAGAGGAAGACTTCAAGGTTTACAGGAATTATTTAACTACAGGCATTTTTCGTTAAGAAATGTTATTAAAAGATATTTTGGCATCCTAAAAGTAAGACTCTTTATACTTAAAAACATGTCGAGTTAAGATATGAAGAAACAAAAATACATCGTTATTGCTTGTTGTGTTATACACACTTATATTAAAATGTATGAATAAAACGATGAGTTATTTGACAGTTGTGCCAAAAATGAAGAACAAATTAGAAAAAGTGAAAATGAAAATGCAAGTACTCAAGTGGAGTATAATACCACTGCAGCACAACTTCGAGATTTGTCTTAAAAGCAAGATGAAATTATTAGGCAAATGAGGAGTGATTATATTATTTCTAATTAAATTATGTTTCTTTTGTAAATGATAGTACTATTATATTTTCAAGAATTATAATATGATGAATATCTTTTATTGATATAATTTTCTAATTTATAGAATTTTATTATATACAATTAATGTGTAATTTTTAATTACATTTAATTTGTATATACTTAAATTTTAACCGTAAGATAATTAATTAATTTAAAGATATAATGCATGATATAAAATTATTAATATAAGAGTATAATTACAAAAAATATAAACATGATAATAAAATTAAACATATTTTTATTTTTTTAATTACTAATCTCAACTAAATAAGTTTTGTTTTTGATTTTTATATTACAAATATTAGTCACACAGGTTTTTATTTTTTAAGAAAAAAAATAAAAACAAAAAAATCAGAAAATTAAAATTAAAAATCACAATAGAAAAACAGAATTGAAACCTATATCCTATTTTGCGAGATTATAAGCATTTCTTTGTGTAGAACGTATTGCATAGGATAGTTAATGGTCCACAACGAAGCAGCTTTTGCTATTTCATACAACACCGTGATAAACTTGTAGGACCAATTAACAAAAATTTATCAATCCATAGTATTTAAATATAATATGAATTATATAAAATAACTATATAAGTCAAAAAGTTATTTGTCAATTTGAAATAATTAAGAAAATATTTTATTTTTTAATTAGTAATAATTTTAGAATTAAAATATTATTTTTATAAATTAATTACTAATTTATAAGAATAAACATAATTAGATTTTAATAGGACTGACATTAATTTTATACAGTTGAAATATTAAAAGGATTAAATTAATCACTAATGTATAAATATATTAAGTAATTTTAATATTTCTAATATAGATTATAATCTTTTATATTTCAAATTATTCTATTAAAATAATCTGATCATGAATGTAATACTAATAACTATTCCGCTGCTTCTGTGACATGATCTCCTAATTCCCCAACACCATCAAGCCATAAGGTCTTCATGATGCGTGCCTGAAGAAGTCCTAGTGTGGGTTTGGCCGCCCAACTCACGCCGCCCTCTCTCTCCCCTTTTTTATGGGTTAGACGCGGACTTGGAAGTTGAACTCAAGATTTAGGGTAATGCCATCTAAAGTTCGTTACATTCTCTTGGGCCTTTCTTTAACAAGTCGCCACCTCTGTGTCATCACTGCTTACGGTAGGACATAGACAAGTAAATTAAAGCAAAAAAATGCCCGCTTACTTCACATTAACACAGGTGTGGACTAGGCATTAGATACGTCGATATAGATATTGCTAAAGAGAATTAAATACACCATATTTGTTTTCTTACTCGTGAGGACTTGGAAAACAGAAAACAGAGGAATAGAAAATTTGTTTCTTTGAAGGGAATCATTAAGCATGTTTAACCAACTCTAATGTGGACATGAAAGGAAAAGAATTGATATTTATTAGTAATCCGAGGTTATCAACCCCTTTCAATATCGTTTAGGGAAGCAATCACGATTGGCGCCTTCTATGATTGATAACTTGTATTACAAGTTGATGTCAAGTGCAAATATGTTATTTTATTGAATTGGACTATTAGTATAGCCTAACACTGAATTGAAAATGTTGCTATGTTTATAAAAATAAGCAGAGAGCTCATCAGCGCATCCTGTCAGCCTTTCGTTGGAAGCAATATAACGAGTATTAATTTGATTTTTTTAAAATTAATAATTATTTCCAAAAGAATCAAGTTCAAGATTCTTACACTAATAATCAAGCTATAACATGGCAACTCTTTTCGACTCATGATTAATCATATTTTATCTGAGATTAGAAAAGGAATTTAAAGAAACAGTAATAAGCCAACTATTGCAGAGACCAAAATGAGTAAATAGTCGGGCTGCAATATGTTTGTAGCTGGTTCAACAATATTTTCTCTTTAGTTCTCAAGAAAGTCTCCCAAACTACTTGGTCTTTGGACCTCTCCTTTAACTTGAAAACACCAGGAGTTCCTCTCATGCTAGATGGAGTGCATTGTGCTTCCACATGCAATTATCCAAATCAACTTATCACCCTCTGTGCAATCTCTTTTTTCTTGGAAGGCGCCAAAAATTTCTTGGTAAGTAATGCTATTGATGGACAATTCACATAGATTCTTGATAGAGCTCGAAAGGTAAGTGAAAAATTTGCAATTAAAAAAGAGATGAACTTGGGATTCGTGTTCTTTTTTACGAAGTCAGCAGGGCAAAATATTGATGAATTTAAAGATTGTCCAATATTCCAAGCCTTTGCTTAAAAGCAAGACACAACATAAAGGAAACTTCAAAAAGCATCATTTTGTAGCATATCACATCATAAAAAGAAATCTTCTGCATACGTGACATTAGGGATCTTTTGCAGGCTGCGTTATGAATGATGTTTTAGCCAAGTATAAGAATCAAAATTGCCTCGTCTCATGTTATAGTCAGGCATGTACCTAAACAAATTGACATTTGGGGCCCACTCATTACCAACTATGATCACCTTAACTTCTGTTTGATTAGGATAAAGATACTTCCAGGCTAGGTAGAGGTTTGTTCATCAGAGAAGGCTTGCTCTGCTTCAATTATCAAACGACAAAGAGGCATGCTCACCATTGCCAATTATGCAAGCTATATTTAAGGATAACAAGTCTCTGGTTTTAAGAAGTCGAGACTAAAACCATGATTGGGTAGCTTTGATGTTAACATTAAGAAAATAAATATGCATCCATTGAACCAAAAGTAATTCTTTGCTAATCAATAGCCTCCATAACCTATTATCCACTAGAGTTTGTTAGATAGAGTTATTTGGAATAATGCCTTGTCTACTAGCTATCTTAGGTTTTTGACCATCTTACCTTGGCAAATCATTTTTTGTTCAACTCCCTAGATTATATGAACCATCTCAACCACTTCTTTATAGTCTTAATAATTCATTTGGATAGGAAAATTTGGGCTAACCAATAAGTATGTAAGAAATTGAGCACAGATTTTATCAACTAAACTCCACCTGTAAATATAAGATTTTTGTTGAAACAACTATAGATACATTTATGAATCTTATCTAAAAAGGGAGCATAGTCGTTGAATCTTAACTTTTTAATGGTTATTGGTATTTCAAGGTAAACAAAAGGGGGATCCATGATCTGTAGATTGGAAATTGAGGATAACCAATGAGCCCTATACCATGGTCCTATCGGGACAATCATAAGCTCTTCTTCTTGTTGATGCTTAAACTTGAAATCCATTTAAATGAATTATGGGTAGCAATTAGCAAGCTAAGTGATTTGTCTTCAACCTTGGACAAAATAATAAGATCATCTAGAAATGCTAGACTAAATAATCTCAACTTCGTACATTTTGAGTGGAATTTGAAACTATAATCCATCTTAATAGAGTTATCAATCAATATTGTTATTTTTTCTGTAGAGAGAAAGAAAAGGTAGGAGGAAAAAGGATCCCCAACTTATCTTATTCCTTTCCTCCTTTGAAAAGATATGTAGGTTCTTCATTTGCTAGCACTCTATAGCATGTAGTTGAAAAACATTGGATGATCCATATTATAAATATTCTTAGAAAGGCAAATGCCTCTAGTAAGTTTAGCTTTAATGTATTGAATTAAAGGCTTTATTGAAATCCACCTTTATCAGACAAGTCTTTACATTGTTTTTCCTTATATAGCCTTTCAAGAGTTCTTGAGCAAATGATATATTGTCTCCTATCAATCTTCTAGACATGAAAGCTCTTTGGGACTTATTGATGATTGAATCCAAAACTTTCTTTAGTCTAAAAGCAATCAGTTTAGAGATGATCTTATAGAGGGCGTTACTATAAGAAATAGGCCTATAATCCTTAAGGAAGCTCAATTTTTGGATTTTAGGAATAAGCCTTATTTTTTATTTTCCTCAACATCCTATTAGAACCATTTGGACTAAGGGACTTACTTAGGTTTAGATCAAACACCACTTTTTCTATTTCCAATTAAGAGAAAGGTTGGATCAATGAGTTGGACTGTTCCTCTAAAATCTTATTTGTAATGAAAGACTTCTATAAGTTCACATTTTGAGTTCCCATCTTTAGCTTTTTCCAATGTGTTTGAGAAATATTCAAAGCCTTTTTTATTTCAAATCCTTCTGAGTGCTAACAGTGATTCCATCTAGTATTGTTAGAGAAGTAATTTTATTTGCATTCCTCCTTGTTGAGATTGATCAATAGAAGTGTGGAATGTTCTTGTCCCCCTCTTTTATCCATTAGATTCTAGATTTTTACTGTAAGAACGAGGAATGAATCTCCACATCTTTCAAATATTCCAAAAGGAAATTTTCTTAGCCTTTAGTAAATTGGGATCTTTAAGATTATAGGCTAGCTCATATTGGATAAAATTCAGAAACTATTCTAATTCAAATACTGCAGCTTGAGTATCACTATATGTTGATTGGTTTAATCTCTTGAGTTTTGGTTTTACCGTTTGCAACTTCTAACACAAATGAAGGCCTTAGAACCCTTACATTATATAAAGATGCCTTTCCAAACAAATTCCTCAAACCCTTCCACATTTGAGAGAATCATTGGAATGAAAAGGAGTTTTTCTTGTTAGCTTACAGGAGAAAGCTTAGATCAAGATTGGGAAGTGATTAGAGAATTGACAATTAAAAAAGTGACTTTGTTATTAGGAAAATTTGTAACCAATCACCATTTATTAAGGCTCTATCAAGTTTTTTTCTTAATAAGCCAATTTTCACTTTGGTTATTGCTCCAAGTGTAAAAGTATCCTTTAAATTTGAGATTAGTGACCTTAATATCCTTAACATAGTGCCTAAAGTTAGTATTAAAATTCCTCAAACATTTTCAATCTCATTTTTTAAAACATACATAATGCTATTAAAGTCCTATAAAATTAATTAAAAGGAGTTTGTTTTGTTATGTATACGTTTAGGTTGCTCCCATAACGAATTCCTTTGGAAGGCATAGTTGGAACAATAAATAAAGGAGGTTTGTTACGGATAAGAGTAGCTGAAAGATGAACTAGTTGATTAAAATCTGCAAGAATTGAATCCCTAATTATGTTGTTATCAAAACCTATAATTATCTGACCATTGAAATGGTATTGATGATTGGAGATGAATTCTATTGATTCCTTGGAAGTTAGAACTTCTTGAGCTTCTCCTTTTTGAATTTTTTTCCAAAAATCCTATAATTATAGGCTTAATTTCAATGATATAGTTTTTGAGCAATAGTCTCTTCTTAGGGTAATTAATTACCCTAAACTTACATGCTAGTATTGACATAAACTAGTATTGTATTTAGATACTCTTGCCTTATTTTTCCTTCTATAAATTCTCCTTGTGTCTTGGTTGAACCTATTTTCATATGGAGACTTATCTTCTGAATGAGTCTCGTTGTCACCTTTAGAGACAAGTTAATTAAAAGGCATTTGTTTTTTTTTCTCTAAAGTTTCGATAGGTTGCATTATCTTAACCTATTAATCTATATAGGCTTTGTTATGGATGATTTTTTTGTGTAATTCTAGAGTTTAGAGGAGTTTGAGCACTATCTTGTTGTACATTGGGGGTCTGCCTCCAATAGCTTACCATAGTCTATTTTCTTAGCCTAGTTCACCATCTCCTTGTTATGCTCCTCTATATCCAGTCTTATTCCTTATTTTAAAGATTCTACTTGTTTTCCTTTACGCATTGCCTTGATCCTTAAGGGGAGGTGTCCATTTATAGTTAATCTTAACAGAATCCTTATAAAGAGCATCATTGTTATCTTGCCTCATCAAGTGGATCTTTTTAGGGAGAATTTTCCTTAGCTTCACCACCATATGAATACTAGCATAACCTATCATTTTTAGTATGGCAGTTTAGTCGTCCATTCTAATGGGTTTGCCTATAGAACTTGCTAAATGGATGATAACATAAGTGAACCAGTACTCGAGTGGTATGCTATATATATTAATCTATAACGATACATATTTTTTGCTAATTACCTCTAATTTCATGCCTAGTTCCCAAAGTTGAAGGAATATTTGTCTTCTATACTAATTCTAAGGACCAATTCTATTACATTCAATGCTTCTACTCTTCAGGAGAATCTAAATAGAAATAGATTATCTTCACTTAAGAGGGTTTCCTTTAGTCATCCATATTTCTAGCAATGTAGATCCAAGTTTTTGATCAATGGAACATCATGTCATTTCTCTATAAAGAAGCCAATTAAGGTTGCATTCCATCTGTTTGCTCCTTCCTTAAGGATGTCTATAGGAGGGGCTACAATTGAAGATCTTTTAAGCTTAGTAGACAATAGTAGAGAAAGCTAACTTTAGTTGATTCCCTCACAACTTTATTCCATCTGGACTTAATGATCCTTTCTTAATTTTTATGTGAATAAGGTATCCTCACTTGAGTTGGTGATAATTCTATAAGGTCTTCCCTAATATTGGGTTTAAGCTAGGATTAGAAATATCTAGGGGGAGTGTGACTAGGGTAAGAGGAGGAGGGACATAAAAGGTTATAGAGATTGTTGTAGTTTTGAGGAAAGGGGAACATAAAAAAGGAAGGATAGACAAGTCTGAGTATGAGGTTTGGTTGACTTAGGAAAAGGAATCATATATAATTAGAAAAAGGTTAAAAGTGGGAAAAAAAGAAAATAAATGGGTAGTGGTAAAATGAAAATTTTCCTAAAACAATAATAGAAAGAGGCCTGAATATATTCAGGAAGACAACAACCACAAGTCATTTAGTCTAATATGTGAGGGAAATAGTAGTCGAAATAAATAGAAAGGATAAAAGATGAATGGATGGGGAAGACAAGATCAACAGAAAAAAGGAATAAAGAAGGAAAACCTGAACCCCCGTATAATAGACAAGGACTAACCTTATTTTGAATTATAAATAAGTTCCTTAGATAAGGAAGTTGGAGAATTGGTACAGGGAGTACCAGGAGACAACTAAATCATAAGTAGATTTTTAGTAAAAGGTAAGGTCTCTCTCACTAAAACATGATGTTTAGCTTCTTTTTATTTATTTGTTTAATTATTTTATTTTTGTAAATTAAAATATGATTCCCCGTTACTTAAAGCCACAAATTATATTAGTATAATAAAATAGTTTCCAATTAGCTAAGGTGAAACTTTATTATCTAAATGGTGAAACAGTAAGTAAACACTTAAGAGGTCATGATGTTTGTTCATCTTTATATTTCAAGTGCAGATGCATAGTAAAAGGAGGGTTGCTATTATAAAGTCTTATATAATTGATAAAACCTTTAATCCTACTATTTATCATGTTTTGTTATTTTAATTCTTTCTATAAAACTTTTCATAAAAAGTAATATTTTGACATTCCTATTTATCTATTTTGACATTCTTGGATTAAGAAACATTTTTATTTTATATTATAACATTTTTAAATAAATACAATAAAAATATGAATAAGTTAGAGGCCTAATAAAGATTATTTATTATTAATTAAGTGAATGAAATTTGTTAACAAAAGTGGTTAGAAAATTTAAGTAAGGATAAGTATAAAGAATATAATAAATAGGATAATAAAAGGTTTGTCATAGAATTCCTACTTGATATGCTAAACAAAGAACTTTCTTTTCTCACTTTTAACCCATTGCATTTTCACAATAAAAAACAAATGAAATTAAGGGATGTTTCTACTTACATACAAAGGCTACAATAAAGAGTGTGAGCATACAACTAAACTACAAATGTTACGTACTACTTGCCTAGCCAGAAACAACCAATGACATATTGCTATGTTTCTATTATTGTCTATGCCATGAGTAGATCTAGTGTATGCCCAACCAAGACAATTTGAACTATTTGATAATTTATAATTTGAAAGAATTTCCTAGTATAAAGTTAATTTTTTAAAGAAAATAAATGAATATTTTTTTCAAAAGGAGAATAAAGAAACCCTGAGTACATAAACAAAAAGGAATAAACTAAAGTTAAAGAGAGTTCCAAACTAAGCTAACTAAAAGGAAAAAACAGTACATAACTAAGCCACTAGAAATAAGATCAATTTTAATATGATTTTTTTTTGAAAAATGAATTGAGCTAAGTCAATAAAGGCAAATAAAATTGACATTACAACAACTCTCTAAGTGAGAGTTCTAGAATCAAATATAGAGCATAATGTTATTTAACAACCAACAATTGTTACAAAACAAACTATCTAGTACCCCATCTATCAATACATTTTAGACATAAGAATAGCCTACCACAAAAGTGTTGATGTGAAGTCTAATGGCATTAACCAAGTCCTTTAGTGAATTGCTCAAAACTTTTTTCTTTTTTCTAAAAATGCACCTATTTCTTTAGTCCCATATGTATAGCACCAGGTAAGATAGAGCAATGAAAAACGCTATCTGATTTCTTTTTTGATATACTATAAATTTAGACTATGTTTTACAATTTTTTGTCACTTATCTAGAGGATTAATGATGGAATATTTGTGGAGAACTAATTTCCGTAGTCCTTCAATGAAGTTGTATTCGAAGAGTAAATATAAGGTAATTTCCGTTTGACATTTGCAGAGATTGCACCGATTTGTCAAGTAGTTAAACTTATTCAATCTTTCTAAGGTGGTTAATCTGTCTCTAATGGCTCTCCACAAAATTGTAGAAGCTGTAAAAAGATTAAACCTGTACTAAACAAGCTTATATTATGGAACAAAATTGGGATTCTGTTTAAAGGGCTTCTACATGAGATATAGCTAAAACTTCCATTAATATAAGTGCAACACCATTTCTTGTCTTTCGTATTATGATTTTGCACCAACCTATTGAGTTCATTTTATATATTCTTCTTAGTTACTCTTAAGAGAATCTCATCCTTATGAAGTAGAGCATTTGTAACATTATGATTATTAGCATTATATCTTTCAGGGTTTGTAACTCTCCTATATTCTTTAGGGGTCCTCCTACAATCCAATTGTCAATCTTTCTAAGCTTGGCAAATCCATATGGAGTAAATTCTTTCCTTAATTTAGATTTCATAAAGTTATTGTAGGAAAATTGAGCTTTCCTTCTTTAGCCTTAAGCACTGGGGACTTGAATTCATCTAGTGTTCTTTGATTGAACACTTGGTCATCATTTTTGGTATCCATAAAAATTCTATATTTTCTTTCAATTTCGTAAAGCACACAATTGAAAACCATTCTAAAGCTAATGAGATCATCCTTTTTTAGAACTTCTAAGTTGCATAACCATGCTATAATCCCCTCCCAAGTAGTTTGAGCATAATGAAGATTAAATAAACCGAGTACCGTCAACCATAATGTTATACAGAATGGACATGCAAAGTATAAGTAAATTAATATTTTCCTCTTCATTCTGATGGGTCTTTCAATGATTTCTTCTCGTTTTCCATTTCTCTATATCAAAATTGCCTTTTAGGAATGATCTCCATGTCTAGAATCGCATCATAATATCTACCCCCCTAATTTGAGGTTGAACACATCCTTTTATATTAAATTTTAGGGTCTTGGGGAGATGCATAGGCTGATGCACGACCATGCATCAAATTATACATAACCTAAAATTTCTTGAATCTACAAATCTACATGGCCTGAGAGAAGTTCATGGGTCGTTGCCTGCTCGTGCATCCCTTTTGTCCTTCGAATCTTCATTTTATGTTGTGTTTCATAAAAATTCTTCTCCATTAAGTCCATGAAGACAATTATACTCTATAAACACACTTGGAGTGAATTCAGTACCAAATATACAACAAAAGTATAAAATATCAAGAAAAAAATATCAAATATGGGGTATAATTATGATCAATTCTGCATATATCAAGGTTTCAAGTGAGAAAATCTATGTGGATGAAAAGAGAATATTTTCTTCCTCCTTAACTTTCTATTGGGTGCTCCTTTTGGAAGTCAACTTTTGCAATTTAGGAGAGTGAATGATTTATATTTCTTCATTAGCAATATGTTTTATAGCTTCATTAGCCTTATGTACCTTTAGGATAATATCCTTTGTCTCCCTTGTTAGCTCAGTGACTTGAATAAAAGCACTAGTAGAATCCATAAGGTCTACCTATAAGGTTGCAACCTATTCTTTAATGACATATGCAGTTTCTTTGATATCTGCTTCCTTTATATTCATTTCTTGTTCACCCATTTTCCTAGAAGGTGAATTGTTGTTCTCTTTATTAATATCTAAATTAACAATCTAGATATTTGATAAGGTCCACCATTATTTTCCTTTCTAAGAGCTAGTTCCATTAATTGCAATTTCTTTTCATATAATCATAGGGTCTCATTTGGTAACTAGTAATGAGGGAACCAAAATAAAAAATGAGAATGAGAATGGAAAGCATGAATCAGAATAAGAATTGAATTACTATTTATGTATGTTTGGTATGAAATTAAACAAATTTAATAGTTATGCTAGTATTTAGTATCAAATATTAGGAATGATAATAAGAAACTTTTTACTTATATTTAGTTATTATATGATTTATTTTGTAAATAATTAAGTAAAATATTTTGTAAATTATTATTATCTTTTATATTTATATTTATTTTTATTTTTATTTGTTATTACTTTTTTCATGTAGGTCTATCAAAAATAATTTCTCTACTAGTTAGGGGCAATATTGCATACTTTTAGACCTTCTTAGATCTTGCGATTAGTGAGACTTTCACTAGATTATTGTTATTGTTATTGTTGGTTTACTCTAGTGGAATAAATGGGTCTTGGATGCATTTATAGAGGTTGCTTATCTCGATGTAAAATACATGCTTTTCAAAATTTTAACTAATTGCAACTTGTTAGCAAACTGCAAATGGTTAGAATGTTAGATATCCTAACAGAGTACATGTCCTTTAAATGGTTTCAGTTTCATAGGTTTGATGGTAGTACGAAGGTGGAGTTGTGTGAACAGGCTATAGATCATTTTAATACACTTGGCAGTGATGACTTCTACTTTCAACTTTCAACTGAGTTGATGGACTGGGTACCAATCTAACATAGCTAACAAGTTATAATATTTGATTAAGACTAGAATCATCAAAATGAATTGCAAAACGGAGAAAGCTATTCAATTTCCTACCCTCTTTTATGATGATTAATTTTTTGAGGAAAATTTTGCTCAAAGAATTCATAATAAAAAGAAATTGACTTTGACCATTATAATTTCATTGTAAAAAATGAGTGATGGAATATCTTCAGCATCGACCATTTTATGCAGAAAACTGCTCCAAAAACACAAATAAAAACAATAAACCAAAAATTAGAAAATTCCAGAACTGACTCAACACTGTAGATGTTAAGTGACTTTCAAGTTCCAGAAATCTTAGATCATATTTTCTTCAAATGTCCTCAAACCAAACAATTATGGAGTGCTTTGAGTTGAAAGATAGGAATCTTAGTTGGATGAATACATTGACAGGTTAGTAAACTGAGATGAGCTAATAAAGAAGATCAAAGGTTCTTCAAAACTAGTTTTGCTATGTTGGTATACTACATTTGGAGGATGAGAAATACCAAAATCTTTAGTAAGGTTGAGGAGTTCAAAGAATACAGTTGGTACCATTTATGGATCAAATTAAGGATGATTATCGTGATCAATACTAATCACCTACTCTTGTCAAATGCCATTAAAATGCAATTGAATATCTAGAATATGATGTTGTTGGATATAACTTCACACATTTTGTAATTTCCACCTTTTGAATAAATTTATTGCTTACATTCCAAAAAAAAAGTTCGAAAAATATATATCTTGAAAAGCTAGCTTGTTTACCACCAACTAAGAAAGTAAAAAATTTATAGCACTTGAATCTAAAAGTATTATAAAAAATATCAGCTGTTGAATTGGAAGAAGAGGGCGAGACTACTGCAGAACCGACAGAGGAAGACGACTTTTATTAAATAATTAATAAAATTTATAATTTTTTTAATTTTAAATAGTAAATTTTGTAATGCGATAATAAGCCTGCTATTTAATTGTAAAAAGATAAATAATATTACGTTAGTCTTAATTTGATATTTAAATGATGAAAAATTAATTCGTAAAATTTTTATTTATTTAAAATTTATTTTGCAATTTTTAAAATATCAAGTTTTAACATTTAAAAACATTAAAATTAAACTTATATCTATTCCGTTTTTTAACCCTATCTTTAAGCTAATAGTTTTTAGTAATATTTTAAAAACCGGACAAGAAGTTAAACCAGCAAGACGAGATGTTTAAGATTTAAAAGGTTCAACCTTTATTAGACTGTCATAAAACTGACTAAAGATTAAATAAAGCTAAAGAATTTGAAATATGATAGAAAGAGATTATCTTTACTTAAAGAAGAATTTGAAGTTTAATTGAAAAAAAGATTGTTAAATAAAAACTAATTGATTTATTTTAGTTTATAAAAATTTATTAATTCATGAAAATTAATCAATTAATTAATAAATTTATCAATTTTTAACAATAAAAATTATTAAAGTAAATCAAATTAAAAAGTTAAAAGGTTCAAACTTTATATGATTGATAAATTCAATAAGGTTAACTATTAATTTTTAGGTTATATACGCTGAAAACGTGGACTGCAAAACTATTTGACAATCTATTTACCATGAAAAAAAGAAGATGAAACTTGGAGAACTCACTTATTTTTTGATAGGATATAATGGGAACTCGCATGGTCAGCCAGTACATTATCCTAAAATCAAATTCATTTGTGAGATCCAAATTCTACGTTAAAACTGGCTTATGGTTCATCGCAATTTACTGGGTAAGTTGCAGCCAAAGGAAAAACTAGACAGCATCTAAGCTTGAAGGATCTGAATAAAATATCTAGCAACGAAGTTTATTTGATCTCAGAAAACTGAGGGCATTATTTCTGAGCTAAAACTCATAGTTTAGTACACAGATAGAAGAACTGAACAGCCTCATTATTTTCAGCAAATACACTCATATTGAAAAGAAAATCAATAAAACCCCAGAGGGACTTGCTGATAGTTAATCCACATCTTGTACCCGATCCATCAATGATAAGACCCCAAGCTCAGTTGCCATTCGTATCCTCTATTTCAATGCTCGAAAACCATATTCTCTGCATCCCTCTTCACTGATTCAAAAAGCACAGATGATAAATAGCGTTCTCCAAAGCTGGGGAAGACCACCTGTAGATTTCAAGCAATAATAAAATACAAATCAAAAGGCAAAATCAACCAGGGCAAGTTTCTTATACTTTTAAAACTCTGTATCGATGATTAATTATCCAATGATAATGAGGTTAGAACAGTTTATTTGGTCTAAAAGTTACCAGAAAAGTGTTCCATATCAAATGAACCTATGGATATCAAGAAATTAATGGATATGTTCAAATATTTGTGCATAAATAGTAGGATCTGTGAAACAGCAAGCAAAATTTCCAAAAGCATAGAAGAGAAACGGGCACACGCATATATGTTAGAGAAAGATGGAAATCACTTACAACAACGAGTTTTCCAGCATTTTCAGGCCTCTTTGCTATCTTAATTGCAGCAGCTGCAGCAGCACCGGATGATATCCCTACCTGGAATCCATATGGTAGCATTAAATAAGATATAAATGTGTCCCTCAATTAATACAGAGAATGGCCCTTGTTGAGCAAAGAATCAACTAGTATTGAACTTGTAGTTACCAGTAACCCTTCTTTCAGTGCAAGTTGTTTAGCCGTTTCAATTGCTTCATCACTTGATATCTGCGTAGATCAAGTATTACATATGAAGAACATAACTTTTGGTTCTCAGGAATAAGTGAAGAATTGCAGTCGATTCATGCATAGAACCAAAAGTCTTCTACTTGCATTTCAAAAACAAGGAGGAAAAACAGAAGGAAAACACCCATGTAATCCATGCCTGGATATTTTGTTATTTAGAGGTTTTGAAAGAATATATGGGTAACAAGAATCAATCCACTTTCTTAGGATTAACTTCAGGATGATCCGTGTAACTTCAAAAACTGAATGCAACCACTTCTTCTTTCTCAGAAATTATACCTCCATCTATAAGAAAAACATGAACAAAACTCGAAGAAAGAAATTCATTGCTTCACACGAGGGAATAGATAAGTCTAATTGAGAGCAAGATACTTACTTGGACAACCTCATCAAGTAAACTGACATCCAAAACTCCAGGAATGAAGCCAGCACCAATTCCTTGGATCTTATGGGGCCCTTAGACATCAAGAAGACAGAATTGATCAATTAAGAAGTAAGGTGTAGTGTTCAAAGTTAATTACTTACGAGATTGCTGAAGTGTTAATTACTTGTGAGATTGCTGAAGTGAGGAAAGTTGCTATAGAAAAATCTAAAACACAAATTAATGGTTGGTTATCATAACTCACCAGGTTTTCCTCCAGACAACACGGCACTTTCAACCGGTTCAACACCATATAGCTGATAGCAAAGAAAAAAATTGGCTATAAAGAAACAGAACATGTCAAGAAAAATAGTTAACCATAGCTCAAAAACACAACTTGATGATAGGAAACCTTTATATCAGGATTTTGCTCCTTGAGATACTTCCCTGCACCTGTTACTGTACCACCAGTTCCAATTCCAGACACAAGGGCATCAACTTTTCCAGCTGAACCTTTCCAGATCTCTGGTCCAGTGGTCTCATGGTGCATCTGACCATAGAACAAGAATTCGATTACAATTTTCCACAAATGGGAAGCCAATAACATGCAAAAGGCAAACAGAAGATACCTTTGGGTTGGCAGAGTTTTCAAATTGTTGCAGAATATAAGCTTTGGGTGTTTTTGCAAGTATCTCTTCTGCCTTCTGAACAGCTCCTTTCATGCCTCCAGCAGGATCAGTAAGAACCAGCTCAGCTCCAAAAGCACGGAGAACCATTCTTCTTTCTAGACTCATTGAAGCAGGCATTGTAATTATAAGCCTGTAGCCCTTTGCAGCTGCCATGAATGCAAGTCCTATGCCCGTATTACCACTTGTAGGCTCGATTAGAACACTCTGCATTAAAAGAAAAAAAAATCAAATTTGAAAAGGTTATTTCCTGTAGTGCTCTACCCTAAAAGAATATATACTGCTCTCATAAATAGAAATCTGCGCCAACAATCACATACGAGTTCCCTGGTGCCACTACAATGACAATCAGGACGTGTTTGTTTCAATAAGGAATCCCATAGGGTGACAGAATTGAAAGAGAGGTAAATATAAAGCATTTTCAGACACTAGTATAGCCACTAACTTTGTCCATTGAGGATGGACCTCGCATTACATAATCCAAACAGGCCCAGTCCACAGAAGGCTAGATCCTGGTACAGGTTCATGAACCTCACATCCAGAACAATTGAACTGGGACTTAAACTTGGCAGAAAAGCCAGCAGCACTAAAGGATAAGCCAAATTTTATTATGCAGAATAAGAATAAAGTATTAGAGAGCATTAAGTAGATTTAAATAGTTACTTTGACATAAAATCCTGTAGAACCTTTCATAACATTCATCTTGATAAAAAAAAAAAGATCCAGTTACCAACCTCGCCTGGCTTGATGAGACCCTTTTCCTCTGCATCTGCAATCATACTATATCCAATCCTAAAAGCAAGCATAAAAACATAACTTTGCATAATTAGCCAGATAATCAAAATCCCAAATATAGAAGATATAAAGATGCACCAGGAAGAAAGCTGTAAATACATAGTAATAGCATAGCACTGCAAAGACTGAATTTCCATGATACGAGTACAAATTACAAAGTTGAAATAATGTTTTACATGAAAACCCAATCCTATGAGACCAAGTACGGCCTAGAAAGCCAATTAATTTCTAACTCAACAGCATACCGTTTTAAACTCAATGGCATAACATGAATCAGATCTATGAATAACGAATCAGGAATTTGTAGCTAGGAACTACCTATCCTTGACACTTGAGCAAGGTTCCATCATCTCTAGTTTGGCAGCAATACGAGCCACACAACCATCCACAACATGATTGAGATATACCAATGGAGTCTTTCCGATCAACTATTGAAAAAGTAAAGATGTACAAGTCGGCCATAGAGCTTTCAAATATTGCACCCACTATACAAAAAGCAGACATAGGAATAGAGAGAGACAAAGAGGCTACATACTCCAGTTACATCTTTAGCAATCGCAGTGTTCTCCCCTGCCATTTTTGGTGAGGGAAGGGAATGAACTGGAAAAACGTTAAGAATACCAATCAGGATCAAGAGCTAATGAAACAAAAAGCCGTTAAAAAATCTAACAACTTCTGCATAGCATAAAACAAGCAACCAAAACTCAATTGGCTAATAGAAACAATGCTTTAGAAATCCAATATCTATCAGTCATTCAATTAAAAACATTGAAAAAATATAGTTATATAGGAGAAAGGGAAGTCATAAGCGTAAACACAAAAGAAACCATTAAGCCAAAAAAAAACTCGAAAACCATTCAGAAAAAAAGTTGAAACCAATCCAAGCAACACCAAGATGGCCACGAGAACAACATTAAAAATCCCTGAAGCAATGTAACTCCATATTGAAAAAAAAAAGATGAAACGAAAATACAGCAAAGTTGATAAACATAAGGAGAGGAAGGCATAAACACAGATACAGAACAAAAAACAATCACCCGCAATCGCGTTACGTATCGAGCAAGAGAACGGAGACGAAATACAAAAGGCAAAGCAACAGCTTCAGGAAAGAAAGTGAAATTTAGCGGAAATCCTAAGAAACCTCCGTGGTTGACTAGCTTTTGTGCTCAATATATGCACAATATTTTATTTTAAGTATAATATGTTTCGATCTTTTTACATTTTTGTCTATTTCTCAATATCTTTGGTCCTGTAAATGGTAAGGGAAGCTGTGAACAGTGGGAAAAGAATGATAATTGATACTTTTTCTGGGGTGGAATAAAGATTTCAACTTTCAACTGCTGTATGTTGTTACCATCGATGGAAAGTTTAGCTTCACCTTGTTGTCCCCAGGCGATTAGGAGCTTTTCCTCTTCTTGGGTATTGTCAAACCGGTCGTGTTGTTATTATTGGAATTATTCCCTAATTTTGTAGTTGAACTTTGCTTGTGGGTCAATGTAACAACATCATCTGTCAATGTAACAACATCATCTGAATCAATTCTTTAATCTACCTTTTGGTGCATAGAAGATTATCTTTTAATTTGTCCAACAGTTGATAAGCTAGTTAACTGTAGTCACAAGTTGAAGTTCTAGTTTTAATTTGTCCAACAATTGGTAAGCTAGTTAACTGTAGTCACAAGTTGAAGTTGTAGTTGTTGGGGTGATCCATATAATTTTACTAAAATGACCAGCTTTTATAAATAAAAAAACAAAGAAAAGGCATAAAAATTCTTGGAGATGGATCACGTGGTATGTACGCGTGATTTCTTAAAAATACCATAAGAAATCAAACGATTATTGAGTTTATTATCAAGCGATGTGCACCATATCTTATGTAATATGCGTATGCATCCTTTCTCCAACAAGCCAATTCAGGATCACGTGCATTTATATACAACCAAGCCTGTCAACCGTCGACTTTATCTATTACAAAACTGAACACATCTATTCACAGGAATTTTATCAAAGTCGTGTATACTAGTGGCAGACAAATATGACACCTACAAATATTTTGATTTTTCTTAGATTTATTCTTGTAGCCATTTAGTGAGATCTAAGCTAACCAATATCTACTCTATAACTTCAAATAGAATCATAGGTTCGATACTTTCTAATATTGCAAGATCCTTAAATAAACGCAAGTATAGAATATACTTTAATTTATGTGTGATAGAAGTAAACCTATTGAAAATTCAAAGCTTTCAGGAGAGAGAGAGAAATTATAAGAAATACATACAACTTTTATGTAATGAAAACTTTTCTTGAATACAATGGAAGAGGTTTTTTACTTATTGATAGATGGATATTTAACTATATTTTATCATCGATATTTGATGTATTTAGCTTGATATTTTATACTTTTAGCTTGATTTTTATACTTTTATCATATATTTGGTACTTAATTCGCTCCAAGTGTATATACATATGATAATTGTCTTCATGGACTTAAAGGAGAAGAATTCAGACGAAAACATAGTGTAAAACGAAGAATCAAAAAATCTAAAGGAATGCACGACCGTGCATATGCCCGCGCATCTCCAGGGAATTATGGTTATGCGCATCTCCACAAAACACTGAATTTTGTTATAAAAGGACATTTTGGGAGGTGAAAAAGAAAGGCAATCGGTAGGGAGTCGTAGGGCAAACTCTTGGAGGCGATCCCAGACGTGAATTTTGTTCTCTAGGTGCAATTTTGGTCTAGAGAAGTGGAAAACATGAAGAAATCATCGAAAGATCCATCAAAATATAAGATCAAGGCTCTACATCGCAAGAACATTCAATTCGATAAAAGACAATCAGGGAGATTTAAAATTATGAACCCATTGTTTTCGATAGTATTTTTGTTTATGTTTGTTTAATTTCGTATTTGATCATGTGTAACTAAACTTCTAATTAGTATTTAGGTTAGATGAACCTTATGTTAATACTTTGATATGATTTGATTCTTTTATCAATCCTATTGGTTGTTTGATATATTGTAATCTGATTACGCATTTTATTTATGTTATAATAACTGGAGAATATTAGATCATAATCTGATTTCATCCGTAGAGATTGAGAAATCCTAGTGTGAATAGATCTACTGTAATTAGAAGAAATTGATTGCAACCCTAAAGATAGGATGACATAAATCTTCCAGATTATGGTTAAGCCTAATAGAGGGACTCATAAATTGGTAACGTAATCCTATAAGATTTAACCTAAGTAATTCGGTTAAAGGTCTTAGGATTAATTGTTAGTAGACTCAAGGTCAACTATTAACATACCATAGGAGTCTTTATAGTCCAATACATCAACAAAACAATTGCATGATAAAAGATCAATCTGTTAAGGGTTTAAGGATTCGAACCTAGATACTAATTTATGATAACAATAGTTTTTTAAGTGAATTCCATTTTCTTTACATTCATTATCATTTCCTATTTCTTTAATTGTTTTAGTTTTTATTAAAAACCTAAAATCAATCTGTAGGTTAGATAATAGGAGAAGTGTAATTACTAGTATTCATCGTCTTTGTAAGATCGACCTGTACTTGCCGGTACTAGCTACAACTACACCATGAACTTGTGGTTTTTACAATATTGACTACTAACTTAAAATAAGTCAATCAAACTTTTGGCGGTGTTGTCGGGGACTTTGATATTAGGAAAGCCTAAGTTCTATTACCTAGTCATTTTTGTTTTATTTTTATCTTTGTTTTTCTTTTCTTTTATTTTAATTTCACCTTTTGTATTTATTTAATTTAATTTAATTTATTTTGTTTTATTGTATTGTATTTTATTGCATTTGTGGCTTAATAATTGAATTATCTTTTGAATTCTTCTACTTGATCTTGAGTTTATGGTTCATTGTACAAATTACAATTCATTATCATAGCCACGACTCACAATGGAATGATGAAGCAAATGAGACTTTTATAGGAGCCAAAATATGCCTTCACGAACTATGACATCGCCATATGGGAGAGTGAGGTGTTCTCACGTATTTTCAGATGCTCAACTGATATTCAGGTTATGTAGCGACATTGGTGGGAGTTATCAGTACAATCATGAATGTCAAGCACCTATTTATATATGGGAGAGGTAGGCTATACGAGAATAACTACAATTCAGAGTGAAGCAATTTTTATACTTATGGATGGAAAGATTACGCTCCAGCTAGATATTTATAGCACCAAGCACCTCCAGTTAATGAGTCGACTCTAGAAGATAAATTAATGGAAAGCCTTGCTGAAATGAAAGTTGACCAATGTACATTTGAGAGTAAAGAAAATATAAAGGTGGGTTTCATAAATGGAGGGATATTTCAAAAAGAGCTTAAAGAAGAAAAAGAAAGTACTACAGATCGACTAATGGAATGCCTTACTAAGAGAGTAACTAGTCAATTTTAATTCGATAAAAGACTTCCTTTAGTTGCATATGATGAGTATAATCTAAGCCTCCAACCATCTTAGAGTGAAGAAGAGACAACGATTGATTTCATGTCTAAACATACATTTCAAGACGGCGAGGAGGTAACTACTTCTCTGAAAGATACGACGATTAAGTCTATTCAAGAATCCAACATGAGGCATAAAGAAACAGAGGATCATATACTTTAATATGGTGAATCAAATTGATTAGCTAGCGGAGATTTTACGTAACGAACAACTAGGAAGTTTGCCTAGTGCTAATGAAACAAATCCTAAGGAATTTGGAATGACAATCACTCTTAGTAGTAAAGATGAGCTCATAGAAGAAGAAGAGGAAGAGGAAGCAAGTATTATGGCTAAATTAATGGAACTCCTTATTGACATGAAAGTTGAGCAAGATGAATTTGAGATTGAAAAAAAGGTAAGGATTGGCTTCATGAATGAAGCGACATTCCAAAAAGAGCTTCTGGAAAAAAGAAGAATTCTCCATCCGAGAAGGAAAAGTAGAGGAGCAACATAAGGTAATTGGAGAAGATGAGCTAGAAACCTCTATCTAGGAAGAATAAGAAGAATAGTGGATAGAGGAGGTTGAGGAAGCATTGGTAAAGGAACAAAGTAAGGAAACTACCAATGAGGTGTTGGTAGTGACCTTAAGTATAAAGGGTTCCCACTTCCTCAAAGAAAAATTATTCAACTTAGTAGATGATTTGGGAAGTTTTGTCATCCTTTATTTTATTAACAGTTTGTCATCAAAAAGGGCATTAATGCATGTGATTGGATTGATTAATTTTATAAATTATGCCCTTATGATTATCTTACAAAATGTGGCTTCTTTGCAGGCTACGAAAATGCTTTGTGGAGAAAGGGGTGGAAGCAAGCTGCTGATTATTGATCTAAGATGATGTTAAACATGCAGGTTACGTCGAGCTACCAATGTTAAAGAAGCGCTGTATAGGAGGCAACTCATGAGTTAATTTCAATTTTATTTCAGTTTTGATATTATCTTGTTTTTGCTTTTGTGTTAATATAGGATTTTATTTTTTGTTATGTTATTTCTTTTATTTCTTTTTATCCTTTTCTTTTATATTTTGAAAGGATGTTACTCTCACATTTGATGGATCTAAATCAAGAAATCGTCATAATCAGGAAAGTACCAAACAACCCTTTCACTTGCATATTAACTTGTATTATGTACATTGAGGAAAATGTCCAATTTTAAGTGTGTGGATGAGTTTAATGAACATTTAATTGATTTCTTTAAGTTTATTATAATCCTGATTATAAATTTGATTAACTGATATCTTAAATTGGTTAAATCTATCCATAAATATTATATGTTCTAATTGAATATTGATTTGAATTGGTGTCAAAAGATGGTAGTTAGAATGAAATTAGTTTTCTAAGTTGTATTTTTCATAATCATTGAAATATTCAAGATGAATGATATTGCATGTTATTTACATATATATACCCATCTTTTTTGTGAGCTTTAGTGCCTAAAGAGCAAATTTTCAAAATTTCAAAGCTTTTTTTATTCTTTCATATGTGCAATATTATGTATAGTAGGATAATTCTAGAACTTGCTTTTATTATTCATGTTGAGATCATATTTGTTGAATTAAAAGCATTAACATGATGAAGGCATTTAGATTTACCGACCACTTAGCCTAATTCTTTGAAATCACCATATCTTAAAATTTACCTTTAGGAATAACGAAGTTAAGTCTTAGCTTTTTTATTGAAAATTATGAACCTTTATTCCATTTTTCTTTGAAGACCTTTTTATTGTTTTAAACCTTGAATGTTATATACATTATTTAATTGTTAAGACTTGAAATTTGTGAAAGGTCCAATATTTGTTCAATTTTGGTACTGATTGGAATATTGTGAAAAAGAAAAGCACAAAACAAAGAAAAAGAATAAATATATAGTACTAATGGATTTATAATGAAAGGACCTATATATACTTGTAAACAAGTCTTGTACTATTTCTTTGAGTAAATTTCCTTCACTTAACCGCTTTTATTATCCCATTTTTATCGTACCTAAATCTCATTACAACCTACACAAAGATCTTTCAATTTTTATTTCTAGTTCATACATAAGTGGTAGAGATGTGATTTTACTACAAGCATATGGTAAGAGTTATGTTATGCATTGATTGAGAGTTTTTGATACTCTTCACCCTAAACATTTGAGTGCATTGAGGGAAATCTTGGTGAGGGTGTAAAAAGGTATGCTTTTCATTTCAATGCGATTGTTGATGTGATTATTATTAATATTGCTTAGAAAGTTAATTTTAGGTCAACTTGACTCTAATTGTATATTAATTTGACTCAATAGGATAAGATGATGTATAATATGAACGGATATATTAAGATTGATTATGGATTGATGTTGTAAATTTATAACATTGATTATGGGTTTCTTGAGGACAAGAAAAAATTTAAATGTGAAGATGTTTAATAGATGGATATTTGACTATATTTTACCATCCATATTTAATTTATTTTGCTTGATATTTTATACTTTTATCATATATTTGGAACCTAATTTGCTCTAACTATGTCTATAGATGATAATTGCCTTCATGGACTTAAAGGAGAAGTATTTAGATGAAAACACAGCATAAAACGAAGAATCGACAAATCTGAAGGAATGCTCGTGCACTTTTATGATATCCAAAGAATTCTGGTTATGCAAGGTCAGATGCACGACTGTGCATCTCCCGAGAACCCCAAGTTTTCTTATAAAGAGACATTTTGGGAGGTGAAAAAGAAAGATAGTCAGTAGGAGTCGTAGAGCATATTCTTAGAGGTGATTCCAAACGTGGAACTCATTCTCTAAGTACGATTTTGGTTCAGAGAAGTGGAAAATATGAATAAATCATCGAAAGATCGAATAAAAAACAAGATCAAACCTCTACATCGCAAGAACATTTAATAGAAGACAATAAGGGAGATTTAGAATTATGAAACCATTATTTTCAATTCGTTTTTCTGTTTATGTATGTTTGATTTTGTATTTGATCACGTGTAATTGAACATCCAGTTAGTATTTAGGTTAGATGCACCTTATGTTAATTCTTTGATAAATTTTGATTCTTTTATTAATGTAATTGGTTGTTTGGTATATTGTGATCTGATTACGTATTTATGTTCCAATAACTCAAGAATATTATATCATAATCTGATTTCATATGTAGAGATTGAGAAATCCTAGTGTGAATAGATCTACCATAATTAGAATGAGTTGACTGCAAAGATAGGATGATATAAATCTTCCAGATTAGGGTCAAACCTAATAGAGGGACTCATAAATCGGTAACGCAATATGATAAGATTTAACCTGAGCAATTCAATTAGAGACCTTAGTAGACTCATGGTCAGCTATTAGCATACCATAGGAGTCTCCACGGTCCAATACATCAACAAAACAATTTCATGATAAAAGATCAATATGTTAAGGGTTTAACGGTATTCGAACCTAGATACTAATTTCTGATAATGATAGTTTGTTAAATGAATTACATTATCTTTGCATTCATTATCATTTCCTATTTTTTTAATTGTTTTATTTTTATTTTATTTTTATTAAAAATATAAAATCAATCTGTAGGCTAGATAATAGGGGAAGGGTAATTACTAGTATTCATCGTCTTCATGGGATCGACACCTACTTGTCGTACTAGTTACAGTTTTGCTGTGCACTTATGGTTACTATCATATTGACTACTAACTTAAAATAAGTCAATCACTTATATAGGCAAAGGAGATTATAAAAGACAAACAACTCTGAATAAGAACAATGTCACACCAATAAATTTAGATAAGAAAAATATCACATTACACAATAAATGAATAAAAACAAAGTCACATTATAAAAGACAAGTTATGACACCTCAACATAAAAACAATCAACTTTAAATATAAGGACTAGCAAAGACAATAATGAAAAGGAATCATAATCTTCTTATCCCTTTTTAATAGGTTCTTATGATGATTGCAAATTTGATGGAGAGATTTCTCTATTTGTGTTGTCACTAATGTTGTCTCTTTTCCTCCTTTTGTTGAAGCTCATTTCTTCTATCTTTATTTTTTTTTCAAAAATTTACCTAGCTCCTCTTCATTAAGGATGAGAACATTATCATCTGGGTTTTAGACATCCTAGAAGGCAAAAGTTTGGGACTAAAATTGTCCAGTTTTATTTAGGCCCAAGTTTTTAGGGTTATTTAGAATCTCAAAGTCTGGCATTAGAGGTTCTATAAGAATAAATTCTCTTAGGTAAGGTTCAATGGATGTAGACATAGTTCATAGTGTATACTAAAGAAAATGATTTAGGTCTCTAAAGAAGTCCTTAAAGCTTTAAGGGAAATTTTCTTTGTACCTTGCCCATTGAATTGAAGTGTGACAGAAATACACCTAGTTTTTAGAATAGATGGACTCATTATATGTTGTGTTATAAGTTCAGTTGAGGACAAAGAAGAATTGAATAGTTTGCTTCTTTAATGGAGTCTCTCATAGCTTGAGATGCGCAATAACTTATGAGAGTTTAGTTCTTCATCTCATTAGTGGTTCGTACCATTTTAGGAAGGTCCATAAGAGGGAACCTTATTTTTTCCTATCATATAAATCTTAATACATGCGTAAGGGATGAAAAGAGATAACATATGCATATAGGGCAGAGAGTGCCCATAAGTACCACAATGCATTCTACAAGAGCGGGCCATTAATAAAGAACACATTATGATACGGTGTACGAATGTTAAAGAGGTGTGAATAGTAAATTAAGCCCTAATTGTTTAAGAAAGAGGAGAAGGTAATAGAAGAGGCTCATTCAAATAAGAGTAGTTATTTTATGAATAGTGTTGTATGTTCTTCCAATGGGAGGAAACAACTTCTTTGTATTAGTAGTATTAGGTAGGTCAACCATCAAAAGATTGAGAGAAATAGTTCTAGAAGTGAAGAGGTTAAAACATGTTTGAGGACAAGAGAGGAAATCAACTAAAATGTTTTGATGGCCATTGATATGTTTAAATATGAACTATAGCGGAAGAAACAATCTTGCCAATAAAGCAATTGACTTTCTGGAAAAAGTTTTTTGTTCAGATATAGTATCTTTGGGATGACTGTATTTTCCATTTCTACTGCAAAAGAGATAAAGACTAAGGTAGAAATCAAACTTTTCTATACCTTTTTTTACTACTAGATTCTCTTTGTAGATTACGTGATAGTTCTTTTCTGGTGTTTAAATTGTCAGATAGTATGTCAATTGTAAAAGCTCTTTCCTTATATTTCCTCTATTAATATTGTTCCCAGAAATGGCATTTATGAGCTAGGAGTATGATCCCATACTTCTTTGTAAGGTCTAAAAAATGTTTTAATAGGGTTTGATGCTCTTGTTGAGTCTTAGAATAAAGGACGATATCATCAATGTAAATAAAAGAACTTGAAAAAATACAATCATAAATCCTTGTCATGGCTTTTTGAAACAATGATGGGGTGACTTTTAACCTAAATGGCATTACTGTCTACCAGTATTTTGTATTAAGAATGCAGAATGTTGTCTTATGCAATATAATGTTGTCTTATGCCTATCCTTTAGGTCAATAACCAATTGCCAATTTCCCGCTTTTAAATGAATCTTTAAGAATATTTTTGCCTCCTTCAAATAATACTTGTTTATTTATTTTAGGTAAAGGAAAATTGTCATGTTGAAGAAAATTATTCAAAGATTTGTAATTAATAACTAACCTCTTTTTTTCTATATTCTTTTATGCTCTTTTTTCAATATAGAAGGCTTGACATGCCTAAATTAATTTTGTCAATTTTATTAGTCCTTATTTCAAAAGTATAGCATACTCCTCTTGTGCCATCTTTAAGTCTTCTAGATTCATCTTAGATGAGTTGCCTTCGCTGGATTAGTTTGTTCATTATTTTTCAGTGTTACTTGAACATAAAATTCTGAATTTTTCTATAATTGATGTGGATGATCAAATTGATCATGACTTTCTAAGCAATATTGTAAGAGTTGATCCCTTATATCTTCATATTTAGTGGAAACATGTTGTAGCTCAAAGATGTTGCGGTCTTTAATGTACTTATGAAAATGTTATTTATAATGAATTCTTTTTGGAAAAATTTTGTAACTTCTCTTCTTTGCAATAAACATCCATCCCAATAAGTATGTTAGAACTAGGAAGATTGCTTCTTAATATTTTTGTCAAAATTATAAAACTTGGGAAGAAATTTATCACAATCATTGTTTCTATGATAGGGTCTATCTTGAAGAATTTGCCATTAGTTGTAGTAAAGCATTCTTTGTAAGATTGCCATTCTTATGTAGTAAGAATATATGATTTCATAACATTTTTTTAAGATCCTGTATCTATATAACCAATAGATAGGATTGATTTGTGAACTTCTCTAGGAGTAACTAGAGTTTGATATATGATCGTCTTACTACTGGCTTCATTAGTTCTAGCTTCAAACAAGAATGCTTCATCATGTACATTGGTTAATGATCTTCCTTAAGAGAAGAGACTTCATCATCAATAGATTCACAAATAGATAATGCAGATAGTGTCTCTTCATCTTCACTAGATTGTTCTTCAAAAAGAGACTCAATTTCGTCGTCATCTCTTATAAGCATCATATACTCAATAGACTAAATGATTTTTAATATCCTTTTTTTGTCTTTTTAGGATACCTTTTTGCATAATGACCTGGTTGTCCACAAAACTAACATTTGTCTAACTTTCTAGTTTCAGAAACACGTCATTTGAAAGATCTTATCCTCATTTTCTTCTTTCTATTGAAATGGTAAACTTGGAATTATTCTCTTTGGAAGTGTTTCTTCTTCTTTGTATTACATTCATATTTCTCCTTGCCTTTACATTTGATCTTTAGTAAGACTTTTTTCAAGCTTCTTTAAATTAAGGTCCACCTTTTAACATGACTTTGAAACTTTTGTTGTTCATATAATTTTTCCAATGTCACCAAAGCTAGTTGGTAGATTTTTCTAAGAGAGATTTTGGAGATGCATCTGTGAAGAGAATTGATTGTTCTTTGTAATTATAAATGTAACTCATCAAGAAGGGAGGCAATGAATATGTACTGAAGATTAACATCATGGAATATATTGAGCATATAGTATTTTTAAGACATTATGTGAAAATTTCTCTACAAATCTTTCTTATTCATAGAGCAACACTTCATTTCAAAGTAATCATGATTGCTTTATCGGTCAATACACTGGAAATCTTCGATGAATTCTTTGTGAATCATTCCTATAAAAAAAATAGCTTCTAGAAATTGTATGACTTGTATGCATTTGTGTTCACCAAGGCTTTAGAACCATTCTCTTAAGGTTCCTGTCAATTTGGAGACAAATTATGTCAAGATCTCTTTAAGAGAAATGTCTAGTCTTATCATTTGAAGATCTATTCAGGAACGTAATTCATATAGTCGATCTCTCTATTTTACTAGTGGGACATTATCAAAAGTAGGTAATAGGTAGGAGTTGCTTGTAGTCTAACTGGTTTAGTCATTGACTCAACATCTTCAACCTCCGATTCAACTTCTGTGTGTGGTTAAGAAAAGTTTGGAACAACTATCATCATTTGAGATATTTAAGTGAGATCTATAAGTTTTCTAAAATTTTCAAGGCTTTCTCTAAAAGAATCAAAATCCTAGCTTTCATTTTGACTTTTAGATCTAATTGGAATTAGTTAAAGGGTAGATGTGAATTCTTGATTGGTCATGCATTCCTTTTTTGTTTCCATATTTAAGGAAGGTGTTTCTTTAAGTGGAGAAGTTGGTGGTGTTTTGATTTGTAAAGGTTTTGAAGCTTATGAATGAAGTAGCACATTGTAACACTATATAAAATAACTAGACCTAAAACTATAGCTAATGGTAATTCTAGGTCGATCCCACAGAGAGTGTTCAATTAGCTTTTGAAATGAAAGTAATTAATGTTTAGGTTATGGGCAGGGGTTTTGGTTTAATTTCAAATAAGAAAAGAAAACTAAACTAATGAAAAAATATTAAATAAAACATTAAAAATGATGAAAGTGATGAATTTGTAGGACCTGATCATCGATTCTATCTCGGCCTACACTCAATTAAACATACTTCATTAAATTGTTGTCTCTTACCTTTCCTAGCAACTATTAATTGTAAGTTAACAATAAGCTCTGTTAACCTCAGTTTTCCCTTAGGTCGGGATTTAATTGGATAGCTGCATAATGAATTAGGAAAATAGATTAATCAAGGTAACAACCACATACACTCAGGTCATTTAACCTAAGTTATGTTATCCCTAATGATTTGAAACCACTAGTTGCCATAAATGAATCTTAACATACCAATTACGAATTATATTAAAATTCTGGCAATAGGTTCATACACAAACAATCTAACAATAACGAGAATAAAGAGCATTCATATATAAAACCCCAAATCCATAAGCATAGGATAACATAATCAATCCCTAAGAAGAGAAAAAAAATAACAAACACAATGAAAGAAATGCTTAACTTGGTTCTTCAGTGTCGATATCACCTTTAAACTGGGTCGGGAAAGCCTATCCCTCTATGGGTCTCCAAAGAATGAGAGTTCTTCCCCTTTATCCTCCTGAAATCCCTGGAACAAGTCCTTAACATTTCATACATTTTTTGTTGTCAAAATAATGTATTTATACTGAAAATTAGGTTTTCGGGTGAGTTAGCAAGATTTTACGGGCATGCATGGTTGACTCACGACCGTGCATGGCCTCATTATCATGCTCATGCAACTTGTGTCATGGGCGTGAGAGATGTCTCACGTCTATAACAATTTCATGCAAAACCGTAAGCCATTTTTCTTCAACAAGCACTTTTCATTTTTATGCATTTTCTTGTCTCCTCTTTTTTTAATCCTTCTTCTTCTTACTCCATGGAGACAAATGAGTGTGAATCTTATGATGACGGCTCAAATATTGTGCTTTCGACTCACTTTAGCTCTTTCGCTTCTAAATTGTACCTAAAACTAAATATGAACTAAAGTGAATGTCTTAAGCATTTCATAGCATTAATCACTACATGTTATGGAATAAATGTATAATCAATTAAGCATATATCAATGAAGTTAAAGAAATGCCTTTTATTATCTGGTTTGGCTTAAAAGGTTTTGATGATTAAGGTTTGTCTGAACAATGAATAAGAAATTTTGAAGATTTTTTCGTAGTCAATTACTTTAGGATATGATGGAATATTATAACTATGTTGTACAATGGGACATGTCAAGGGATATGGTACATATATACCTTTGGATTGCTCTTTGGCCATGTTTTACTCAAGTATTTTAAGATTTTCTCAAAATTTTTGTAGTTCTCTTTCCTTTTTAGAGAATTATAGTCCACAATAATGCTCGTCAATATGTCTTCTCAACTTAGAATCAAGTTATGTAGCTTGATTAAGTAGCCATTGATGTAATTGTTGCACTTGGAGAGATACAACATCAATCTTTGGATTTAATCCTTGTGTTTGTTAGGATAAACCATCAAGCTTTGAATCAATTTAGCGAAGGACATTATTTTATTCTACAAAATTTTATGTTTACCAATTGTGTACTTATTCTGCTGGAGAATTAGGTACATGATTTCTTTTAAGATTGATACCTATTGATTATGAATAAGGTATTATAGATACCCTAGTGGTCTTATTGATCTGAGCTTCTAAAGGAAAAAAAAATCTTCCTTGTGTGATCTCATCGTCATACAAGGTAACAGTTTTTAGATCTCCTTAAGGATTAGATAAATCATTAGAGTATACCATTTTGGTTAGATCCAGTTTTCCTTTCCAACTACTTTCAATAGGTCATCGAGTTCCTTTGGTCTAAGCCTATGATTCTTAAGACCAATCCAAAGTCTCAACTCATAATCATCTTCATCGTAATTAGGTTAGATCTTCTTTTGACTTAGATCTTCCCTTGGACTCTCTATTGGGCTCTTCTCTCCATATTAGGACATACTCTTCATCTTTACTATCAGAATATTCACCTATACAACATTCACTATCTGAGTTGCACATAGATGGATCAGATCCTAGATGAAATGTCCATTGACATGTCTAACATATATCTCATGTCCATCAGGATAAACAAAAGGGATTGGAGGACTAATAATGCCTTCTTTATAAAAAAAATGACGGAGTAATCATCAACATTGGCCCAGAAGAACCTCTAAGTGGTTCTGGGTTCTCCTCTCTGAGGTTGTTGAAAATAAACTTTTACTGTACCATCGTTCAAACTTCTCAAGATTGAAGGAGTAATAGTATGAATGGAGAATCGATAAGGAGTAAGAAATTCCTTCTCGTAGTTTGTTATACATCTATAGGCATTAATTTCACCCGTTGTTATAGTGACAACTATCCTAGAATCTAGCTTATTGTGATCTCATTCTAAGACCTGTCTATTTCCATATAAAGGAGATCTCCTGTAGAGTTTGGGAAGTTTAGATCTAAAGCGTGCCTAGATAATTTCTAAATGATTTGATGATGGAGTGTAGCAATGATAGTAGTGAGATCTTACCTAGCTCCATCAATTTAAAATTCGTACTTTAAGTCTTATAAGTAGCATCAAATCATCAAGTTTGATGTTGAAATCTGGAGCAATAGTCATTATGACACTCTATTATTGAGAGTGGTCAGAAGGGTGTTAATCAAGACATTTTGATAAGATGTATATTCCATATCTAATAGAGAAATTGGAGTTATTACTAGAATCCTTTTTCTTCTATATAATATTAGGACCACAAAAATAGCACCCATATAGAGATGTGTAACTCTGGTCTAGCCATAAAAAGATTATTTCAGAGGGAAGCTCTAGAGTTCTGCATTATTTTGCAGAAGTGGATTTTAAGCCACATTGGTCCATTCTAGAACCTTGGATCAATTCTTTAGGTTGAGGTGTATGTGTGAAAATTAAGGTGTGAATACTCATTCTAAATGATTTAGATATGTGATATAGATTATATGAGCTTAATAAGGGTAGTTGAGTATTATGGATCTTAGTGTCTTTGGGCAAGTGGGTAATTTTATTGAGGTTTTATATTTTATTAGAGAGAGTTTTCTTAAGGTTAGAAGGGAACTTTCCTAAAGAAAAAGTTGAAGAGAAATGAACTGGGTTTATTAATGAGGCTAGAACTTCACTCATGGTTATCTCGGTTCTCTCCTTACTCGATTTTATAAAAAATAACAATTGACTCTTTCCAAGTGTGTTAATTATGAAATAATTGCAAGTGCATGACATGGTTGTAGCTAGTATCAAGAAGTACGGGTTGATCCTACAAAGACGATGATTACTAGTAGTTACCGTTATTCTATTATTTAGTATATGAATTTGATTGTGATTTTTAATTAAAGAAAATAAAACTTAAGCAAATAAAATAAAATAGGTAGTAAGATTAAATAGAGAATTAAGTAATCACTTAGAAACTTATTAATATCATAAATTAGTGTCTAGGTTTCGAATCCCCCTAAATACCCTTAATTGATTTAACTTTTATTATGAAAATTTCTTATTGATTTATTAGACCATGAAGATTCTTATGGTATGTTAATAGCTTACTCTTGAGTCTAATAACAACAAATCCTAAGGCTATCAACCAAATTACTCAGGTTAAAGTTTATAGAATTGCTTTACCAATTTATGAATCCCACTATTAGGTTTGACCCTAATCTAGAAGATTTATGTCATCCTATCTCTAAGGTTGCAATCAACTCCTTCCAATTACGGTAGATTTATTCATACACAAGATTTCTTAATCTCTTTGTCATAAAATCAGATTATGAACTAATATTTTTGATTTATTAGAAAATATAATAAACATGTAATTGAATAATAACATATCAATCCAAAAAATTGCATTAAATAAACATATCAAAATATGTTATTGTATAAAATAAGGTTCTTCTAACCTAGACACTAAAGAAATCTAGTTACATATGGTTGAACACAAAATCAAAAATACACAATAAGATAAACAAATTGAAAACAATGAGTTCATAATTCTAAATCATTTTGATTGTCTCCAATCAAAAGTTCTTGCAAGGTAGAGGTTTGATTAATTTCTTCATGTTTTCCACTTCTATGACTCAAAATCTCCACTTCTAAATGATCTCAGCTTTTGTAATTGCCTCATAATGTCTGCTTCCTAATTTGCTTCTGATCATGTCTTTTTATAATAATTTATAGGGTTCTAAGATGATACACGGTCTGATACGAGGGAGTGTACTAGACCATGTATAACCCAAAATCTCCAGAATTTGTGAATTTGTATAGCCTGAGGGATTTACATGCCAAATACATGGCCATGTATCCCTTCTATGCTTCAAATCTTCATTTTATATTGCGGTTTAATTTAAATTCTTCTCCTTTTGGTCCATAAAGGCAATTATATCCTATAAGTGCACTCTAAACACGTTCAGTACCAAATATATAATAAAAGCATAAAATATCAAGCAAATACATCAATTATGAGTGTATAAATATGATCAATTATACATCTGTCAAACATCCTCTTAGTTAAGCTTTTTCTTGTCCTTAAGCATACTATAATCAAAATTATAAATTTTACAACATCTATCTTTCATTAATCTTTACCTATCCATGTTTCTTATAAATCATCATATCCTATCGAATCAAATTAACATACAATTAGAGTCAAATTATCCTAAAATTAATTTCCTAAATCAATATTAATAGTCACATCAATAATCACATTGAAGTAAAAAACATAAACCTCTATACCCTTACCAAGATTTCACGCAATGCACACAAGTGTTAAGGGTGAAAAGTATCAAAACTCTCAATCCATGAATAAAAGAACTCTTACCATAGGTTTGCTATATTATCACATCTCCACCATTTATGTATAAATTAGAAACAAAATAAAAATATCTTTATACTGATTGTAACGTGGTTTAGATAAGGTATGGTTAGGAAAAAGAAAAGGGTTAAATTGAAGGAAATTTACTAAAGAGAGAATTCAAGAAACTTGAGTACAAATACTTAGGTCTTTTTATTTCAACTCCATTGGTACCATATTTCTATCATAAAATATGGTCTCAATGTGTATAATGAAAGCAAGTTCTAGAATTGTTCAACTAAGAATGACCACATGAAAGAGTAAAAGAGCTTAAAATTTTTTAAAATTTTGCTTTTAGGCTCAAAACTCGCAAAAAATATTGGTTTATGTGTGTAAATACTATGCATTTTTATTCAATTTGATTATTTAATGAATACCAATAATATGACTTATAAAAGATATTTTGTTATTACTATCATCCTTTTGTATACCAATTCAATTAATATTCAACAATGAAATATAGTATTGATGGACATATTTCAATTAAATCAAGATATTAGTTTATAAAATATTACAATCAAGATTATAACAAGTTTAAAGAAATCATTAGAATTCATTAATCCATTCCCCGCACTTAAAGTTGTACATTGTCCTCAATATATACAATATAAGCACTTAAAAATAAATTAAAGGGTTAAGTTGGTACTTTCCTAAATAAGATTATTTTTTTAATTTCTGATCCATCCAATAGGAGATTATATCCTTAAAAAATATAAAGAAAAAGGGATAAAAAGATAAAATAAAATAAAAATAACAAAAACAAATATATCTATTTAATAAACTTTTGAACCACTTTACGATTAGTGGTTGTAGTTGCCATTGCTTCAGCACATATAGAAATATAATCCATACCTGGTAAGATATATGTGTTCCCAAAAGAAGATAGGAAAGGTCCCATGAAATTCAGCCCCCATACATAAAAAAACTCTGCTTCTATGATGTTGGAAAGGGGAATCTCATCACTTTTTGAAATATTTCTAATTTGTTAGCATCTGTCACAATTCATCATATATTTTTAAGCATCCTTAAAAAATCTAGGCCAAAAAACCCACACTCTAACACACAAGTTGTTATCTTGTTTGCTCTATAATGGTCTAGATAATATGAACTGTGACATTGAGTTAGTATCTTAAGTATTATATCCTTTGGAACACATATACGAATCAAACCGTTAACACAAATCTTATATAAAATAGGTTATTCCGAAAGAAAATAGGTGCATTCAAATAAAAACATCTTCCATTGTTGATAAGATAAATCCGTAGGAAGGAAACCACTAGTAATGTAGTTTTCTATGTCAGCAAACTATAGAACAAAAAGGCAATTTACCAACAAAAAGTTCTTATAGGGAAATTTTTTATTAATTTCTTCATTTTGTTTCATCTCCCTTCCTTCTAAATGTAATAGGTGGTTAGCCACCATATTCTTCGATCCTTTCTTATCTCTAATCTCAATTTCAAATTCTTGAAGGAGCAAAATCCATCAGATAAGTCTTGGCTTTGCATCCTTCTTAGCGAAAAGGTATTACAATGTTACATGATCTATAGAAACAATAAATTTTGAGCCCAAAAGGTAAGATCGAAACTTGTCACAAGGAAATACCACTGCTAGTAACTCTTTTTCGATTGTGGTGTAATTTAATTATGCTCCCTCTATTCTCTTACTTGCAAAGTAGATTGCATATAACCTCTTATCTTTTCACTATCCTAACATGCATACAATTGCTTAGTTGCTCGTGTCACATATAACCTCAAATTGTATGGAACAGTCTAGTGAGGTAAATATAGGAGTTGAAGTAAGAGTCTCCTTTAACCTATCAAAAACATGCAAACAACTAGCATCTTTGTGAAAAGTGCATCTTTAGTCAATAAATTTTAAGGGGTCTAGTAAAAAGAGAAAAATCCTTAATGAAGCGGCAATAAAATCTTGCATTCTTTAAAAATGCTCTTACGCACTTGACATTTCTTAGTGGTGTAAGCTATTCAATGACTTTCATTTTATGCCCTTCCATGATATCTTATTCCCTAAGACCGCACCTTCATGCACCATAAAGTGGCATTTTTCTCAGTAAAGAACCAAATGTGATAACTTTATCCTAATTTTTTAAGCAATTCTTAAGAGAGTCTCCAAAAACTTAAAAGTCATCCAAGAAAACTTTCATAATATATTCAATCATATATGCAAAAGACGTCATTATACACCTTTGAAAAGTAGTTTGTGCATAAGTCCAAAAGGCATTCTTCCATAGGAAAAGGTCCCATAGGGACATGTGAATGTAGTCTTCTCTTCTATATTAAAATTTGCTTATAGCTCGAACACCTATCAAGGAAGCAATAGAAAGCATATCCAACCACTAGCTCAATCATTTGATTTACAAAGGCTAAGAAATAGAATTTTCTTAATCACAGTGTTAAAATTTAGGTAATCATTGCATACCGTCCATCTTATGACTATTCTAGTAGAAATTAACTTTCCTTTTTCATTCTTTATCATCATCATACCTCCTTTTTTTGGAACATAATGTACTAGACTCACCCATTCACTAGCTGAGATGGGGTAAATAATTCCTACATCCTTTGGCTTTCATTCCCTTCCTTATGATCTTCACCACCTACTTCTTTTACTCCAAATCTAATTGGTTTAAGATGATTTCACCTGGAAATGTATACCTAAGGTGTTTAGTTAAAGGCTTCAACTCTAAGTAGGTGGTCTCTTAATTAAAGGTAGAGTGGTATTTTAGTTCGCACTAGCAGTTCTTGTTGTGATATCATACCCAACTCCTCTTCCTTCTTAATTACTCCATCATTTTTCTTATCCATATCATTATCAACTTCTTCATCAACTTCCTTTATTTTCTCCTTTACAAATTCTATCAACCACATCAATTTTCATACAGGCACTCCAATATATTAGATTCTTAAATTTTTTACTCATACTAAACTCCATCTACTTATCATTAATCCTACGAATTAATTTCCCATTTTGCACATCAATAAATGCTCTTTCGATGTTCATAAATGGCATCCCATGAATTAGCAAATAGTTTTAATCTTCCTCAAAATCTAAAACTACAAACTTTACTAAGATCAATTGGTCTGCCAATTGGATAAATATAAATATTATCTTCGTGTCTCTCAGTCCTAATTTTTTGAAAATGTATAAAGGCAATAAGTTAATCCTATCCCCTAAGTCACATAAACATTTGGAAAATTCAAGATTATCGACTACATAAGGAATAGTGAAACTCCCAAGATCTTTCAACTTTGAGGGCATATAACTAGTAATTATAGAGTTATAACTCTTCGTTAATGACACTATTTGGTCATTCTCCTAAGTACTTTTGTTAAGATGTCCTTAATGAATTAGTAATACTTAGGTATGTTCTTTATAACCTCTACGAAGGATAAGTTGATTTGCAAATTCTTCAACTTTTCTAAGAATTTGGCAAACTGTGCATTTATTTTGCCTTTTTTAACATTTGTGAGAATAGGATGTTTAGAGTATATGGTGGTGGTGGCACATACCGTTTCTCTTCATTTTTATCCTCTTCTTTTTCTTGGCTTTCTTCTTTATGGGGATGGCTGCCTTCTCTTTTGATTCCTCCAAATCTTTTCCGTTTCTTCGTTTAATAGCATTCAATTGCTCCCTTAGATTAGCTTCCATTTTATTTGGGAGACACCCTACATTACTTGTCAATAATGCATTGGCAAATTGCCCAACTTGAACCTCCAAGTTATGAATGGAAAAGGAGTAGTTCTTCTAATATGCGCTTAATTGTTGATACATTTAATTCATGACACTTAATGATTAATGATTTATAATGTTTAAAACACTCACTTTAGTTCATATTTGATTTTAGGTACAATTTGGAAACATAATAGCTAAAGTGAGCCGAAAGCATACTGAATGAGCCATCTTCTCAAGATTCATACTCTATTGTCTTCATAAAGAAAGAAGAAGAAGAAGATTAAAAAAAGAGGAGACAAGATAAAGCATAAAAATGACGAATGAGGCATTGGAGAACTCACGGACATAAAACCAAATTGTCATTGCTGTGAGCATTAACTCACGACCATAACATGGTTTGTAAGAAGTGTCTCAAGGCTGTGAGATGTGTCTCACAGCTAGGAGACACATTGCATAGGCATGTTGAGACACTTCTTACACCTTTGAGAAGTCATTCACGGGCATGATAAGGGCCAACTGTCCACTTTTAACCTATCTCTTTACTATATAAAGAATATTTTATGACTTCATAAGGAATAACTTGGACAGATACAAAGACAAACCAGGTTTTTCTTCATTTTCTCTTCAGTTTCTCTTCAGTTTTTAACAAGAATATAGGCGAAAAAAGCTACTTCTTGGAGACTCATGGAGAAGATGGAAGGCTAACTTCCTGACACTAGTTTGAAGGTGAAATCAATGCCTAGAATGCACGATTAAGCTTACCTTATCTTTGTTTAATGTTGAATCTCTCTCTAGGAATTGTTTAGGTTATCCTTTGCTTATTTGGTTTAGGTATTCATGTATGGATAATCATATTCTTGTTATCATTAGATTGTTTACATTGTGAACCCATTGCTAGAATCATTATTATAATCCGTAACTGTTGTATTGGAATTCATCACTAGAATATTCAATATAATCCGTAATTGTTATATTGGGATTCATTTATGGCAACTAATGATTTCGAATCTTTAGAGATAACTTAACTAAGTTAAATGACTCGAGCTTATGTGGTTGTTGCTTAGATTGTTATGTTTTTCATTTCGTAATGCAGCTACTCAATTAAATCTAGAAAGCGTATTCTAGGTTATTCGGTAGATAGGTTTAATTAATAATCGCATTTTAATTAAACCCAACCTTAGGGAAAATCGAGATTAACAAAGCTTATTGATGGTCTATGACCAATAGCTCTAGGAGAGATGTGAAAGCATGACAATAAAATATGTTTAATCGTGTGTAGATTGAGATTGATCCGAGAATTAGGTTTTATACATATTTGACACTTTTCTTGATTTTGATTATTTTTGATAAATTGCTCGCATTAGTTTAATTTTTATTTTGTTTTCTTGATTGCATCAAACCTAAAACCTTGTTTTATTTCCTTTACATCAATTATTTTCATTGTAAAAATTAACCAAACATTCCCTGTGGATACAATCCCAACTCTCCATAGTTACAAATTTTTAGTGTGTAGAGTTAGGTAAATTTTGTAGTGCACTTGACATGCACTGTCAAATTTTGGCGTCGTTGTCGGGGAGTGTGGTAATTTAATTTTTTTTATTGATTTTAGTTGGTGTTTTGGGTATATATTTGTTTATAATCATTTGCTTTAGTTATTTTTTAATCTTTAAAAGTTTATTAGTGTTAATGTATGGTAGTGACCATATCTCCTTATAGAGAACCTATACAATTTGATCCATAGATCGAGATGACACTACGGAGATTACAAAGGGAGGTAAGAACAACTCCAAAAATAGAACCAGAACTTGAATTTAAAGAAACAATGGCAAATCCAAGAGCGCCAAAGGGATTGGTTGCCCCAGATTTAACCCAAAGGCTTTTATGCATTACATTTCCTAATTTTACTGAGCATGTTACATTATAACTTAAGTTTGGATTAATAATTTTGTTGCCTAATTTTCATGGTCTTGCAAGTTAGGATTAGCATAAGCATCTCAAGGAACTCGATGTGGTGTGTCTGAGTATGAAGCCTCCAAGGGTAACAGAAAAGCAAATCATGTTGAGGGCTTTCCCATTCTTATTGAAAGATGCAGCAAAGGATTAGTTGTTTGCTGGGAGTGTGAACACTTGGATAGAAATGAAATAGCTATTTTTGGAAAAGCACTTTCTTGCATTGAAGATAGTAAGTATACAGAAGGAAATCTATGGCATAAAGCAATATAATGGAGAGTCTCTTTATAAGTATTGGAAGCACTTTAAGAAGTTGTGTGCTAGCTCCCCCCATCACAACATACGTGAACAACTCCTTATCTAGTATTTCTACGAGGATTGTTACGTATGGAGAGGAGTTTGGTTGATGCAACAAGAGATGGAGCATTGTGTGAAAAGAATCCTATGGAGGCTCGTATTTTAATTGAGCGAATGGCCGATAACACTCAACAATTCGACATTTGCAATGGTGTTCATCATATAAACACTGTAAATACTTCATCCATCAAACGTCGTTTATATAAGCTAACATCTTTTGTAGAAAACTTATAGTTAGACAGGCATAGGTAAAGGCATATGGAATATATATAAATATGATCCATCTAACTTATGAGTATTTGACATTGTAAGAGGGAAGTATGGATTACATAAATGCTGTAGGAGGAAATTTTCCTAACCAGTATAAACCATACTCCCAAACATATAACCCAGGATGGAGGGATCATCCTAACCTGAATTACGGGGAGAATAGGTAGCAGAACTACTTCTCAAATCAACCACAAAGACCGCAACAATTCCAACCAAGACCACAAACTTCTTCATCAAATTTAGGAATATTTTTAGAAGACTTGATTAAGTCCATTACTAATAACACTCTACAATTTTAGTAGGAAGTAAAATCGAACTTCCAAAAATTGGAACGCCAAATGGATCAGATGGTAGTGAGGATTAACCATATAGAGTCACAAAGTGGAGGACAACTGCCATCACAACTAGAGATGAATATGAAGAATGTTAGTGCAATCACTTTGAGGAGTGGTAGGAAGCTCAAGGACCCTGAAAGAATTTCTCAAAAGATTACAAATGAAGAAGATATTAAGAAAGGGCTCGAAGAAGAAAGGGATATACAATCAAGCTCAAAAGTAAATGTTGAATTCCTAATTGTTGAAAAGACTAATCCTCTATCTTTTCCTAGCAAGTTAGCAAAGTTAAATAAGGAGGATAAGGATAAAGAGATCTAGGAGACCTTTTGAAAATTTAAGCTGAATATCCCATTTTTAGAAGCGATTAAGCAATTACCAAGGTATGCAAAATTCGTTAAGGAATTGTGTACAAACAAGAGAAATTTAAAAGGTAACGAAAGGATTAGGATGACTGAAACTGTTTTTGTAGTTTTCAAAAAGAAAATACCTCCTAAGTGTAAGAAACCAGGCATGTTTACTATTCCTTACAAAATTGGTAACACTGAGATTAAATAAGCCATGCTAGATTTAGGAGCATTGATTAATGTTATGCCTTATTCAATGTATACTTATTTAAATTTAGGGCCATTAAAAGAAACTAGTGTTACTATACAATTGGTTGATTGTTCTAATGCTTACCCAGATGGGGTGATTGAGGATGTGCTTCTATAGGTAACTAAGCTAATATTTCCTGCTGACTATTATGTAGTTGACATGAATGATGAAACCTCCCATAACCCAATACCTATCTTACTATAGAGATCGTTTCTCAACACAGCCCAAACTACGATAGATGTTCATGAGGGTGCCCTCATGATGGAATTTGATGGGGAAGTTACTCGTTTCAATATTTTTGATATTAATAAGCACTCCCATAATGACCACTATGTTTTTGCAATTAACGTGATTGACCTTTCACTGCAGGAAGACTGTAACCAAAAACATACAAATAAATAAGAAGCGATTTTCATAAAAGAGAAGACCAAAAAGTTTAATGTCTCGTCAAAAAGCTTTACCATTGGTCAAAAAGTGTTTATTTATTGCGTTAAATATAAATTTTTCTGCATAAATGTCGTCCTTATTGGGTTGATCCTTTTGTGATAACTAATATTCTTCCTTATGGTGTAGTAGAGATCAAAAGTTTAAAAATAGGAAAGACATTTCTAGTAAGTGGTCATCGACTCAAACCTTATTCTAATAAAGGTTAACTAGAAAATGCCAAAGTCATGATTCCTGGGGATCAAAATTTTGTAGCTTGATGAAAGCAACATGGAGTCAAGCCAACGATAATAAACAAAGGCGTTGCTTAGGAGGCAAATCAAGGGAAGTTGATTTTTTTTAGTTACGTTCTTAAATTTGATGTTTTTGTAAAATGTTCCATTTCTTACATTTGATGTCACATTGGGTACAATGTAAGTTTTAAGTGTGGAGGTGTAGATCTTAGCTTTTATACACACTTTTAAGCTTAATGGTTACTTACGTGGCTTCTTAGGCATTTTCAAAATCAAATAAACAAAAATAAACATTTTCTCTTTTTCTATTGCTTTTAAAACTATATAGTCATAATTAGAGTGTGAATTGACTAGAAAAATCCATGGCAACTTTAGCATGTACTTTTTCTTTGGTGATTGGTCAATATGCATTATCTTTAGAAGAGTAGTAACTAATGGTAGACAAAAGCCAGTAAGATTTTGACCCTTATTAGACTGACACATCCATATCAGTCTCATTATCTTTTGCTTATGTGTGACCTTCATGACATGTACATCCTGACTTTACTTTGATTTTCTATTCAAGACCAAATTTTTATCACATGCATTAATATGATAATGATATAGGCCTTCTTTGTTTTTACAAGTTACATTAACCAAATAGCTTACCCATTAATACAAATTTTCCATTGTTAAGCCTCCTTGAGCTTTATTAGCCTTTGTTTTTATGCTAACCACATTATATACTTTTAAACTTAACCAAATGTCCTACCCAAACCTTAAAGCTAGTGGTGCATTTGTTAATTGTTGATGACTGTGCATGTATAAAAATATAAGTGTGGGGGTGTGTGTATCTGTGGTGGTTATATTTGTTAAAATGTCATTTTATGAAATTCCAATGTTAATATAGCTTCCTTCATTTTTGTAAAAAAAGAAAAAAAAGAATTTTTTAAAATTAATGTATCTAGGAGAAAGTGCATATGTGTTGAAAAGTTGTTTCTGATTAGTGTCTCCTTTTAAAGTTGTATTGAATGGGTAATTTGACTATGTTGCATATGAGGTAGATGTTGTTTTGGAAGGATCACTCTTTGTGTTATGCTTCATGTGGTTTATGGTGTGAGAGCTAAATTTGAGTTATGAAATATAATTATTGCATTCATCATAGCTGACGGTACCTAGTTTTGAATGAATGTTAGCTTGTGCACATGATGTTCCATTGAGTGTTAATTTTGCTTAACTAGCTTGATCGATTTTATGCTACACTACCCAAAATACATCTCACCTTACCATTGCCTATATTAAAACCTTAGAAAAGTCTTTTGAATCATGATTATGCATGTGACTTGTAGTGGCGGAGAAATTAAATGATATGCAAAGTTGTGAAATGCCATGATTATGAATGGTGTTTGAGTGTACCCATGGAATATCTTATTTAAACACATTTTGTCCAAGTATATCTCTAAATTGCTCAGTTTCTAAAGGTGATGAATGTTGATTAATCATGAGTAAAAGCTTTGAATGTTGAGATCTTGCTATGTTTTTTTAAAGTTATTCATCTTTGCTTATGACTATCTATTCTTGGGAAATATGGAAATGAGTAAGTATTTTGGTTGTGACTTTTATTTTAATGATTTACTTGAGGACGATCAAAAGATAAATGTGGGGGGAGCTTGATATGTTCTTAATTGTTGATACATTTAATCCATGACACTTAGTGATTAATTCTTAGAATGCTTAAAACACTCACTTTAGTTCATTTTTTATTTTAGGTATAATTTGGAAGCATAATAACTAAAGTGAGTTGAAAGCATACTCATTGAGCCATCTTCTCGAGATTCATCCTCTATTGTCTTCATGGAGCAAGAAGAAGAAGAAGATTAAAAGAAAAGGAGACAAGATAAAGCATAAAAATGAAGAATGAGACATTGGAGAACTTACGACTAAATCCAAATTGTCATGGTTGTGAGCATTAACTCACAACCATGACATGGTTTGCATTGGCGTGAGATACCTCTCACACACATGCAATGTGTATCATGGTTGCGAGACACAACTCACAACAATGAGACACTTCTCATACCCATGAGAAGTCATTCGTAGGTGTAAGAAGGACTAGATATCCACTTTTAACCTAGCTCTTTACTATATAAAGAATATTTTATGACAATAGAAGGAATAACTTGGACATATATGTAGAAAGTTCAGATTGTCCTTTATTTTCTCTTCAGTTTCTCTTCATTTTTCAAAAGGAATGGAGGCGAAAGAAGCTACTTTTTAGAGACTCATAGAAAAGATGGAAACTTAACTTTCTAACACCAGTTCGAAGGTGAAATCGATATCTAGAATATACAGTTAAGCTTTTCTTATCTTTATTTAATGTTGAATCTCTCTCTAGGAATTGTTTAGGTTATCCTTTGTTTATTTAATTTAGGTATTCATGTATGGATAATCGTATTCTCGTTATCGTTAGATTTTTTATATTATGAACCGATTGCGAATCATTAATACAATCCATAATCGTTGTATTTGGATTCATCGCTAGAATATTCAATATAATCCCTAATTGTTATATTAAGATTCATTTATGGCAACTAATGGTTTTGAACCATTAGGGATAACGTAACCTAGGTTAAATATCTTGAGTGTGTATGGTTGTTGCTTAGATTGTTTTTTTTTTCATTTCATAATATGACTACACTATTAAATCTAGAGAGCGTATTCTAGGTTATTCAATAGTTAGGTTTAATTAACAATCATATCTTAATTAAACGTGATCTAAGGGAAAATAGGGATTAACAGACCTTGTTGTTAGTCTATAACCAATAGTTGTATGAGAGATGTGAAAGCATTATAACAATGAAATATGTTTGATCACGTATAGGTTGGGATTAATCTGAGAACCAGGTTCTAGACATATTTGACACTTTTCTCACTTTTAACTGTTTTCATCAAATTGCTTGCATTAGTTTAATTTTTATTTTGTTTTCTTGATTGCATAAAACCCAAAACCCCCTTTTATTTCCTTTACATCAATTCTTTTCATTGTGAAAATTAACCAAACATTCCAAGTGGATACGATCTCGACTCACCACAGCTACAAATTTTTAGTATGCAGAGTCAGGTAAATTTTTTAGTGCAGTCGACACACGTTGCCATCTTCACTGTTTGATCAAATTTGGCTTCCATCCTCTTCTAACTTTTAATAGGGCTATTGAACTTGAAGCTTAGCACATCCATTAACTTGTCCATCTTTGATTTCAAGGATCGAAGCTTATCCTACTAAAACGCTGGTGGGCCTTCTACTCTCATGTTTTTTCTGCATTATTAGTTAAAGAAAATTTTGGGTGGTTCTTCCACCTAGGATTATATATGTTAAAGTATGGATTGTGCCACCCCTCCTCTTTGTTGAGCTCGTATGAAATTGACTTGTTCCATTCCATTTTTATCTATAAAAAAACAATTAGATGTCATGTGGATTTCTTACCCACAGGACTCACATCTATGTTGTATTGCCTTTACTGGGTTGGAAGAAGAGGCTTGCAAGTTGTTTAATTGCTTAGGAAGGGCTAACATCTGAGCTTGCAAAGCTGTCACTAAACTCGTAGCTATCACTCCATTATGCTCTTTGAAATTTTGTTGCTTTCACCTCTCTGTTGTCTACAGGCAACTATTATTCACCATTTCATCTAAAAGGTCATGTGTGGCATCAATTGCCTTTGTCATCAAATAACCACTAGCTACTACATTTGTTGTAACCCCTTTTATATGTGTATTAACTCCATTTCAGAATGTTTGCAACAATAATTCCTTCATTAAGGTGTAATGCAAACAACTCCTTTTGTAATTCTTTAAATCGCTCCTAAGTTTCATATAAGGACTCTTCATCACTCTGCTAGAAATTTGTGATCTCCTTAATGATTCTTGTGTTCTTCATCAATGGAAAATATTTCACCAAAAAAGGCTTATACCAATTGCTCTCGAGTTATGACATTCTTAGGGTTGAGAGAGTTAAACCATGCCTTAGCTCAGTCATTCATTTAAAAGGGAACAACCTCATCTTTATAGTAACTTTAGATAGCACGTTTTATCTAAAAGTGTCGTATATCTCCAAGAAGTTTGCCAAGTGTGTATTGGGGACTTCATTAGCCAATATATAGAACTACACATTGGTTTGTAGCATATTTAATAAGACTGGCTTTATTTTAAAGTTGTTGGCTAAGAAGGGGGGTCTTGTGATGCCCTATTGATTCGCATTAAATCATGGCCTTATAAAATCCAAAAGAGTCCTTTGGCATCCTCCTTGATTTTATTATTCTACCATTATTTTATTTGTAGCTTCTTGACTCTTTTCTCTTTAGATCACTCTTTCATTTTTGGTGATATCAAAAATTGATATATCTCCTAATTTGCTTGAGCTTCTTATGATTTGATCGGGTGTTTGGTTATGTGTAAGTTTTAATTATTAACCTCCGATAATCTGCAAGCGCACGATTTGTTAGCGTAATACCAAAGGTGGCGATCCTACGAGGAGGGAGTTAATCTAATTCTAAAATCTAGGGCTAGAAACAATAATAGAAATCCAAAATGCAATGAAACTAAAAACAATAATTCAATTCAATCAATCAAATTAAGAATCAAATACAAATTTATGAATTATTAAGCAATTGCAACACACCTAGGAATCAACCAAAAAAAATACCAGTGGAGAGAAAGGGAATTTTATTTATCCTTAATGCTAACCTAACTGATTATGAATTATCGAATTGTTGGTTCTATATTATCCTAGGGTTGATTACTCTCTCTCGAGTTGTAACCATTAACCCTAAATTATAAACCCTAATCAGATTTTGAAAGTTGAAATTTCTCAATTCACAACCTATCTAAAATCCTAATTAATTATGAAGTTCTCTAATAAACTATCGGAAACCTATGTAAGATCTCTCTTTGCAAAATTCGATCTGATTCAATTCTTATTCTATTAAATTACCTAACTCTCATTATTCCAATTTAATCATTTTTTATTTAATTCACCCTATCAGTTTATTACCAAATTATACAATCGCAGGATTAAACCATAACAAATCCAATAAACACGTAAACAATCATATTTCATTAATTCAAGAGTAAAACTCTAAAGGTGAGTTTAGAAGATCCTCAACATTCTAGATCTATCATCAACTATTCAATCCAATTCTATATAATAATAAAACTGAAATTAAATAGGAAATACAATCTAAATGGATGGTGGGAGGCAGCGACGTCAGGAAACCTCCCAATCTGAGAAGTACGTCAAGTCGGCTTCTTCTCCTCTTCTCTCTTCCTTCTTCTCTTTCTCTATCTCTCAATGATTTCTCTCTAAGGTTTATCAAGGTGGCTGATGCAAAAGCTCCCCGTTTACTTCTTTTCTTGTTCTTTAGATATCCTATTATGTTATGGGCAGCTCTAAGGTTTTCTAGAGTTCGAAAGGTCCAAAAAAATTCTTGAAACTTGACGTTCTTGAGTGTCTGTGCATTTTTCAGACACAGGCCACGATTGAGGGCCACATCTGAGCCTTCTGTCACAATTTTGGCCTGACATGCCACGATCTTGGGTCATTGTTTCATCTCAGTTGTCTCCAAAACTTCTCCGTTTTTTATATTGACCCCAAAACACTAGCAAACACATCAAAATACCTCAAAAATATAATATTTAAGCTCAAAGACTTGCACTAACCCATAAAACACTTAAAACACAAATAATTAATAAACTAACACAATTCTAACCTAAACATACTAAATGATTGAATTAACAGCTAAACACATATCAAACTACACCCTAAAACATGATGCAATTTACACTTATCATGATTCTTATGGTTATGCGCCTACAATCACAAAAGAAAAAAGTATCAAACTCCTTAAATCAAAATAATTCAAATTGGATAATATGTTAAAATCGCAATCCCTTCAACAGTATCAAAATCTTGTTTGCTAGTTTTATGTTATATCATAAGTATATGAGTCATACATTGTACTACAACTAATATTGTCCACACGAGGCTTGAATATAGTCACCCAACAATTTTAACTACACTTTCTCTAAGGTAACAAAAGATTTAATTAACTAAAAATTAAAGTAAACTAACATAACTTGATGACTAAATAAGTAAAAGCTAATAATGGAAATGAAGTTAATGATGGGAACAAAAGGATTATTCTATCCTTGTTTTGTCTTTCCTTTACCTTTTGAATTCAACTACATTTGATCCTAGATATCCAAACGTTTTAATTAACCCCTCTTAAGATCTAATCAAGTAATCCCAATTGAAATAGATAAATTTTGACTTGCGATCTCTCGATTTCTCAAAACTACTCCTAACCACTTAATTGGATTTGAAGCAATCATATGGATATTTAACTTATAGTTAAGATCTTTCTTCAATTGATTATTAACATGATATTTCTATGTTCATTAAGGTAACAACTCTTATTATTCAACTTAACACAAATATCTTGATTCAATCTCTAGGTTCAAATCAGGTATAAGCATAACAAATATCACAAAGAAGTAATATATTGAATTCAACAAGGTAAAAGTTATATAAAATAATTGAAGAATAACGCCCTAATATAGATTTAGCAGTCTACAATCATGTTCAAAAAAAAATATTCATATTTGGCATACAAAGGTAATGATAGAGGAAGAGAGAAGAATGAGATCAGGTTGAAGCCTTAATCTGGAAAATCTAAAAAGCTAGAGTTGATATTATTTCTACTTTTGATCTTCTTTATTTGTGATATACATCCCTTTTGTGTTTTTCTTCCTCTTTTAGGTGTCTTTGGTAACTCTGGAATTTCCCGCCACTTTTGTAGCCTTTAATAATATCATTTTATAATAAAAACTAGGTTTTTTGGAATATACACAGTCATTTACACGGTTCTGTAGGTGACTTTGTATCTTAAAATACCCCTTAAATCTTGGCTTTATACACTCACAGAAACTTACACGTGCCATGTATGTCAACATAAAAGGGTGTGTATCTTCACACGAGCATAAAAAGCATCTTCAAAGCTCCACATGTTCACAGTGACTTACACGATCATGTATAGCTAAAGTTGCTTCAATTCTTCTATTTTATGCAATGACTTCACTCGAATTCTTATCCTTTTGGTTCATGGAGGCATTATAACCTAAAAAACAAAATAAGTAACAAAAATACTATAATACTATAAAATAACAAGTAAAACACACTAAATACAGGTATATAAATATAGTCAATTAATTGTTTATCAATATGCTATTGTGAAAAGGTATAAGTGTTAGCAAGTGGACAAGGTGGGGAAGATTTAATAAATACTAATTAATTCATAAAATGGGCTTAGGACTTTACTTTTGAACCATTATAATTTGTTTCTCTTTTAGTCTAATACAAATTTTCTATATATAGTACATATGCAGTCCTCTGCATCATATAAGCCACTTATTCCCTTTACTCAAATATTGGTTAAGGAAAAATTAGACAAACAATGTGATAAATTTTTGGTTGTTATTTAAAATATATCAATATCCCCTTCTCTAATGCTTGGAAATATATTCCTTCTTATTCTAGATTATTGAAGGATATATTATCTAATAAAAGAAAGCTTGAAGAGTGGGTAGCTGTTACTTTAACTAAGGAGTGCAGAATTGTGATCTAAAATGAATTGTGTCTTAAACTTAAGGACCATAGTAACTTTTTTATTCTTTCTATTATTAGTGATAAAGATTTAGGGGAAAGCATCGATCTTATGCCATTATCTATTTATAAAAAGCTTGAGGTAGGTAACCTGAAACTAATTGACTTTTCTTTATAATTAGTAGACATTTATGTCAAGAACCCTTTGTTCTTAATAATATGTCTTTCATCCCCTCCTAAACATTTTCTTAGAAATTCCTTATTCTAAGATAATATTTTTCTGTAGAGTTACATTGTAAGAAATATACCTAATATGGTTGCCATAGATTATAGCTAGGTTGACTAAAAATGGTGGGCAATATTTTAGTATAGGAGTAAAGGCAAATTTTACCTAATACTTTAAAGAAATTATACTACTAATATATGTGTTTTATAAAAAATATTGTACTTTCTTCTCTTTAAAAGAAAAAAAGTGTTTATAATGCATGAACTACTTACAGCCAGAGTAAAGAGAGAATGTATAATATTATAACTTCCAAGTCTTAAATCTATAAAAGCATTATAGAGAGTAAACAATACATGGAATATAAGCAGGTGAGAATAGAACACTATTTAAACTTTCTATTGCAAAGTTGAACGTGCAAGTTTGATGACTAATCAAAAGGTAGTTAAATGCCTAATTTTATTTTCTTTTTAACTAGTTTGCCTATAGGGTTGATCATGTTCTAAAGTAAAAGCTAAAATGTCATCTTTTTAATTATATATATATATGTATATATATAGTTTTTTGGAAATTAAAAATATATTAAAACCAAATCCAAATGAAGTATTGGATGAATAAATCCAAAAATAGTAGGTCTAGAAACCACTCTCCAAAAATCAGGGTACCAAAGGAGCCAGATCATAAAAATAACAATTAACAGTAATAAATATAAAATAAAACAAGGTGATTGAATAACTAATAGGACATGTACTCAAATAATATCTTGTGATTTTTTAAGACCTAGACCTTAGTTAATTTAGATTTGATCCATGGTAGAATAATTCACATAATGCTAGTACTTGAATGACTATAATATTAACCATGTAGTGTCCTTATATGCCTATAAACAACCTTTACAATACCACTATACCATCCTTTAAGTTATATTTAATCTTTAGCTAATATTATTGCCTCTGAATTTTAGCATCATCAACTCTCTTGTTCAAGTTAGAATATTTTTAATAAAAACTCGATCCTCCTATTTAATCCTTTTGAATATCATTAAGGTTCTTTTAGCTAATTAAATGGTATATAAAAGATAGTTAAATGGCATAATAAACATTTTGAGGTCCTTCATGATCCAACCTTGAGTTTTTTAACCATTTGACTTAAATGGCATATAATTTATCTTGAATGTTAGATTTGATCATATCATTGGTTCTTAACTTCTTCAATATAGCTAACTAATGAATAGCATTTTGTTATATGATTATCTAAGTCATTTTATGTGATAATGTGTATGTTTAGTATACATACTGGAATTTTTAGCCTAGGTTTTGTGTTACTTCATATAACTTGCATGTGTATGTGATTGTATATGATAAATTGCATGTTAGGTTATAAACGAAGCTTTATAAGCTTAGGTTTTGCATGCTTTTCATGTGTTTTGATGTACATACATTTTGCAGTGTTGTATGTCAATGTTTGGGCAAGATTTGGACCTTATTTGTGTTGATTATCAACTTAGTTGCATATGGACTTGTTATAGGTATCAAAAGAGAACAAAAGAAGAAAATAAGGCTAGAAAACAACAGGTCACAATCGTGACCAAGTAGAAGCTGGAACTTTCCAACTTTCCAGCTTGCTCCACTTGCATTTTAAGTCGGTTTAAGCACCAAAGGGGTATAAAAACCCCTATTTTAAACCCTAAAAAGGAAGAGGTCATGTAGCACATCAAAAGGAGGAAGGTAGACACATTTTTAGGTGGATTTTCAAGGAGAATCAAGTGATTTCAAGAGATTTCAAAGCTGCCACGCCAAGTTCCAACTTTGTTCGTCAAATCAAAAGCCTTATATTCTCTCCTCTTATTTGTTTTTGTTTAGTTATTGTATGGAGAAGATGTATGGACTTGTTGTGAGGATGTTTTTGATTATTTTAATGAATTTCTAAGTATAATGTAGGGTTCTTCTACCATAACTATGCAATAATCACTTTGGTTTAATTTATGGTTTTCTTTAATGCTTATGATTTGTGAACTTTATATGTCTTGCTTACATTAAAAAAGGGAGTTAGGAAATCGGTTTGGATGTACCATAAGAGTGGGCAACCTTGAGAACACTTCACACATCAAGCTAAAATGACATTTAGAGAGAGATCTTGGATGTTTTAATGGTTGTCCAATAGGTTACTTCAAAAGGTTAAGTAAAGTGTGTAGGTTGAAATCACATACTGAACTTTAATTGTTATTTAGGGCTTAATTGGTTCAAGTATTGATAGAGAATGGGCCAATACGTTGGAATGCCTAGGACTAAGCATGATTAGATTACCAAAGTGAGGGATTACATGGTATAGAGAGAATGAACCCAACCTTTATAATGTGATTCTCTAAACCAAAATTGTGTTCTTATTTTTAAGACATTTTAGAGTGTGTTTTGTAAGCATTTAAATTGTGAATTTTTGTAATTTCAATATCTCATTATTTGGTTTACACAAACAAAAGTCAATTTGAATTACAAGGTAACTAGGCAATCATGAAGGGAATGATACATTGCTATATTATCTTATACGAGCCATATACTTGCGGTATAGCAACTTCAATTAATTTTAAAACTTTGAGCTAAACGCGAAGTAACTATCACAATATAAAGCTAGGAAAGAGATTTGGAAATATAATATTTTAATTTTTTGAGTTAATTAAAAGGGATATGATATAAGCCGGTAAGTTGAGTTATTATTATTATTAGAGATAACCAATTCTAAAGTATCTAACTTTTTGAGATTTTTTTTCAATTCAATTTCCAATCTTTTAAAATTTTTATTTGAGTGATCAACCTTTTAAAACCTTAATAATTTAGTTTAAAACATTAGTTCTGTTAGTAATTTACTGATTTGGTTAACGAAATGTTTATTATTTATGACATGTAGATGTTTACCTGAAAAAATAGTGGCTATGGTTAGATTGGAATAAAGAGAATTTTTTTACGTGTACACCTACATATCATGAAAAATAAAGATTTTATTAGCCAAATTAGCAAATTACTAACATAATTATCGTTCAGAGTTTAACTGTTAAGTTTTTAAAATATTTGTCACTTCATTGAAAATTTTGAAAATTTAGTCAGTAGATTCAAAAGGACCAAAAGTGTATTTTAAACCTTAACGTTTACAATATAATACAACTTGAATTTTGACATTTTGAAGCATTCAAATTGAATCCTAATGCTTTCACAAACATTCAGAAGAGACAAAAAATTTGGCGGGGTAATACTCTCTTAGCTCAATGTTATATTAATACTGACATGATATTATTATTATTATTATTATAAAATAAAAAGTAGGTCTTATTGTCACATAATTAGTTTTTTTAAATTAATTAGAAATTGAGTCTGACAGACACATGTTAGTAGGATTCACTATTATGTATTTTAGATAGTGAGTTCAACTTATCACATGACAGTGAGACCCACTTGTTATAGTAGGTCTCCCTTGTTGTATGACAATGGCCTATTAGGTCTATTGTTATTTAAAAAATAAAAAGTAAAATCATGATTTGACAAATTGAAAGTTAATCTTGTTAATTTTTTTTTTAAAAATAGTCTTATTAAATTTTTTGTCTACTTGAAGACTATTTTAAATAGTTTTAAAACGTTGAGTTTTAATTTGAAGTCTTCGAAATATTCGAAACTGTTCTATACGTTGTCGTAAATGTTGAGTTTTAAAGTATACTTTAACCGATTAAAAAATTCCTAAAAAATTTGAGTCTTTGTGATTGGTTATCCGTGTGCCCTTTTTCTTCTTCTCCTATTTATTATTATTATTATTACACTGTCGTTTTTAATCAAAATCGATTACAAAAACAGTCACGGTAACGTTAAAGATTGCAGTCGTTTTAACACAATAAAGTAAACCAAACACAAAGAAACAGTGACGTCCACGCACCAATTGAAGCGCGTTACGTCATTCGCCATTCCCACCCCCGTCAAAACTCTCCTTCACCCAAAAGCCACAACCCCCAACACCAAAGTCTTCTTCCCCTCCAGTCTCTCTCTCTCCTCATGGCCTCCCAACATAACGACACCGTCTTGGACCACGACCTCGACGACGACGACGAGTCCTTACAATCACAGGACGAAGACGACGATCTAGAGAACGACGACGTATTACCCGACGAGGACGAGGACGAGGACCTCCCCTGCGTGTCTCCTTCCTCCACTTCCGTGCCTACCGCTGTCCCCTCCTCCTCCGTTGTTACCGTCGCCGTTAACGATCCATCGATTACCGTCACGGAGCCCACTCCTGACGCTAAACGCCAGCGTGTTGGCGGTGAGAGCTCGGTGATCGCACAACAAGAGGAGAAGAAACCACAACAGTTGGACGAATCGAGGCGATTGTTTCAGCGGTTATGGACTGACGAGGACGAGATTGAGCTTCTTCGAGGGTTTCTCGATTACACGACGCAACGCGGTGGGAGCCACCATGATACGGCACTATTTTACGATCAGATTAAGTGTAAACTCCAGCTTGATTTTAACAAGAACCAGCTTGTTGAGAAATTGCGTCGTTTGAAGAAGAAGTATCGGAATGTTGTCAATAGAATGAGCTCAGGTAAAGAATTTTCTTTCAAGAGTCCTCATGATCAGGCTACGTTTGAGATTTCACGTAAGATATGGAATACTACTGGTAGAATTGCTGTTGAAGATGGAAATTTGGATGATGACGATACAAACCCTAACCCTAGCTCCAATTTGAATTATATTAACGGAATAGAGGCTACACCGAGGTCGAGGAAACGGGTTCGGCCACGATCTTCGATTGCAGCTCCTATTGGTAGTGTCAAAATTGATGAAAAGCGTTTTGTCAATGATGGTTTTGCGGGGAGTAGTGATCATAACAATGGTAGTAGTAGTAATAGTAATGTGAGTATTTCAGGTTTGATTGAGGGGACGGTCAGGAGCTGTTTGCCGCAGTTGATTAAGGAGTTTCTGGGCAATGGTGTAGCAGGTGGGTCTTGGCTAGGAAGAGGGCTTGGTGGGGTTGCTATGAATGCAGTCCCGTTGAGTTTTGGTGGAGGGGAGATGGTGGTTGATGAGAAATGGAGGAGACAACAAATATTGGAGTTGGAGGTTTACTCCAAGCGTTTAGAGTTAGTTCAGGACCAGATTAAAGCCCAATTGGAGGAATTGAGATCAGTCAGCGGGATTGGTGGTCGGGATTTTGGAGCGGCCTTATAGCTGGTAAAATATTTGTTGGTCATGGTGGTTAATGACAGTGTAGGGGTAATTTACTTTTCTTTTTTATATAAGGCTTTTGTCTTTCCATTTGATGGATAGAACAGTTATTGAATAATGATTTTCTAAAATTGTTTAGCAGTTGATAGTGTGTTTTACATGTATATATGCTTTTATGCATAGGTTTGAATGACTTATTAGAATAAAGTAATAGAATTATCTTTATATTAGATGGTCCCAATTTTTCAAATTCATGCATTGTGTTCTAGAGGACTTGTTTCTGATGCATTGCTTGAGAGCCATTGAACTCTTGCTTATATGGATTGTAATGGTTTTACTGGTAGCAAGCTGAAAGCAGAGGCATCTACTTATGGACTGAATGAATTGACAATTGGAACTTTTGCTATCATAAAGATAGAATAGTTAATTATGATTCTTACATTTGTGGGGAGAAACTCATGAGTTTTGTTGCTGGTCGTATTTGTCCTAGTGATCTTTTTTTTAAATTATTGATAGGTGAATTTAATCTCTACCTAGAGGAGGATGCCTTTGACACCCTCTGCAATGAGCCATCATGGCCATCCATAATCCTAATTATCACATATTATTAACAAAGTGATCTAATTTGATAGGCTTCCTGCAGTTTACCGACCTGCCTTTTGTTGCCTGTGCCTGGGGCATCCGCTTTTCTATTTGCGTATAATTTGTTGAAATGCTTATTGTTTTTGGTCCTTTTGTTTCATACTTGTTCATAGAGAGTTCTTCCAGCTTTACATCTTTTGCCTGCATTGTTCTAGAGTTATATTTGCAGATTATTGTGGCCGTCTGGGTAGTGAAAACCTGTGATTTGTGGAAACAGAGACCTTAGCAAGCATAATATCTTTGTAGGTTGTGTGTGTTGCTTTAGGCTATCATCTTTGTAATTCCATAATGTTTTCTTTATTACATGAACTTCCTATGATAGAATTCGTGGGAATTTTTGTATGGAAGGGGATTTTGGACTTCAAAGTACCATGTACTATCTAGCACAAAAATGAAGGCAGAGAGATTATTTAGATTCTATTTGACCAATTTTAATCCACTTCTGATGGTATTTTAGGACTTGAAGATTGTTTAGCATGTTGTCTAAAGTATTGTTTGTAGACTAGCTAGTATGCTGTTTGAGGCTTTGTTTATCAGAACTAAAACTACATGATTATCTGTAATTTGCACTCCTATTGTTGAACTTCACCTATGTTTGAATTCTATCTGTCATCGCTAAAGATTTCCTACTAATCTATATGTTACTTTCCCCTCACTTTCTTGGGCCCTATAATTCTGATGTTACGGTCGGCTGATCTACTTTATAAGCATATGTACTTCGCATGTGCTACTTACTAGGATCGGTTCTTTGAGTTAAGAGTAGAACAATTGCTATTGGTAACATGGAATAGGAATAGATACACGTTTAGGACTGTTTTCAATGTACAATGCGCTAGATGCATAGTGCATGACTTTTTTAAGGGGCAAATTTTGATCATTATGATTTTAAGATCACCTAATAAGATCATTATCATCACTATTTTGCTATACTGAATTGAGTCAATAGAATAAGTAGAGATCCTGATGAGCGTGAGCAATGTCTTGGAAGTTGATCATATCTTTTAAGAGAAGGTAGACAAGGTCAAAAGCCAGAAACATCATATTTATTGAAAGCGCAAGGTCCAAAAAATGTTCAGTGCCAAAGACGATCCCTGATGTTTGTTTCGCTGATATTTGTTTAACTTCCATTTCTTGCCTTCACTGTGATATTTGTTACAAAAGTCCCCGAGTTTCAAGCATGTGACGTTGGAAAACAAGATAAATGTCTGGGTTGCTCAAGGTACAGATTGTTTTATATCTCGGCAAAGGACATACCAGTAACAGGAGGAAATATAGATTTCCATGTCCTTTTACCAGAGGCAAAATTTGGTAATAAAAAATAGTAAAATGAGACTTTATGAATTTTATCTTTCTGATAATCTAAGGGTGTGCTTGTTTAGTGGGTATGAAAAAAAAATAGGTATAGAATGAAAGATTGAGTTTGATAAGAGACTATTATTATAGAGTTATTATTTTAATTACCCATTTTTAGATAATACCTTATTCTTCTCTTATTATTGTTATGTAAGGGTGTACTTGTTACAATTAATTAAAATATAACTAATTAAAATATAATTATTAATTAATTAAAATATTGTAATTAATTAATTAAT
>JAOQMS010000178.1:12070423-12102715 GCA_027563885.1 Erythroxylum longipes
ATAATTCATGCTAAGGCAAAAATTCAAATTCCTTGCTTATTCCATAACTATCATGCTTAATTCGACAAAAATATTTCGGGGGCCAACAAAAGTAAATCGAATTGAAAAGTTTAAAACTAAACAAAAAAATTAAACGGTTTAAAATTTCACAGTTGACCCAGTTGAGTTTTTATAATCACAGGTAATATCACAAACAAAGATGCATTACTTTCATAGCAGATTTGCCTCTTTTTTGTGTAATAGTATATAACATTATAAAAGTTTGTAGAATGTTGTAGATATGTATATAATGTTACACGAAATATGTAGAATAGTATAGAGTATTCTAGAATAATATTTTAGACCGTTAGATTAAGTAGATCTTATACGTCTATTCTAAGAAGGAACTAGTATATATACCCTTTGGGGAATGACCTCGTTTGTATCGAAGGATCATAACATCATAGTATTAGTGATCAAGAAGAGAGACTTCTTCAATAGAAGTGTCTTTTCTTTCTCCCATATTCCTTCTTCCTTTTAGCAAAGTGTTTCGCGTAGTAAGGTTGACTTGGAAATGAGAGCGTACTTAAGTGCTAAATGAGTGTTGGTGAAAGTCTAAGCCCATTATAAGTGGTATCAAAGCCTTGTTTGAGATCCTTTGAGTATCGTCAGGATGGTTGGTTCAAGTGAAGTGACTACCCACGGAGGAAAGGAGGTCAAGAGGGTTCCTCCTACTAACAAGGGAAAAAGAGATAAGTCCATTACAAGGGACGCCATGGTTTAAGTAATGACTATGCTCTCAAGGTTGGAGATCACCATAGGAGAGTATTGAGAGAGGATTGATAATTAGGACAAAAGAGTGGAGGAGCTAGAGAAGAAGCAATCTATAATCTACGAAGAGATGAATGGGACTGTCAATATCGTTGCCTTTGATACTTCCAAAAAGGTGAGTTCTTTGGAAACTTCTCTTGTCTCTAAAATTATTATACTTGAGGAAGTACTTGCCACTTCGGCTGCCAAGTTGAAGGAAGTAAAGGGAGATTGGAGCTTATGTAAGATCGCAGTGACATAAGGAGTTATGACACCTATTGTTACCCCCGCTACTGCCTCTGATACTTCCAAAAATGAGAGTTCTTTGGAAACTCTTGTCTCTAAAATTATTATACTTGAGGAAGTACTTGCCACTTTGGCTGCCAAATTGAAGGAAGTAAAGGGAGATTGGAGCTTATGTAAGATGGAAGTGATATAAGGAGTTATGACACCTATTGTTACCCCCACTACTGCTAAAGTGAATGTCCTAAAGCCTAAGGCCTTTGGAGTAGCAAAAGACACATAGGCCATCGATTACTTCTTTTGGAGTATGGAGCAATACTTCAAAGCGCTTGGCATTATAGATCATGCCAAGATGATTAATAATGCTTCCCTTTACCTTATAAACATGATTATGGTGTGGTGGAGGAGAAGATACAACGATATTGAGAAGGGGACCTACACTAAGAATATATGGGAAGACTTCACGAAGGAATCAAAGAAGCAATTATACTTGACGTAGAGAAAGAAGCTCAAGCCAAGTTAAGAAGGCTCACATACTTAAGGAGCATTCAAGAATACGTTTAAGAGGTGTTGTTGGAAATTTCTGATAATCCTGATAAGGGAGCTTTCTTTGTCTTCTGTGATGGTTTACAATTGTGGCCAAGATCGAGTTAGAGAGGTGTAGTGTTCAAAACCTTGCTAGTGAAATTGTAGTAGTTGAATCTCTTTATAAAGTAAAAAGGGATGTCCTTTATTCTAATTCCCAAAAGAGTGATAAGGGCAAAAGTGGGGGAGAGAAGAAGCAAGATAAAAAAGGAGCTTCGAAGAGTGGCAAGCCGAAGGAGGGTTCAAGGAAGGACCACAAGGAAGATAATTGTGGAGAATGTCCCATATTAAAGTGCTACCTTTGTGACGGATCTCATCGAATTAGAGATTGTCCAAATAAGAGTAAGTTTGTCGCACTTGAAGAAAAAGTTTCAAAGTTTAGAGCAAGAAGGTGTAGATCCTTAGAAGTCCTTCATGCTATCAATGCCAAAGTTGAGGTGCCAAAAATCGAGAAAAAAGGGCAAATGTTCGTGATATGAGGATTAGTGGATAAGGTATGAGAGCCTTGATAGATATCAATACTACAAACAACTTCATAAAAGTAGAAGAAACCAAGCAATTAGGCCTCAAGTATACACCAATTCAATTAAGGTAGTAAACTCAGAGGCAAAAAGCATATGTGGTGTGGCGAAGAATGTGATCTGTATTGGTGAGTGACATGATTATATAGATTTTTCTATTGTTCCTATGGATGATTTTCAGGTGGTGTTGGGCATAGGCTTTATAAACAAGGTGAAAGCTATTCCAATTTCACTTACAAACACTATGTGTATCATAGAGGAGGGAAATACTAACATGGTACCTTTGTCCCAAAATGTACTAATAAAGACAAAGACTCTTTCAACCATGCAACTCACCAAAAGAGTGAAGAAGGCAGAGCGAACGTTCTTAGTGAAGCTCAAAGAGTAAAATGCCACCACCACTCTTAAAGAATTGCCTAAGAATATTGCTTGCATCTTTGTGTACTATAAGGATGTCATGCTACCCGAGTTACCAAAGAAGTTACCACCAAAAAGAGAGGTAGAACACAAGATTGAGTTAGAAGCTATATCATATCACATTTTTCCTTTGCGTGACCGAGTGAAGGAATGGTTGCAATATGACCACCAAGCCAAAGAGGTGTTACAACAAGTCGAAGAAGGCACGACTAGAAAGTTTTAGCTTGAGGATGAGTTGCTCATCACCAAAGGAAGACGAATTTATGTGCCCAAGTAGGATGGTTTAAGGAAGGAGATCATCAAATAGTATCATGACTCCTTGTGGGCTTGACATCCTAGGATGCGTTGAACCTTGGCATTTGTGTAGCGTGCCTACTGTTAGCCCCAAATGAGAGATAACGTTGACACCTACATGAAGACCTGTCTTGTGTGCCAAAAAGACAAGTTGGCGAGTGATTTATTGTAGCCATTGCCAATTCTTAAGGGACCATGGGAGAGTGCTTCAATGGATTTCATCGTCGGTTTGCCAAAAGTGAAGGAACAAAGTAACATAATGGTTGTTGTGGAGTGCTTCAGCAAGTAAGGAGTGTTCATACCCGTGCCAATAAAATTCACTGCAGAAGATGCTGCTCACTTATTCTCTAGGCATGTGGTGAAGTATTGGGACATTTCACAAACCATCATCGTACATAGGGACACTTGCTTCACGAGATGATTTTAGACGGAATTATTCAAACTTTTGGGGTTAGAGTTGAACTTCTCTATAGGCTTTCATCCTCAAACTGATGGACAAATAAAATGGGGGGGGGGGGTGAATGCCTTATTGGAATTAGTTTTGTGACACTATATAAGTGCTAACCAATAGAATTAGGTGAAGTTACTCAATCACTACAGCAAAAAGTGCTTTAAGCAACGGTATATTTACAACAATTTAAAAATATGTTGCTAAAAGTTAATATAATACAACAGTTTTTAAAGAATTTCTTTTAATAATATTAAAAGGCAATGGAAATAGTAATTTATTACTACATATAACAAACGGCAACAAAATTAAAAAATTGTAATAAATTCTTATATGTGCAACATTTGAAATTGTTACTATGGTTTACTGAAGGATATTATATTATATCATGTAAGTACATTACACACATACGTTTTGAAGTGGAACCAAAACAAAAGAAATGAGAGGAACATGGCAACGACCTAAAGCATCAATGAACCTACAACCTATGCCAAATCACCACCATCTCCTGTTTCCCCGTCATTTCGATGCTAGCTTTTCTAGCAGCTGGTTGTCATTTATAGGCATCAGTTACACATGAAAGTTACATAACAACTCTAGTTTATGTAATGGGGACATTTAATAAAATCAATATTTTTTGAAAAGTATTACCATAATGAATTTAGCAATGATTAAAAATTTTAACCAGTTTGACCTATTCAATCGTAAAATCTTGAACCATCTAACTTTGTGGTTCGATTTTCAACTTTCCGATTCAATTTACTTTAATAACTCTTGTTGTTAAAAATTGATTAATTTATTAATTAATAGATCAATTTTGTAAATTAATAAGCTCTTATAAACTAAAACAAACCAATTAATTTTCATTTAAGAATCTCTTTTTTAATTAAACTTAAAATTTTCTTATAATTTTAATTTCAATAATAATGAATTTTATTATTTAACTACTTAATGATTAGCTAATTCATTAGTTGATACAAAGTTAAAGAATAGAATGTTAAAAAGGAGGAAGAATAGAAAATTATAAGAATTAGTATAAATAATTATCAATATTTTTAATTAGATATATATTTATATGCATATGTATATAATTTTTTTTGAAAAATTAAAAAGAGATTTTTATATATCACAATATACACCTTGTATAGCTTACAAGAATTGTTCCTCAAAAGAGTTGGGGAAAATGTCTTCGTTGGGTTTCAAAATCCCAAAACGACTCAACCAAGCTAAGGATAGATTACAAATGAATTAACCTTTCATGTTTTAATTATACTACTGAGTTTTAAGGAATTATTGCCCTTGCCTGGCTCCTATTTCTGCTCCTAAATAATAAATGTTACAAGCTTGAAAAGGCTTTACATCACAAATTAGATATGCTCTCCTTTCTTTCTTGATCATTCACCGAAAGCTTAAACGGAAGCGAAATTAGGAGGATTGTTTATGTAACACCCCACTCCTATCTGACATATGCACGTACATATGCCCGACAGAAGTGGCATGTTAACTATCTCACCTTCACTTTACTACATGGCATCATAAGCAAAATAAAAAATAACACATCTATATTTCAAAATTTTCCTCATTTCATATCATAAAACATAATTTACAATGTAACATTTCATATGGATACATTGTCAGCCTATCAAAGCTCACAGTTCAGTTTACAAAGTATGCTACATAAATGAGGAAATAAACCAAAAACTAAAAACTAATCTTATGTCCCCAGCTGACCGACCTTTGAGTCATAACTTGTACTAAAATGTAGTCTTAGCAGCTAAGTCGTCGCTCTATCTTAAACCTAAAATTGTCAACATTGCAATTTTAATGAGTTTTGTGAACTTAGTATAGTAACCATCCTCGATGGTTCACTCTTGTTAAACCACATAACAATTAATAATCATGTTACCACATAATTCACATCAACTTAATTTTTATCAAGTAATATCACATAACACCTGATCACATTTTTCATCTTTCAAAAAAACAAAATTCAAACATTTCATCATTTCAGTACAATATTGTAGGACACATACATTTACAAATGATCTCATACACAAAGTTCTCAAAACATTGCAATCATTCAATTTATTTAGATCATATGGATATGCTATGTTATGAGACTCAATTTCATTTCTTTCATTGTTGTGACTGTGTGCCTTTTTCACTGTCCTGTATCTGTTATGGATACCAGACTCTTTCATACTGTCCCTTATCTGTTGGAGATACAGGACTCTTTGCACACATTGAGCCTTAGGCTCTAATCACGAATGTCTGAGCTTTAAGCTCTTTTTCACTGGCGACATCAGTCACAACTACGTTTATATTTCATGCATTGGAATGAAATGTATTCCTCAATTTCAAACATCACATTTGATCAATCACATTTACATTCATGTTCTTATTCATAATAATCATTGTATTAGGTCTGACATGAACATTCAAGTTGAGAACCGTGTAGTCAATCTTATTCACATACAAGTAGCACTTCTAATGTTTTAATCATGCATCAAAACTCCTCGGACATTTCATGTCCGGAATTCAATACAAAATTTAGTACACATTCATCAATATCAAATTTAATTTAGAAATAAACAAAACAATTCAAGGTGAGATCATCTTAGGTTACTCACAATTGATCCCTTTTTGCTTATTACCTTGAAGTTCCGGCAATATTTGGAAGCGGTCGCTCTACTTGCTCTTTTATATGCAATCAAATACAATTTCATATTACCACATTGTTCATGTAACTAAATATGCATTTTTATAAATTTATCATGTAACATGCATGATCAATGACATATTCTCAGGTATATTTCTGTAATAAAACGATTCAAAGATCAATTGTACTCCAAATGTGTCAAAATTCATACACCCATTAACTATTCCAGCTTTCATGTCAACACAACTTTCGGGTCTACTTTACATGATCATTATGACAAGGAAAATGGTGTATTTCTTTAACACTTTCTTTTAGAAAATTTTTACCCTGTGACTTAAGTTTCTAATGACTCTAAGATCATACAATTTAGTTGATTATTCTATGAGTTATGCTCAAAATACTATAGGCTGAGTACATTTGAAATTTGGCTTAGGCATGATCATACATTCAAGTTGCACAACTCATATCTCTCAAGTACAATATCCAAAAATTACAAACTATATACCAATTAAAAGCTAAGAGAATAAGCTACAACTTTTGTGAAGACACCTTTGTCTGATCCAACCTACATTAATATAGTTTATTTGATAACAACAGGACACGATTTCTATCATGGGTAATTTTATAGCCTAAGCCAAGACTAAATTTTAAGTCAAAATTTGAAATCCTTAGAGACAGAATTAACATTCGAATTCTTTAAGAAAGTTGTAGACATATGTCTCTAGTTTAATCTGAATTAAGAATCAACTCATTTGGAAATCTACAGATCAGGATATAATCAAAATACCAAAGCATTTTCAATGAAAATTCTCCAGTTCATAACATTCCATCACATTTCCTCTTTTTCATCCTAAATCCATTAATCAAATCTTTCCCGAACGAATCCATATGGCTCTAACTTTTCATGGTGAGGAAGAACAATGCGTTAAGAATCTATTGGTTCATATTTCAAGTCATTTGGAGGTTGGATGAAAAAGTTATAGCTAAAATACTCAAAGCTATTTAGTAAAAATACTCTAGTTCATATGTAGACTTCAAAAACCAAAATCATACACGCAAACCATCACATTCTTCTTTCTCTCTCTACTATAATTTTGTTTTCAACAATTCTTAACAAAATCTATAACCTATTTTTCACATCTTTCTATAGTTAACAACTTCACAAACTTTTATCTCAACTCATCTCAACAAAAACAATTAAAAAATCTAAGATAACCATAAACATCAAAACCGACATCCCTCATGCATCTTCCTTATTTTCTGCATTTTTCTCTATGTTTATGTACTTATTCATTCTCACTACTGAATTTGTTTCTTCCCATATCACTCATGCATGAACCCATGTACAATACATTAAAACATCATCAAATGTTATTCACGAAAAACTTACTTGACTTAGTAAAATTCTGGCTCTAAACTCATTTGAAATCATTTCTAAACACTCCCAAATACATTCACGTATAACAACAGTAAATAGAAGAACAGAGCATAAACACCTTGAACATTCAACCATTATTTTCTGCAATTTATAACTGCTTCACTAATCTATTGGTATACTTTCTGCTCATTTCCTATTTCAAATTTTCATCTAACTCATTCATCACTTAATATCACTGAAACTACACTTCCTAACCCACTCATGCATGTGTTCATTTACAACAGTAAAACATCATCAAAGTCACTTACTTAATTCAACAATATATCCAACGATGAGGGGGAATCAATAGCACAAAAAGATGTTTCGATGGATGAACATGAAAAGAGTGTTTTGGTGCCGAACAATAGAGAGAGAAAGTTACACTGAATAATAAGTGAGGGCAGATAAAATTTCCTTCCAAAAACACTTGCTACGTGTCCTCTTGTATGTAATATATTGGTTACATATATATGGTGCCACATGTCATACTATAATTTGTCTCTTATTTTAAATTTTTCTTAGTCTAAAATACCCCAAATTTTTGAAAATTTCCTAAAATTCACCATAAATTTCTAAATAATAACTATTATCACCAAATAAATTTTCAACAAAAATAATCCATGATTCGTATTTTAATCGCATTTATAAATCAATTATACCTGAAAATGTCAATGAATACATGCACAATTATTTCATGAATATTAACACAATTCACATATTTAAATATGCCATATGGTGCATGAAATGCACTTCTAATTTTTTAGTATACATTATTCTAGGGTCTTAGCCCCTAATATAGGATATTGGGACGTTATAGTTTAACAAATGTGTATGCCTCCTCATAGGGAAAGACAAATTTTTTTGTTTAGTGCCATATTTTCACACGAGATCTAGGTTTCTACATTACTTCCATTGTATAAGGGATGAACTATCTGATCTCTTCTTGTAACTTTCAATCAGCAAAGCATCTGGATATGGTTTTCGATGTGATGATGCCTTGAGATTTTTGTCTTTCCTTTTATTGAAAGGTATCGACTTTAAGATCAAGCATCTAACTGTAGGTGGGGAGCAATTGAAGCTTACAATTTGGGATATGCATATAAATTCGTATTGGTCTTATGTTGTTCATGTTTCCAATTTACTATGTATACCTTGTGTTACTGCACTTTAGATAGTCTTGAGCATAAGAGCCTATGCCATTTCAACGCCTTATGAGCTTTACTACCAAATACCAACGCAACACTAAACTATACAATAAAAAGGGAATAGCTTGAGAAAATTGTGCTTCGCATAACTAAAAAGATCGCAAAACTACGTATACAATTCACCATAGTTGGTGGTATAAAATTTAAGTGAGGGGTTCATTACAAATATATTTAGTGAACTCAAAATGACCTATCAATTACCCTTGTGAGTACTTTTTCTGTAGTAGAACAACAAAATGAACATAATTACATTGAGAGGTTTATATTTATTAATTTGCTCAATTAATATGCTTTTTGTAGCAGAACATGAGAGGTTCAAAACACTAACGAGCTCTTAATATAGGAATGCCCAAGGGATTGTTCTTGGTATGCTATTGGTAGTATAATTTATATGATATGGCTTATCGATGCTGCTACTAATAAGTGACGAGAAACAATAAAGATCTATTATAAGGGAAAGATCTTGCATATATTTGTGGTGTGCGTTCAACGTGAAATGTAGGAAATGCTTATCCATACAATACTTTTGTTGCGTATTGGAGAGCTCTTCAATAATTTAAACATTAGTTTTCCTTGTTTTTTTCAATTTGATCACAAAAAGTAGAGCCACTTTTGAAATAAGAACAGTTGCTTTAGCACCTTATCTTTGTATGCGTATCTGATTGTTTGGTATGTCACATCATTCCAGGGGACTGGATTGATCCTTTACTTCAAAGGCATAAAAAGACAAGTGAATGTTTTAGTTGCAAATATACTACTCGAACTTACTTGAATTAATCACCTGTCCATCATTAGTATATTAACTTACTATTTTTTGTTAAAACAGTTTATGATGTGTCAAGAAGAGAAACCTTTACTAACTTGTCAGAAATCTGGGCTAAAAAATTTGAACTCTATTGCACAAACAATGACTATATGAAAAAGCTTATTGGAAATAAAGTGGATCGATTAAGGTACCCTTATTCTGTGTTGAGGAAAATAAATGGATAACCGATAGTTACCTATCATGGGATTAACTTTCTAACACTTCTTCCCACAATGTCCCCGTGCAGCACCTTAGTGCATAAACTATTGATTCATTGATTGTCCATTATAACACCTGGAAAGTATAATCTCAAACTGGCTTTCTTCGCAGTTCAGCCTATTAGCATTGATGCAATAATGAATTTTACAGGATCACTGAGTCCATTATATCTTCCTTAAATTTATACTTTTTATTCTCTTATTTTATCCTCATTTTCCTTGTTAAAAATTTATTTAAGTTAAAAAAGAAAAAATAGTATCCTGCTTCCCATCTTCTTATTGGTTTTATTGAAACTTTTGAATGATGTCGGCAGTCTAAAAGAGATGTAAGTAGAGAAGAGGGCATATCTCTGGCAAAAGAGCTTGGATATTTGTTCCCAGAGAGTAGTGCCAAAACTAGAGAAAATGTAGAGAAGTTCTTTGAAGATCTAGCATTGGAGTTGCTCCCTTTGGAATAAAATAAACATTATGAAAAGATGTTATACCTATAAGTTTTGAACAACAGGTTACCATAAAAAGATTATCATATTGATCATAGTCAATTTGCAATTTTGGCACTGGTCAAAATATTTTAATCCTTCCGTTGTATTTCTACTTTTTATTGATTAGAGCTATTATCATATCAAACTATTGAATCACTTTAAAAAACAAGATGTTCTACTTTGTGACCAAAAGATATACCTCAGATTATGGAAATGGGGTCTTCCACTCCTGATCCTAACATTTCACCATTTTTCTTTCAAATCATGGACATCCCTAGTATTTTGGAGGTATGATCAACTACAACAAATATAAACATTTTCAAGTAGAAACCAGAACAACAAGCGTCTACATACCAACATTGTTACTAATGTAACAGGGGTGACCTTTATATGAAAGCATGATGTTCAAATAGCTATAGAAGGCTAAATTGAGTGATCTTGATGGTGTATATATAATGAATTATGAACTTTTAAAACATTTTTGAACAAATTATGTATATGATAATTGATTTACATACAAAAAGAATTTTATAGTGTTTTAACATTAGTAGTATTGTCTTTTGACTCATTTTTGTTATTTATAGCATATATAATTGCTCTTGGATAAGGATGTACTTCATGAAGGATTTTAGAGTGCACATACATATTGGTTTTGTTTAATATTAGATTAATTCATTTATATTCCATATGGAATGAAGGACGATATTGTAGATAAATATTTTAGCAAGTGATTTTTTGCTTAGGTAACGTATGATTAAGCTAATACAAAGGTTGAATTGAAGGAAATTTACTGTGCAACATATTTCAAGACTTGTTTACAAATATATATAGGTCCTTTCATTACGAAACTAATAGTACTACATACTTAATTTTTCTTATTTCTTTCTTTCTTTTCTTTCTTCTTCTTCTCTTTTTTCCTTCTTTTTTTCTTTCCTTCTTTCTTTTATGCTTTCTTTTTCAAAATAAACATGCAGTAATTCAAGAAATATTGGACCTTTCACAAATTTCAAAGCAAATAATGCAAATAACCGTCAAGGTTCAAAACAATAAAAAGGTCTTCAAAGGAAAATAGGATAAAGGTTAATATGTGGGTTTAATCAATGAAAAAGGCCAACGCTCAACTTGTTTATTCATAAAGGTCAATTTTAGGCATGGTAATTTTAAAAAGGATAGGCTAAAACAAGTTGTTCATTTTAGGTGCCTTTATCATGTTAATGCCTATAATTTAACAAATATGGTCTTGATATGTATAACAAAGCAAATTCTAGAATTATCCTACCATGCAATAATAACACACACATGAAAAAGTAACAAGAGCTTTAAAAATTTTGAAAATGTGCCCTTAGGCTCAAAAGCTCATTAAAAAAATTGGGCATATGATTACAAAAAATATAACATAGAAAACTAATTTCATTCTAACCATCATCCTTTTGCACACCAATTCAAGTCAATATTTAATAAGGACATATAGTATTCATGGAAAGATCTCAAATAATTCAATATATCACTTCATAAAATATTATAATCAAGATTATAATAAGCTTAAAGAAAAACTTTAAAAATTCAATAAATCCATCCCCACACTTAAATTGGATATTAACCTCATTGTACACAATATAAACATGAATAATGAGTGAGAGGGTTGAGTTGGTACTTTTCTGAATATGACGATTTCTTGATTTGGATCCATCCAATATGAGACTAATATCCTTGCAAAATATTTAAAAATGATAAAAAGAAACAAAAGAAATAACATAACAGAAAATAAAATCCTTAACTAGTAAGAAAGTAAAAACAAAATAATATAACAATTGAAATAAAATTAAAACTAAGTCATAGGTTGCCTCCCATGCAACGCTTCTTTAATGTTAGTAGCTCGTTGTAAATTGCATGTTTAACATCATCCTGAATCAATAATCAGCAGCTTGCTTCCTCTCTTTGCTTCACAAAGCAGTTTCATAGCCTGTAAACAAGCCACATGTTGCAAGATAATAATAAGGACATAATTTATCAAATTAATAAATCCAATTTCAAATAACTATGCCCTTTTTAATGACAAGCTGTTAATGAAAGAGGGAATAGCAAACTCCTTGAATCGTCGCTTGGCTCGAATAGCTTGTCAGTACTTAGGGTCATTACCAATACCTCATCAATAGTTTCCTTATTTGGTTTCTCCAACAATTTTTCCTCAACCACCTCTGTCCACTCTTTTTCTTTTTCCTAGATAGAGGTTTCTGGCTCATCTTCTTCATTTATCTTCTGCCACTTCTCTACTTCCTCTTTTTGGTTGGAGACTTCTTCTTCTTTGGGAAGCTCTTCTTTAATGTCACTCCATTCATGAAGCCAACCCTTTCCTTTTCTTCACTCTCAAATTTGTGTCGGTAGGCTTTGATTTCAGCAAGGATTTCCATTAATTTATCTCTAAGACCTGCTTCCTCCTCCTCTTTTCTTCTTCTTTTAAGAGCTTGTTTTGGAATGTCACTCCACTCATGAAGCCAACCCTTACCTTTTCTTCACTCTCAAATTTATGTCAGTTAGCTTTCAAATCTACAATGGCTTCTATTAATTTATATCTAAGACTTTCTTTTTCTGGAAGCTTGTCGTGACCCTTGAAATTGATTTCCCTTCTATGTTCTTTAGCATCTATTTTAGTAGGACTAGACACACTTCCTTAGATCTCGCCAGATAACATGTCTGCCTGTTGGTCTATCCGATTCACCAAATTTTGTATTCGAGCCTCTTGTTCTTGATGCTTTATGATTGATTCTTAAATTAAATCAACCATCATATCTTCCAAAGTTAGCTTGTAAACTAGGGGTGCTTGGTGTAGTAAATATCCAACTAGAGCGTAATTGTCCCATCCATAAGCATGAGAGTTGCTCCATTCTGAATTGTATTCATTCCCGTATAGTGCACCTTGAAGTCGATTATACATGCTTAGTCGCTCCCATGTATAAATTGGTGCTCGACAATCATGATTTTAGTGATAACTCCCACCAAGGTCACAACGGGGACTAAATATCTGTTCAGCTCCCAAAAACAAGTGAGAACACCTTTTTCTCCCATATAGTGATGATATAGATCGCGAAGACATATTCTAACTCCCACAAAAGTCTTGTCCACTCTATCCTTCCATTGCAAGTTGTAGCTATGACAATAAATCGTAATTCTTACAATAAACTACAAACTCAAGATTAAGTAGAGAAATTCAAAAGATAATTAAATTGATAAGCCACAAATACAATAAGATAAAATTAAATAAAGAAAAGAAAGAAAATAAATACAAAATCAAAATAAAATAAAACAAAATAAAAACAAAGATAAAATAAAATAAAAAAATGACTAGAGTATTAGCATTCGAGCTTTACTAGTATCAAAGTCCCCGACAATGGCGCTAAAAACTTAATTGACCCATTTCGTGATAGTCAATATTGTAATAAACCACAAGTACACAATATAGTTGTAACTAATACCAGCAAGTACCGATCAATCCACGAAGACTATGAATACTAGTAATTACACTTCCCCTATTATCTAGCCTACATATTGATTTTAGATTTTTAATAAAAGGAAAATAAAACTAAACAATTAAAGAAATAGGAAATGATAATGAATATTTACGTCAATCAACTTTTTCTAATTACGATAGATTTATTCACACTAGGATTTCTCAATCTCTACGTATGAAATCAAATAATCAATCAAACATATAATCAATCAAACTAATTGCACTAATAGAGGAATCAAATTATATCAAAGTATTATCATAAGATTCATCTAACCTAAATACTAACTGGATGTTTAGTTACATATTATCAAACACGAAATCAAACCTAAACCGAAGGAAAAACAAATTTAAAATAATGGTTTCATAATTCCAAATCTCCTTGGTTGTCTTCTATCGAATCATCTCGTGATGTAGAGACTTGCTTTTGTATTCTGATGAATCTTTCAGTGAAATCTTTGTGTTTTCCACTTCTTTGAACCGAAATCGCACTTAGAGAATGACTCAACATTTGGAAATCACCTCCCAAAGTCTCTCCTATCCATTAGAAGCTGAAAAAATCATTTTACATCAAAAATTAGGTTCTGGGTTGTGCACGCTCATGTGCACGATCTTGCACATGACTATGCATAATCAGAATTAGCTAGAAATCGCGAAAATGCACTTCACATTCATTTTCAACCTTTTTTCCCCATCAAAGCACCACTTTTAAAACTCTACATATGGATTATGGATCAGGATGTTGGCTTGAATTTTAGCTCTTGAATCACCTCATTTAGATCTCATAAGCCACAAACATGTCCATGTAAAGCTCCGGTAGTTAGGCTGCCAATTCTTCAAAAATAAGCTTTATGCCATGTTTTCTATTCTTCTCCTTTAAGTCCACGAAGGCATTTATCACCCATAAACACACTTAAAGCAAATTAAGTACCAAATATAATATAAAAGTATAAAAATCAAGCAAAATACATCAAATATGGGTGTAAAAATATAATCAAATATCCATCTATTACATTCCTCCGCGGTGACCTAGTAGAAACAATCTATATAGAATAACTTTTGGGATTTGTTACTAAGGGGAGTTTAGAAAAGTGTGCCTATTGAAGAAATCTTTATATGGTTTAAAGCAGTTTCCTAGATCATGGTTTGGATGGTTTAGTTCAGTTGGGAAGAAATTTGGTCTCAAGTTGTGTGGAGTGGACCATTCAGTGTTATATCAACATACAAGATCTAGCAAAACTCTATTGATCGTATATATTGATGATATTGCTATTACTGATGATGTAAAATTGAATTAATAGCTTGAGTGAATTTTGCAACAGTAATTCCAAAAAAAATTTTGCAACAACAATTCCAAACAAAATAATTTGGTCTATTGGAGTATTTTTTGGGCATCTAAATTGCAAGATCTAAAGATAATATTTGTATCTCCCAATGCAAGTATGTTCTTGATCTTTTAAAAGAAGTTAGCTTGTTGGAATGTAAATTGGTACATTCTCCAATGATCCTAACCTGAAACTTAATGCAAACTAAGGAAAAATCTTGAAAGATCCACGAAAGTATAGGAGACTTATTGGAAAATTAATCTTACAGTTACTAGGCCTGACATTTCATTCAGTACAAGTGTTATGAGTCAATTTATGCAGTCTCCTAGGACTAGACATTGGAATGCAACTATTCGAGTCTTGAAATACCTCAAGCATTATCTTGGCAAAGGACTTTTATATAAGAACCATGGGCATTGTTCAGTTCAAACCTACAATGATATTGATTGGGCTGGCTCTAAGATTGATCGGTGATCTACTACAATATGACATATACAACTTAAGAACTTGTTTGGGTAAAACATATATTACAAGAACTTGGATTTCAATTAACACAACCTATAGAGCTAATTTGTAATAATCAAGTAACCATTTACCTTGCTTCTAATATGGTTTTTCATGAAAAGACAAAGCATATTGAGGTAAATTGTCACTTTGTCAGAGAGAAGGTGCAACAAAATATGATAAAACCACTTATGTAAAGTTTGAAGACAAGTTAGTTGATCTATTTACCAAGTCTTTGGTTGGAAGTTGTGTAATACAACTGTGTAACAAGCTTGGAGCTTATGATATGTAGCCTCCAGCTTTAGGGGCCGTTAGAGATTAAGATCTGATTTTGATATGATTCAGTATCTTTAGTAATTATGATTTGATTTGATTTCGATTCTAATTGTAATTTACCTTATATGAATAAGACAATTTAGTATACAAAAGGATTGCTGGGGTGATTTCTAGAAGTTCTTCCCATCCCTTTTCTTAATTCATAGCAATCGCTTCAACTCTTCTTTGATTAGTTGAAGTCTTCTCATATATGAAAACAATCTAATTCCAGTTATAGTTTTTATCTCTCTTCCATGACATAATCAAACCCCTTTATCTTTGTTAAGTAGTTGTTGAATCTAAAAGTACATCTTCTGGGTTGTTTGTTGGCTAATTTTTGGATCAAGATTGGAGTATGGTCTGATAGGATCTAGTCGTAGAAAGTAGCTTTGCTGATATAGGACAGATAGAAGAATTATTAACTAGCAGCTAAAAATTACAAAATTAGGAAATATGACATATATTAGGCTACCAGAATATCAAGTCTCAGGGTTAAATTTTGGCTAGGAATGTTGAAATCCTAGATTTTATATAGCTAGACTTTTAAGGTTTGATTGCTGAAAATTTAGGCTTCAAATTTTAGGGTTTAATATGGCTAAAATTTAGGTTTGTGATGACAAGAATTTTGTATGAAACACAAATAATGGTGAGTAGAAAACTAGGAATCACTCTTAGAAGAAAGAATCACACCTTTTAGTTGAAAACTCAAGTTTTTAAAAAAAATTCAGATTACTTCTTATTGAAGGGTTGAATACAAACATATTTATAGAGGAGTTTTTAAAACCTTTATTCTAATAGGAAATGGTTCCTAACAAATGTAAATCCTATTCTAATAAAAATTCTATAAGTCCTAGATAACTAAGATAACAAATCTAAAATAGAATAACATGTTTAACTTACTATTACTTCCTATCTAATAAGAAATATAACATAATTTAAATTTCGACCCTTGTCTTTGATGTCAATTCAATTCTCAATTCTCATTCCACCAAATTAAAGCTCGTGGTTGGCTAATTTTTTCTCTTTTATTTATTCTATATACTTTAAGATCTTTTGCATTAATTCTCCCTAGCTTGTATGAAGTCATTCTCAATATAGAATATGAAAAATATTGATCATATAAGTCTGGATTTAACTTTTAAAATTTTGATTCTAGAATCTAAGTACTGTTAAAAATTGGTCTTCCTTTCCACTTGACAAGAAATTATCAATATCCTCGATCTCTTATGGATACAATTTGGTCATCAAGGACATCCTCTATTTCCTCTTCCTCTTTAAGATGAGGAGTGGCTGGAATTTTTACAGCTACAGTATGAAATTGGTCATCTTGCCCATGATAAATAGTTAAGTCCGTAATATTAAAGATAAGACTTATTCCCATGTCACTTGTTAATTCCAAAACATAAGCATTGACACTTATCTTCTTGATTTTCTTATAAGGTTTAACATTTGTGAATGAAGTTTCTTATATTTCCCTATTTGTAAATGCTCTAGACAAATCCTAACCATCACTATATCCCCTTTATTGAATTCCACAAAGCGACTATATTGATCAACATGTTCTTTACAAGACAAATTGTTAATTGTTACCTTTCATCCCTTATATGTTATCCAAAACCTTAAGCTTTAGTACTAACTCATGTTGTTGGTGGCAAAGGAATCAAATCAAAAGGCTTCCTTAGTTGAACTCCTGAAACTATTTCAAAAGGGATCTTACTAATAGAACTATAAATATAACTTTTTAATGCAAATAAAACCATAGGAAGAATTAGGTCTCAATTTTTCACATTGTCTCCAACCAAACATCTTAACAAGTTCCTTAAGTTTCTATTCACTACCTCTGTTTATCCATGAGTTTGGGGATGGAAATAAATTGAAAATTGAAGCTTAATGTTCAATGTTTTCTATAGAGTTTTCCAAAAATAACTCTTAAACTTTACATCACAATTAAAGACGATGGTTAAAGACAATCCAAGAAATGTACAACCTCTTTGAAGAAAATTTTAGCAATACAGACAACATCATAAATCTTGAAACAGGGAATGAAATGACTTATCTTGGAAAACCTATCCACCATCATAAGATAGAATCATAACCTCTTATAGTTTTAGGTATTCCCAAGACAAAATTCATACTTATATCCTGCAGGCATGGGCAATGGTGTGTATAATCCATAGTTTTGTTCCCTTCCTTTAGCTAATTGATATGTTTGACATTGTCATATGACCTTAGACACATCCTACTTTAAAAAGGGCCAATAAAAGCAATCTTCAACCATTTCAATGGCTTTATCTCTTTCCAAAAGTATCCTACTCCTCCTCCTCCATATAATTCCCTCAATATTTCTAACATGTCATCAAGTTGAGGTATTGGAAATCTATACCTTATTATGATCTTATTTATTGCCCGACAATCAATACACATTCGCCAACTTTCATTCTTTTTAGGAGATGGTGCTAGAACTACACATGGACTAAAACTTTCTTGAATAAATACTTTTTTCAATAACTCATTTATATTTAAAGGAACTATGTAATAATCATCAACCCAGGTTTTTCCTTAGACCCTTAACCATTATTTCTTCAACTCTTCATTCTTAATAAGATTTAAGAAAAAGTTGGAAGATTTGGTAAAGTAGATCTAGGTACAAAGTCAATATCATGTTGAATATATCGCAAATGAGGTAATTCAAATCATCTGGTGTAAAGGCTGAAAATCATCCAACAATTCTCTTACTTTTTTTAGTAAGGTAAAGGATGCTTCAAGTGTTGTTTATGTTACTTCCATCAGTGCCATTGTAAACAAAATTTCCTTTTCCTTGTTAATAGCTTCAAATTCTCTCTCCTTAAGGATATTAAGAGATTTTTTCTTGGCATTTATGGTTGTCTTGTTACTTCATCTTTATTTTTATACCTTATCTACCTTTATAGGCTTCAAAAATAATCTTCTTTCTATGAAATATAAACTAATAGGTGTTAGCTTTTCCGAAGTACTACACATATCAATCATAAAGCCATGGTTGCCCAAGTAAAATGTGAGATACTTTCATAGGAATGACATCACACTAAATAGAGTCCTAATATATTCTTAATTTGAAAGGCACAAAGCACCTTCAAGCAACTAGTGTAGTACTATCATTTACCCAAGCAACTTTGTAAGGATATGGATGTTTCTCCGTTTATAAATTCAAAAGCTTCAACATGTTCTTCAATACCACATTCATACTACCTCCGCTATTAATGATAAGCTTGCATACTTTATCTCCGTATCTAACTTGATTAAAGAAAATAACAGTACGATTGTAGGACTAGTTAGTTCATCAATAGGGACTCCTACCAAGTCCTCCTAACTTTATGCTTACACACGTACTCATCAAATTCTTCATTTGCTTCTTTTCCCATCACATGCAAACCTTTATTAAGACATTCATAAGCAAAGTGGCTTGATTGACTTTTTCTAAGTTAGTAGATATTGTAATAATTGTAAGTGCACAACATAGCTGTAGCTAGTACCGACAAGTACGGGTCGATCCTACGAAGATAGTGATTACTATTAATTACCTTTTTCCTTTCATCTAGCCTATTGATTGATTTAGGATTTTAATAAAAGTAAATAAAAATAAAACAAGTAAAATAAAATAGGCAACGATATTGAATAGATAATTAAGAATTCACTTAGAAAATTATAAATATCAAAAATTAATATCTAGGTTTTGAATCCCCCACAACCCTATCTTTTATTATTCAATTGTTTTATTGATTTATTGGATCGTGGAGATTCCTATGGTATGCTAATAGCTAACCTTGAGTCTACTAACAACTAATCCTAAGATTTTCAACCGAATTACTCAAGTTAAAGTTTATATGATTGCTTTATCGATTTGTTAATCCCTCTATTAAGTTTGATCATAATCTGGAAGATTTATGTCATCCTATCTCTAGGTATTCAATCAACTCCTTCTAATTACGGTAAATCTATACATCAATATGATTTCTCAATCTCTATATATGAAATCAAATTATAATCGAATATTCCTGAGCCAATTAGAACATAAATAAAACACATAATCAAATCACAATATAACAATCAAACCAATTGCATTCATAAAAGAATAAAATTATATCAAAGTATTAATATAGGGTTCACCTGACCTAAATACTAACAACATGTTTAGCTACACGTTATCAAACAAGAAATCAAACATACACTGAAAGAAAAACTAATTGAAAACAATGGGTTTATAATTCTAAATCTCCCTTATTGCCTTTTATCGAATATTTTTACAATGTAAAAATTTGATCTTATATTTCGAGTGATCTTTCAATGAAGTCCTCATGTTTTTTATTTCTCTGGATCAAAATCGCCCCTTGAGAATGATCTCCATATCTGGAATCACCTCCTGAAATCTCCTCCTTCCTTTAGCCTTCTGTGCGTCAAATCTTCGTTTTATATGGTGTTTTCAGCTGAATTTTTCTCCTTTAAGTCTGTGAAGGCAATTATATTCTGTATACACACTTGAAGCAAATTAAGTACTAAATATACGATAAAAGTATAAAATACTAAGCAAAAAAATATCAAATATAAGGTATAAATATGATCAATTATGTATCTATCATGGCTCCTCCCATTGCATCGGAAGCACTTCTTGTCACTACTACCTCCTTTCATCCTAGTCTTAGCTATGACTTTGCCTTTAAGTTCAACTCCTTAAGAAGTTTTGTAGTTATTTTGTGGTGTAGATTTTAATACATTAGGTGTCGGTTTAAAGTTTTGCACCGTCATAATTCTCTTCATACTAAACTCCTCAACTTGACTTGAAACTTTTTAGTTATTTATTATCCTAAGTATTGTTCCACTCCTAAAGCCAAGCGATATGTATCTTCAAGGCTATAAATCCTTTGAATTATTAGATCCTTGCGAATTTCTATCCTTAAGCTATTTTTGTAGTGAGATATAAGTTGTCTTTCTGACTCTATCCCTTCACATTAGATAGAAAGTTCATCAAATATTTTCATGTACTCAGTTACGAACATAATCCCTTATCTAAGGGTTGTAAGTTGATCTTGGAGATCTTCCTAACAACGAAATGCTAAGAATTTTTCCAATAACTTCAACTTCATCTATTCCTAATCAACAATAGGTAAATGACCCGTTTTTCAAAATCTATCCTCTGTAGATCTCTACTAGATTTTAGTGTATCTAACTAGCTTTATATTTTTTAACCAAACTTTTGATCTTTAGACATATAGTACTAGTCAAAGAAATCTTCCATTGCTACTATCTAGTTTAAGAACGTATATGGATCCATCTTTCCTACAAAATTAAAGGCTTCATCACGAACTTTCTTACTAATGTCAACGAGTTCGTTGTGTGTCTCAACTCTATTGTGGCCTCTAAAGGCTCGCACGCACTCTCCATATGTTGCTAATCGGTTTCTGGATATCTCGATAAATGTTGATTCTTAACCCTTGGTGGTCTAGTTTTCTAGTTAAATATTGTATATGCCTACTCAAACGGGGATTTTTTTTGTCTAATATCTTCCAGCTTTAATCATAATTTTCAGGATTGCATGAGAAGGGCTTGAGGGTTGAAGAACCATAGATTAGTCTTTAAGAATTTTATGAGCCATTGTTGTGGAGCTGAATTTGAACAAGAAAATGTTGTTATCATTTAAAAATACCTCCAGTAATCCGCAACTCTTCCACTGCTTTTCAGCCTAGGAATTCAAAGCGTGGAAGGCTGGTCTTTTGTCCATGAAGAAGCCCAAGAGTGTTGATTCCGATTTTTTCATACGCTCCTTGAGTATGTTCACTTTTTGGCCCACCATTACGTTGCCTTCAATCATCTTTGGGGGCAGTATTGGAGTTGGAGGGAAGAGCCTGCATCGTCTAGCACCTGCTTCAAAATTTTCTGGTATGGTTAATGCCTGGTGGTTTTCTGAGGTAATGCACTAATGGTTCAGAGGAATTAGGTATTTTGACTTCTGGGAGAGGCAAGGTAGGTTTGGCCTTGTCAAAAGACTTAAATAGTTAATAACTATGTAATGGAGCAATTTGAACCTTGTGTCGATGACAGATGAGGTGACGCTGGGAGCATAAGGGAAGGATGAGATGGGTAAAAGATGAAGATGAAGAAGAAAATAGACAATGACAGCAGCTGAAGGTTAGGTGGGAGAGAGTCTTTGCATATCATGAATTCTGTGTGAATACAACCAACATATTATCTATCTTTGTTAATCGACTTTGTGTGTTTATAAATTTATAAAATGATATTTGCATCTTAGAATGAATGTTCCTAAATTTCTCCACAAAACGTGTGAAATCAAAATCCCAATCTAAAGGTCATTTACAAGAGGAACAACAAAAATTCCAACCAGCACATCACATGATAGGCACTTTATTGAATAACAAAGGAACCAACCTTTTCAACATTTTGTCGACTTTGAGCATAGAATTGCAACTAAAAACCGTCGGCTTGAGCTCAATGTTGTGCATCCGCAGCAAAGTTCATCTTTGGTTAAAAAGATGGCGATACATTCAACTCCCAAATAAAGCGATCAATTACGGCTAAGAGACAATTCCAAGTGCTGTATCCTTTTAGCCAAATCATACTTTCCACAGTTTTTCAATCCATCTGTTACAAGATCAAAGCACCTTGAAATAGGTCTCAAACCCATTTCAGTCATTTCCACCAAATAATTAGCTGCATCCACATATCTCCCACCGCGTCCACACATGGTTATCAGCATCGTGTACACTGGTCTATTTGGAGGGTGCCCCTTTACCTTCATCTCGCTGAAGAAACAAAAAGCATCATTAAACTGCCCTCTTCTGCACATACCCTTAATTATTGGTGCATATAAACTAGGAAATGGTCGATGACCATCTTCAATTGCACTCTGCAATAACCTAAAAGCTTCATCAATTCTACCCTCCTTCGAAGCAGCAGCAATTAATATCTTATAACTATTGATATCAGGATAAAAACCCAACCTGCACACACTATGATACATATCAACACAAAAATCAACCTCTCCGGATTTACAAATTGCTTCAATAAAAGTATTAAATGTTGTAACATCGGGGCAAAAACCCTCCTTTGTCATTCTCAAAACCAAGTTCTTGGCAGACTCCAAATACCCAGCATTCAACAGCCCCTCAACCAACAAATCCCGCCCTCTCACCGGAGGATTAAACCCCTTCTTACTCATTTCATCTAAAAAATCCTGCGCCTCTCTAAGCTTCCCACTTGAGCACCACCCATTAACTAAAACCCCATAAGTTCTCTTGTCCAAAACAACACCTTTCCTAATCATTCTCCTAATCAAACCATAAGCGCCATGAAACATTTTCACTTCACAAAGTGCAAAAAGCAGAGAATTATAGACCTCAACACTCTGCTTACAGTTCAACCCACTACTACACCTATTGAAAATCTCTACAGCCTTATCAACCAACCCATGTTTCCCATACTCTTCAATAATAAAACATACCGTTTCAGACGAAATCCTAAACTCATTGCTGTTTTTGTGCTGTTCCCTCATCTGGGTAATAAGCCTCCACATGGAAGAGTACTGCTTTGCGGAAGCAAGTGTCTTGATGAGCTCCTCGTACTCCACGGTGGTCGGACAGTAGTGGCCACGAGCCCAAGTGAAAAATCGAAAGGACTCGGAAGGAGAGTGAGAGCAGGCGCGAAGAACGCGGTAGACAAGTTCGGAGGTGAGAGGGATGTTAAGTTTGTTAAGTGTTCGTTCTGGGTAGATGTCGCTCCGCACTATATTGGTTATGTGGTTGACTAATGTAAAGTATGCGTCTTTATCGGCGGGGATGGAGCTGGTGCTGGCGGTGGACAGCGGTAAGTGGCGGAGGGAAAGGAGGTTGAAGTGGGATTTGGACAACCGGCGATACGAGAAGCGGAGCATGTCTTAATTTCCCGAAACAGTTTCGATCAAGGACCAAAACGAGAGCTTCTTTTGATAAGTGACCAAATCAGAGATTGATAAGCTTGATATGGGTGGCTTTTGTTTCTAAATCTATAACTGGGAGGCAAATTGTTCAATTGTTTGAGGACCATCGGAGAAATATGTGACGTGCTCCGATCAAGTTGCTGTGCTCGGCAATTACCAACTTAGTTTGGTTTGCCGAGCTCCTGATCGGGAACTAACTTGACTTCAGTTTCTTTTGAGAAAGTCCATGTTCCAAGCCCACGTGGGGAGGAAACTCGTTCGATTCAAAATTAAAATATAAATATGGAACAGAAAATTATTTGAAACATAATACTACAAATAATTCGTAAAATTTTAAATGTGATGGACACAGGAAGTTAAAATTTTGTGTTAAACAAAAGAAGGTTTTAATTTATGATTTAGTCAAAACAAAACACATTTATTATTAATAACATATTGGGTAAATTATAAAAAATTTTAATTTATTAATTTTGCAATACTTTTATTAACGTCACTAATGTGCTAATTACGTCAAATTTTTTAATTTACTAATTAACTGTCAAAAGTCCATTTTTTAAGTAATTATTTATTATTTTAAAATTATAAAATATAAAACCTAATTTATTTACTTCCTTGCTAACCTAATCTAACTTGGTTTATTTTCTGCTTCACTTCTTTGTCGAATGTTATGCTCTTTTAGCTTCGATTGCAATTGCCCATCTCCTTCTTTGTGATAAAGAGTTCATAAAGGTGTGATGAAGATTTTATCAAAGAAGTCTGGACTTGGATTGGCAATGGTTGATTTGGTAGTTGAGGTTGATGGCGTGTTTGTTCTTTTTTAATACTTGAAAGAGGATTTGGATTTGCTCCTTTTCTGAAATTTCTACATTTTTGCTTATGTATTGGTTGAAAGGCATATATGTATGCAAAGTGTGTAGATGATTGAAGAAAACTTATTTGCTACTTGATAGAACAATCTTTTTCTCCCTGTTTTTTTATTTGGTTACTATTTGAAATCCTTACTCACCTTCTTTTGCATTTCACTATCATTAGCTTTATTTTTTCTCAAAAATTCTATATTTTCATACTTGAGGCATATTCAATATCACATCTAATGGGATTTACTTGGATTGACGTGTTCTAGACAAAGATAATTCAAAGAATAAATTAAGACTTGATGATGTACGTGACTTGATCCTAAGTGAGAGTATTAGGAGGAGGGAGTCAGAGGAGTCATCAGGGGGAGCTTACAGTACTGAAAGTAGGAGAAGGGAAAAATAATGAGGGAACAAAGGGAAATCAGGAAGAGCAAGTCTAGGAGCAGTTTAGAGATGGTATGCTGGGGTTGTGGTTGTAAAGGGCATCCTAAAAAAGAGTGTCGTATCCCATAGAAAAAGAAAGATAATCAAAAACACTAGGATGATAGTGATTCATTAATGAACTCTACTTCAGATGATGTGGGTAACATATTGATCCTTAGCATTGATAGTCCCATCGAGTCTTGGATATTAGACTCTAGCACATCCTTTCACTCTTCACCATATAGGGAGCTGTTTCAAAACTTCAAGTCTGGGAAGTGAGGGAAGATTGATAATGAACCTTTCGATATTATTGGGAAGGGAGATGTCACAATTAAGACTTTAAGTGGGAGTATATGGGAACTGAAAAATGTTAGGTTCATTTCGCAATTAAAGAAAAATCTGATTTCGGTGGATTAACTGGACTCATGTGGTTACAGAACTATATTTGGTGATGGGACATAGAAGGTCTCTAATGGTGTCATGGAGGTAGCACGAGGGACCAAGGTGGGACTTTATACACTACTACAGAATGCTCTAACATGGATACTGCAACAACAAATGATAACACCAAGCTATGGCAAAATAGGCTTGGTCATATAAGCAAGAAAGGATTAAAATTTTAGCCTTAAAAGGTATTCTGCTTGGTTTGAAATTAGTGGATTTATGTCTATATGAGAGTTGTGTCATGGGTAAGCAGAAAAGGGTAAATTTCATAAAGACCAGGAGAGAGTTGAGGGCAGAGAGGCCTGATTTAGTACACACTAATGTGTGGGGGCCCTATAAGGTGAAATCCCTATGTGGCTCGCGGTATTCTGTTACCTTTATAGATGAATACAGTAGGAAGGTATGGGTCTACTTCTTAAAGCACAAGTCCGAGGTGTTTGAAACTTTCAGAGTTTAGGGAGTTGAGGTTAAGAATCAGACTAGTAGGAAATCAAATGCATCAGGTCTGATAATGGAGGTGAGTATGATAAGAAAGAAATTTAATAAATACTGTACATTAAACGACATTAGATTGATAAGAACAGTTCCAGGGAATGCTCAATAGAGGACCTTTAATTCCTTTGGACTTCAAAATTCCTAAAGAGGTGTGGTCTAGAAAGAGGTAAATCTTTCCCACTTACAAACTTTTGGATGTGTTGCTTATGTTCATTATGAAATTCTAGATAAATTAGATCCAAGAGCCATGATATGTTATTTCATAGGGTATGGTTTCGATCAGTTTGGATATCGATTTTAGGATCCTAAGAATAGGAAAATTCTAAGACACTGTGATGTGACTTTTGATGAGATTGTCTTGTACAAGAACAATTTTGGTGCTGGTTCTGTTGTAACTAAAAAAGTGGGAGAAGAATGAGAAATTGTTAAGTTAGAAGTTCTAGTAATAAAGGTACTACTATAGAGACGAATCATGTTCATACTCCATATGCTTCTAATTTGGAGGAATCTGAGGATGATATACCGTTAGCTAGTCCAAGGCTAAAAGGGAATGAGTCAAAAATAGGCACACCAGATGGAAGCTCTAATCAGGGTAAAGCAAAGCAGTCTTAAAGTCAGAGTTGAGGAAATCCACTAGGGTGAACAAAGGCAAAGCTCCTAACCAATATTCTCCTTCTATAATTTTTTTGTTGCTTACAAATACAAGAGGACCTAAGTCCTATAATGAAGTTATCAGTATGAGTGACAAATTGGAAAGGGAGAAGGCCATGAACAAGGAGATGAAATGCTTGGAGAAGAACAAGACATTGATTTTGTTTAAGCTACCCGCGGGGAAGAAGGCACTATAAAACAAGTGGGTTTATAAACAGAAAAAGGAACCTGATGGGAGCATTAGATACAAGGCTAAGATGGTGGTCAAGGGTAGTCCACAGAAGAAGGGAATTGGTTATAATGAGATATTTTCTCCTGCAGTGAAATTGACTACTATTAGAATCTTGTTGAGTATAGTGGATTCTGAGAATCTATTCTTGAAACAAATGGATGTAAAAATTGCTTTTTTATTTGGTGATATGAAGGAGGATATCTATATGCTACAACTGGAAGGTTTTCAAGTTCCAGACAAGGAGAACTTGGTGTGCAAGCCCAAAAAAAGCTTGTATGAACTCAAGTAGGCTCCTAGACAGTGGTATAAAAAGTTTCACACTTTCATATGCAACACTGGGTTTGTGAGATCTGATGGCAATCACTGTTGGTACTTTTAGAGGTATGGGCGTAGATGATATGCTCATTACAGGGACAAGCATGAATGTGATCAATAATTTGAAAAAGAAATTGTCACGTAAGTTTGAGATGAAAGATAAGGGTAAGGCTACACACATACTTAGCATAAGGATTATTAGGGACAAGTCAGCAGGTTGGTTGAAATTGTCTCAGGAATAGTACATCCAAAAGGTGCTTTGTAGATTCAGTGTGCAGGATGTTAAACCCAACGATACACTGCTTCTGAACAATCTCCAAGTTTTCAAAGGAGTAGTGCCCAACAACTGATGAGGAAAAGGAACAATGTCACGTTTCCCCTATGCATTTGTAATTGGGAGCTTGATTTATGCTATGGTCTATACTAGGCCTGATATTACTCATGGAGTGAGAGTTGTGAGCATATATATATCTAATCCAAGTAAAGAACATTAGAAAGATGTGAAATGACTATTGAGGTATTTGAAAGGTACTTCAAATATGGCTCTTTGCGTTAGGAGGAAAGAAGTGAAGCTTGAGGGGTTCATTGATGCTGATCTCAGTGGGGATGTTTATACAAGCAAGAGTACTTCTGGGTATGTCTTCACTATTGGTGGTACAACAGTAAGCTGGATGTCTAGGCTACAGAAGTGTGTCTCTTTGTCTACGACCTAATCTTAGTATATAGCTTGTCAGAGGCTAGTAAGGAGATAGTTTGGCTTGAGAAATTCCTAGAAGAGATGGGTAAGCAATAGGATCAATGTGTTCTCTTCAATGATAGTCAGAGTGTAATTTAGCTAGCTAAGATTCCATATTTCATTCCCGAACTAAGCACATAAGATAATGGTACTATTTCATTCTAAATTTGGTTGAAGATGGTGTGCTGTGTTTAAAGAAGGTGTTAGGTGCTTAGAAAATTAAAGATATGCTCACCAAAGGGGTGAGTGTCAAAAAAAAAAAGAGATTGTGTTAAACCTTAGTTGGCCTCCTTTGATTGCATATGGAGGTGTTTGGTGCATTATGTGTGAGTGTGTGATTGATGGTGATATATAAGCATGTTTTTTCTTGGGTGTCTTCATGTATTATAGTCTCCAAGTGGGAGGTTGCTAAGTGTGGAGACTGAGAGAAGAGGAGGAAGGCATGACCATCGTGGTGCAAGCGACAGATATCACTATGATAGTCCCGTGGTGGGGCCCATAACCCACTTTAATTAGTTTCCTTTTCTTTATGTATTTGCTTATGATTAAATACTATAAATCTTTTCTAGGGTGATCGTGGTTTTTCAATATGTGTAACTTTTAATTAATTAACTTTGATAATCCGTAAGTGCACAGGTCATTCACGTAGTACCTAAGGTGTCGATCTCACGAGGAGGGGTAATCTAATCCTAAAATTTAAGGCCAAAACAAATTGCAGAAATTCAAATGTAATGGAACTAAAACAAGAATGCAATTCAATTCAAAAATCAATCACAAATTGTTAACAATTTAGCAATCACAATGCACATTCAAGAATCAACCTAAGGAACTACCAATTGAGAGAAAGGGGAATTTTACCTATCTTTAATGCTAACCTAATCGATTATGAATTACTGGGTTATTGGTTCTAGACGGTTCTAGGGTTTATTACTTTCTCTCGAGTTATAACCATTAACCCTAATTTATAAACCCTAATCAAATTATGGGAATTGCAATCTCTCGATTAGCAATCTATCTAAAACCCTATTAGATCTGAAGTTGTCCAAAACTATCGAGAACCTATGCAAGATCTCTCTTTGTACAATTTACCAATTTGATTTAATTCTCATTCTATTAAATCACTTAACTCTCATTAGCCCAATTTAATTATTTTTTACTTGATTCAACCCCTCATTTTATCACTGAATTATGCAATTATAGAAATTAAATCACAATAAATCCAGTAAAAATAAAAAAATCAAATTTCATTAAATTAAAGATAAAATCCCCAAAGGTGAGTTCAGAACATCTCAACATTCAAAAATCTTATCATCATACTATTATTCCTAATTCTATACAACAATAAAAATGGAAAATAAATAGGAAATACAGTTTGAATGAAGTTGGGAGGCAGAGATGTTGGGAAACTCCTGTTTCGTGAAGTACATCGAGTCAGCTTCTTCTCCACTTCTCTCTTCCTTCTTCTCTTTCTCTATCTCTCGACAATTCTCTCTAGGGTTTCTTTCAAAGTGGCTGATACAAAAGCTCCTTCCTCTTCGTTGTCTTATTTTTTAAATACCTTTTATGCTCTGAGTAACCCTAGGTTTTTTCGGAGTCCAAAAAATATGAAAAATCCCTCATAACTTAATGTTTTTGAGTGTCTGCATGTCTACCCGATGCAAGCCATGATCGTGGCATGCACATCTGAGCCTTCTTTCACGATTGTGGCAAGAAGGCCACAATCGTGGGCCATATCCTAGGCTTTTATCATGATCGTGGTTGTGGCACCCTGCTTCCATCCGACATATGCCCGTATGTCCTTTTAGACTTCTGAGCACCTGCCCGATGAAAGCGGTGTAGCAACTGTATCACTTTCACTTAACCTGTATGGCATCATAAATTAAAACATAAGAATCATAAATACTAAAACCCAAAATTTCCTCATTCATTTTGTAACCAATATGTACAATGTAGCATTACATCATCATCCATCAATGTACATTATCAAAAACCTATCAGAGTCTACAGCTCTATCTACAAAGTATGCTACATACTAGAGGAATTTACAAAATGATTAACTAAATCCATTAAACTCAGCTAACCGACCTTTAAGCCATATCTTCTTCACAAAAGTACAAGAATTATGCTTCTTGTATGGTCTCTGAGTAGCTAATGTCATCTCTCCGTCCTGAAATGTCAACATGTAATTTTGGTTGAGTTTTCCAAACTCAGGTGAGGTAACCATCATCAATGGTTCACTCAATTCATAAAACACATCAATACACGTAATGGATAATTCACATATTTGCATATACATAAAGTATCACATTCTCATTCTCATTTAACACAAGGCACCAATACAATTTCATCATTCAAACATACATATTAAAATGCATATGCAATGCTCATGTGATTCTTTTCCCATTATTACGTTGTTGTGACCGAGCGCCTAAATTGTCCCGTATCTATTGTGGATATCGAGCTCATTTATACTGTCCCTTATTCGTTGGGGATATGGGGCTCATTTTAAATGGTGAGCCTTTGGCTCTTAATCACATTTGGAGCTTTACGCTCATTTTTGGTGGCTACTCAGGTCACAACTCTCATTATCTGATCTTGCATTTATGTATGGAATGCATCTCCCATAATCAATCAATCATGTCAAGAACCATTTAGTTCTCCACATTCACATACAAGTAACACTTCAATATCACATTCATTCAATAGAATCATCAGACCTTCATTGTCCATAATCAATACAATCAAATCACATTCATTCAATAATTCAAACATAATATAAAACAAACAATTAATTGAGTGAAATCATCTAGGTTACTCACAGTTTGCTCCAAATAGCTTATTGCCTTAAAGTCCCGGCAATGTCTGAAAGTGCTCGATCTATTTGCTCTTCTATATCATGCAAGCATACACATTTACACACATTACAACTTTGTAAAATTACATAAGTACTCATTTATGCACATATGTATACATGATTTATGCACAATGCATGTTCAATGACAATCCCGGGTATCTTTTCTTAATTCACATCTCAAAATCAACTAATAACACCTTTTAATTGTTATTTAATCCCAAATACTCTTTACTCACTTTAATCACTTCATTCATCATAACTAAGTTCATTCAAGATCTCATTTAGGCCTAAATACCTCATATGGGAACACCCTAGCATTAATAGGTTCATAATTCACTCAAAAGATGACTATTCTCATCATTAGGTCTAGCCATGATTGTACAGTCCCTGCCACGATCATGACAGAACCACATTTTTCTGGCCACGATCGTGATAAAACCTTAAAATCTCCAGGCCACTCTTTTTCCAGGTTTTTCTCAAGATAGCTTTTTGGTCAATTTTTCATGGCCATTTTTACATTGATATTGAGGTTTTTAAGCAATGAGTTCTTCTAAAAAATATTACTGTGTCTTAAGTTTATAACAAACCTAATTTCATATAATTTGGTTCAGTATTCAGAAATTTATACACAAAATACTACAGACTATTCAAAAACAGAGACAACACCCAATACTTAACTTCAAGTCAAAATTCAAGACTCTTAGGGACAAAATTAAAATTCTATTTCTTCATATAAATTGTAGCCATATGTCTTTAGCTTCATAAAAAATTAAAATCATCTCATTTTAATATCCAAAGATCAAGATATGCCTGAATTACATATGTATGTTCAGTAGAAACACTACATCTAACATATTTCCAACACTCATCATCAATTTCATCCTAACTCATCTCTTTTGCTTAGTCTGTCCTTTCTAACTTATATCCTCATTATTTCCTCTTCATTCCTACCTCCAATTCAAAATCAATCCATAATAATTCAAATACCAATTTGATTTCATTAAACTATCAACTTCTCCTCATTTAACTTACCATTTCAAACTTAATCTCATCATTCATGAAAGTCCAATCTCCTTCCATACTATGTCTCATTCCTATACATCAAACCATTCATTGTCCAAATCCATCATTCAAGTTCATAACCTCTTTATTATTACCTTAATTACCAATTTAAACGTTCACAAAAACAAATTATACAAGGCATTAACCTTAACCAAAAAAACAGGACATATTCTTATACTCTCTCATCATCAATTTTCTGCACACTTTCTATTTCTCTAACACCTTCACTTTAATTCTAAAATATCATACTAATTTACCTCATTTCAAGACACCACATTAACCCTTTATTTAACCTCAAATTCAATCTAGTTCATCCATGTAACAACTACTCAAAAGCCATGTGTTTTAAGCATTAAAACAGAAAATTAGCATATCATCTCACGAACAACAACTTATCAACTATCAACAAATCATCACTCTTCCATCACCATTTTTATGATCATGCTAGCTCTAACCCATCATCAATACAAAAACAAGGCATAAACTCATTTCTTCATTCTTCAACATTTTTATACACTTTCATAC
>JAOQMS010000178.1:12141760-12197124 GCA_027563885.1 Erythroxylum longipes
TTGCTCTAACATACCATTATCGTAGGTTATGTGCCTAAAAGCTTAGGTATGTACCCTATGGTAGTGGGATGTTACAACTTTGGTGTTACCTTGTATAGAATTGGTTGAATATGATAAGAGAGTATTGTGTAGTGGAATTCTATCTAGGGTTTGTTTGAGTCAGTTACATTGTTTGGATTAGTCACATTGTTTAAGTCATAACTCAATCTCCATACCTCCAAATTGTGTGATTTCAGTTGCATATGAAACCTAAGACATAGAGCTAAGCATCTTTAGCAGGGACTCTGACTTAATTCTGGCTATATGACCATGGAAATTGGGATAGAAAATGGTGACTTGATGCTACCATTGGTTCGGAGCAGCGTGTGATATTTGGCCTATGGCTCATGTGTTAAAAGTCCAAATGGCCTGATCTTTGTTTTTTGCAAACTAGAGACACAGATGGACAAATGTCTAGAAAACTACGAAACCAAATTCTGACTTTTTCTATACGAATATTAAGGAACAACTAGATTTTGTCATGTGATTTGTTTCTGGATTGATAGTTTGCCTATTTTTAGACCACTTTGGAGTTTAGCTCAAATTGCACTGTTTTGAGTTTGTTCTCATTTCCGATTTTTACTTAATCTTATCTGAAGCTTTTTGAATGTATATGAAACTTTTTAAGCACATAGAAATAAATGAAATAAGACTTACCATATATGAATTGGGTGATTGAACATTGGAATATAAAATTAAGCATAATGCATTCCAAAGCAAATTTACATGTACATGAATGATTTGTATGCATATTCATTACTCATGTGTGTATGGTATGATTATACAAGTGCGATTTTACACCTTTATAATGGTGATAAGTTATGACTTGCATGTATGAACATAGATTCAGATTTTATGACCTGAAATATATATCATATGATTTGTCAATATATTAATCATGTAAATTGGTAAACGCTTAAAAGAAAATGTTACAGTGCCTGCTCTATTGTCTTGGTGGTGGATAGATGGGCATGCTTATAAGGTTACAATGCAACTACTATAGTTTGATACCACCGATGTCCACAGTTTAATACCTTCGGGTATCCACAGTTTGATATCTTCGGGTATCTACAGCTTCAGGTATCCACAGTTCGATAACTTCGGGTATCCACAGTTTGATATCTTCGGATATCCACAACACCCATTATCCACGCCTATAGAAAATGTGCAAGCCTAACATAAAAAGTAATGTAAAGAAATATAAATAAAAATATAGTATGACAACATAAATAATTGGTATAAGAATGAGCATTTGCGTTTATATTGATAATTTATATAATTGAGTGTTGAATATCAATGTTTGAGTTTTGAAGGTGAATTTATGGTATATGAAAAAATATTAAAGTATGCTTGCATTATTTATTTGATTAAATATGCCATCATTATTTATATTTGTGTGATGTTCATGAATGTATGTGCTTATAGGATGACTGCTGTGAGTAGTCATCCAAACTAAGTGTTTTTCTCACTAAACTTTCAAGCTTAGCACGGGTGTTAATCTGTATAGGTTCAGGTTAACAACTAGGAGTAAAAGTACCTTTGGATGTGTCTTTCGATTAAAGAATGGTTGTATATATAGTAAGGAAATTGTATGTTTTCTTTTTGAATTATCATGTTAATGTAAAGATATAATACTACTTTTCAATGATAATGTTAAATGATATTAAATTTTGTAATGTCTATATGTATAGCATCGAATAGAATTTTATACCTTGAATGAATATACAGGAATTTAGTTGCTCTCTTTGTAGATGATTTTAGGTTCTATAGAGGGGGTGTTATAAATGGTGTTTGAATGGACTTAGGGTGTGCTTGGTTAAGGGGTATGAGAAGGAAGGTATAGATAAGGAATTAAAACCACATGCTTGGTAAAGAATTATGATTGAATGAACAGAGATTTCATTCCTACTTTTTGGGTATTAGTCTATACCCCTCATAATAGAGAGGCATGAAAATCATTACTTGATATATTTATAATTTGAGAAATTAAATAATGAACCCATTCCCAAACCCATTAACTAAAATATAATTAATTAATTAAAATATTGTAATTAATTGTAATTAATTAAATTATTATTATGTATTAATTAATTATTATTAATAATTAATTACAATATTTTAATTAATTAATTAATTGTATTATAATTAATTGAAAAATAAATTTTTATTTGTTAATATATTTTACAAACCAACCACTGTCAATAGTAATAGTAATCATTCATTTCTTTTAACCAACTATCATAATTATAATGATAATATCCATTATCATTCCTTACTATATTCATTCTCATTCCTATTATCATTTTTTTATACAAACCAACCGCCCTTTAATTGATGCTTTTGCATTTAGTTTTGGATGGGCATAAGCAGGGCCATAGTCGAGGTAAACCAGATGAACTCGTGGAGAGTTGGTAAAAGTTGTCCACACCATATTTGACTCAAAACACACAAAGAGCCAAAAACTGTTGTGGTGGGCATGGGCTGTATGGCTTTTCTCTATGCATCTGCTCGCTGGGTTCACATCCCTTTTTGTCCAAAACACGGTACAAGTAACAGCTTAATGTCCCACCATGATACCAATCTTTTTTCTTTTATATATAGAAAAAGAGAAGCATATTGGGTGTGGTGGGAATGGGATGTTGGTGAAATGAGTGTCAGATTACTAGTTTTTTGACCAGCATTTGTATTGTATGTACCATGGGAGGAATAATGAGACAAATCCATTGCCTGGTGAGGCATGTGGAGATGATCACTTGGATTTAATGCTTCTATTCTATTACACTCACTTCAACCATCCCAGCCGACGAGTTAAAGGTCCTATCCACCGCTTGATTCTAAACTTCCATCCCCTCTTCATATTTGATGCTTTCCCATTCATAGTCAAATAACCTAATAATGCAATTCAACAGATCTAAAGCCTCAATCCATTAGACTATTTCATTTCCTTTCCTGCTATTCTGCCGCTAATAGCAATATGAGGTGAAGAGTTAAAATTTTGAGGAGCAACAAGTTTGCTTTACTTGGATTTGGTGCATAGATTCCAGTAAGATCATCGGAAAATGAAAAGGCTACTAATAGTAGATAACATGATGCAATTCAACATCATTGCTGTTTCTACAACTGTACAAGAGAACGAAGACCTAATAATCAAGCATTAAGACTACCCTTAAGAGAGCTCTCCCCAATTCTCAAGCACTGATGATTGTTGGATGCAAAAGAAAATCTAAAGCAGAAACTCTTTTATTTCAACTTTGATTGGATGACTGTTTTATTAGAGGCTGAGAAGTCTTTCCCCATTCTTCTGCTGGGCTTTTCACCTCCATTAGCAATGCCACTACTTCTTTCATGGTTGGCCTCTCTACTGGGGATGAATTGACACAGAACATTGCAATTCCTAGTGTCTGTAGCATTTCTTGTACCATTTGGTCTGGTAAACCTTGAAGCTTTATATCCAGTATCGATAAAGCTGGTTCAAAACTTCCCATCTTTTTCTTCACCCACTCCACTATGTGTAGCCCATCTCCAACTTGGGGCTCAACTGCACTGCGACCGCTAAGAATCTCCAGCAAAACCACTCCATAACTGTAAACATCACTTTTCTCTGTTATGTTCATGGTGTATCCATATTCTGCAAGTATTATAAAGAGTTATTAGGATCAACAATTCGATTATAACGTTGATCATTTATATTCCAACTTGATAGAATTTTGAACTCCTGCCTGACAGAACATTGTACTACATGCAAGAACCTTGTGACAGGACATTACTGGTAGCATATGCATAGTTGCAAGTCATCACCAGTTAATCCATTCAAACCAAGTAAAAGATAAACAAGTGAGCTAAAGGAATTAGAAAGCTTAAAAATTACTTGCCTGGGGCAATATAACCATAAGATCCAGCAACTCGAGACATTGCATGATGATAATTTGGAGTGTTCATCAATTTCGCGAGGCCAAAATCTGCCAGGTATGCCTCAAATTTGGAATCCAGAAGTATGTTATTGCACTTGACATCTCTATGAAGGATTGCTGGAACACAATCATGGTGAAGATAAGCCAGGCCCTGGGCGGACCCAACAGCAATTCTGTACCTTGTTTCCCAATCCAAGTTCCTATTCCCTTGCAACAGCTGTTGCAGATTACCATTTGAAATATAATTGTAGAGAAGAAGTTTGACACTCTTGTTAGAACAGTAGCCTAACAGCTTCACGATATTCCTATGTCGAATATGTCCCAGAATTTGAATTTCTGCTGCAAAGGAATCCACTGCCGGTTCTTCATCCTGTTTAGTTTTCCAAAGCTTTTTTACTGCAATCAATTCACCGTTAGGCATTTCGGCCTTGTACACCACTCCTGAACAGCCTTTGCCTATCACATTTTCGTCTTTTAAGCAATCCAGGATGTTGTCAATGGTGAAATTGAGCTTTTGAAATGGGATAAAGGTCCATGGATAAGAGAAATCTTCAGCACAAGATGGTGACGCTGATGCTCCCAAAGTCTTCTCAACCATGTACCTATGCTTCCGAGTCACTAAAATCCAAGAAGCAAGAAGTAGGACTGTCACTGAAGCCAGTATTATCGAAATCAAGGCAACAGTTTTCGTAGATTTAAGTCCATCTCTTCGAAAGAGTCTCGATGAACAAGTCGAGCCATCCAGGGACTCGCAAAGGTCTGGATTTTGGAAGTACATATTTGAAGAGAGAGTTCTAAAGAATGGTGTTATAGGAATAGGACCTGAGAAGTTGTTGAAGGAGATGTTAAGAGAAGTCAAGCTAGTAAGGGACCCAAGAACCTTAATCTTTCCACAGAGCATATTGTGGGAAAGATCGAGCAATTGTAACTGTGTAAGACCAGATATTGTGTCAGGGAGCTCACCACTAAATGCATTTGAGCTCAAGTCTAAACTAATTGTCAAACTTGTTACGTAACCAATTTCAGGTGGAATCGGACCTGAAAGGCTGTTGGAGCTCAAATCAAGCAATGTTAGCTTCAGCACGTTTTGGATGGATCGTGGTATTGACCCTCTCAGCAAATTGTTGTTAAGAATGAGCTTGTTCAGGTAACTAAAGTTTCCAAAACTTTGTGGAATTTCACCTGTGAAGCTGTTCCTGCTAAGATCAAGTTGCTCCAGATTTACAAGCTCCCCCAGCTGAGTTGGTATCTCTCCAGTAATATAGTTGTTGTGGACATCCAACAGCTCGAGAACGGTGATGTTGGAAATCTGAAATGGAAGGCCGCCAGAGAAACGATTAGTATACAGGTCAAGAAAGACCAAATTCTGTAAATGGCCTATCTCCTTAGGAATCTGACCAGATAGTTGGTTTTCTCCAAGCCTCAATCTAACTAAAGACTGGCAATTTGCGACACCTCTTGGCAATCCTCCTGATAATGAATTACCTAGAAGCAGAAGCTTGCTCAGCTTCTTCAAGTTGAAAATCTCTTCAGGGATTGACCCAGTGAGCTTGTTCCTCGAAAGATCAAGAGCATATAATTCGGTGCAGTTGCCAAAAGAGGCTGGTATGGTACCAGACACTGAATTACCCCACAAGAAAAAACTCTGCAAATACTTCAGCGTTCCAACCTGGGTCGGAATTGAGCCTGATAATTGGTTCTTATCAAGCTGAAGTGTTGTTAGACTTGTACAGTTACTCAACTGCCAAGGAATCAAACCTGTTAGCGAATTATCGGACAAGTGAAGCTGCTCAAGAACAGTCAACTTTCCTAAATCACCCGGTATTTCCCCAGAAATGTCATTAGCTGAAACATCAAGAACAACCAGCGATGAACAGTTTGATAGCTCAACTGGAATAGGCCCTGAGAGAGAATTACCCCACAGAAGCAAACTGGTAAGCTTTTGCAGCTTACCCAGTTGAGAAGGGATTGAACCTGTAAGCTTATTCATGTGCAAGTACAAGTTCCTCAACTCCGAACAAAATCCTAGCTCAGGTGGTATAGAACCAAAAACCTCAGTATCATAAAGAGCTAAAGTTTGGAGATTGATTAGGTTCCCAAATGTTGGTGGTATAACACCGGAAAGCCCTGACGCTGCAGCACCAAATGTGATGAGATTGGTTAGTAGACCTAACTGAGGTGGTATTTCTCCAGTCAGATAAGGATTGCCACCAACTCGTAGTTGTTGGAGGGAGACCAAAGAACCCAACTGAGATGGTATTGAACCATTGAGAAGATTGTCTTGCAGGCATAGAACTTGTAAAGAAGAAAGATTCGCAAGTTGTGGAGGTATTCTGCCAGAAAATTTATTAGTGTCCAAGTAGAGAAACTGAAGTGAGGAAAGGCCACCGAGTTCTCGTGGAATAGGACCTGAAAGAGAGTTCGAGGAGAGGTCTAAAAGCCTAAGATGGATAAGTTGGCCAAAGGAAGGCGGGATTGTGCCAGAGATGTTAGCAGAGGAGAGATTGAGAAGTTGTAGATACGAAAGAGAAGAAAGTTGTGAAGGTAATGAAGATAAATTGAGGAATATGTTTGGAAGGGAAAGAGAAATAACTCTACGTTGTGGAGAACACGTAATGCCTTGCCATGAACAAGGAGTTGAGCTTGAAGGATCCCAAGAAGAGAGGATTGAAGAGGATGACTTAGCTGATGGGTCTGTTGCTGAGAGAAGAGAAAGAAGAGCCTGTCCATCAGGAGATAAAGAAGCCACAAAAGATGTTCTTGTCATGGTTAACGTTACCAAGAATGAACAAAGCAAGAGAGTAAAGATTGGTTTCTCCATTTTTGGTTGTCACAACAAAACCTTGGTTTAATTCAACGGAGGCCCTTTAGGTGGTTTTGGAAACGGTGGAAGATGGTAACGGTGAGACTGAAAGTCCACTCTAGGGGACAACATGCATGTGAGAGAGGATTGTACAGAGACAAGGATGCTTGAGTTTTACACTAAAAGTGTTGAGACCATGCATGTGAAGAATACGAAAAGATTTCCACCATTAAATCTTCGAAGAATCTGTAAAATGAGGTCCGGGACCTAAACTTTGACGGTGATTAAACGTTACCCATAAGGATATCTCCTGTTTCAAATAAGAATCGGAGTGGAGGTTTCTGGTGGCTGTGTTGGTGATAGTGGACTTGGTAGGATAAAGTAAAATGATCGTAAAAAGCTTTCAAATTTCAGGGTCTGCAACCCTACGGATTATATTGTAAGGTGGTCATGGCATAATATGCAAACTGGGTTTTATTCTGCGGCTGCCTGTGCCTGGTATGGTATGGTGGCTAAGCCAGTCATCTACTTGTTGGTTATAAACTCCTGAAACCTAATATCGTTAAGTAAGTTGTCCTAATTTAATTCCAGCATTTCGTCCTAATGGACACGCAGGCAATTGTGCAATTCCTGTCGCAAAGATACAATCTGGAATTTCGAGTAATTTTTAATTTTTAATCTCCGAAATTACACGTGTAGGACCAGCATTTGCTAAATAAAACACAAGTCCACTTGTCAAGATGACATGGTAAATTTCTTAAGCTTAAATATTATTTGGAACAAGTAATTCATTCGATCCAGGGGTAATATTTTTATCATAAGAGTGCCATGAAATTTCTTCAAACTAGAATTGTAGCCAAAAGACTTAAATTTGGTGGCAAGAGAGTTTGGTTTTTTATAGACGAGAAGGTAATCTATAAATCACAATTACTATTTACTCCACAAAACTCCAAAATGAGCACAAAATTTTGGAAGACGTTCAAGTTGCAAATATTTATGTCAGGGACTCAAGAGTATCAGAGATTCAGGTGGGCAGAGACACAGAATCTGGCTCCATGTTGAAGTAACTAAGAACCCTCGATAGAGAAAACTTAACCATTTGTATGAAAGAAAAGAATCAAAAAGAAAACAGAAATTTCTTTTTGAAAAAAAAAAGAAAGAAAGAAAGAAAGAGGTCATTGGGAAGGCAATTCGACGATTTAAAAAAGGACAAGTGAGAGAGAAGGCCGTATAGGAGACTGTGAAAGGTAAAAGGGGTTCAAGGGCAAGCAACCAATTTCAATGTCTTTTTCCTTACATTTACTATTATACACATAAATATGTTCATTAGAGTAGAGACTTGAGAGTCCAAAACGTGGGATGGTGTTACTACACAAGGTTAGAATTTAAGAGAGGCGTGGATACAGAGGAAGTCTAATTGGAGCATCTAGTTGTTTAATCATAACAAATTTTCACTGTATGGTGGGCAAGTGGCCAAGGTTAAAAGCTGTGTTGGCTTACCGAGGAAGGGAGCGGAAGTGGGTTTGTTTTGGGAATGTAGAGACTACAGAGACAGTCACGTGAGACGTCGGAAAGAAATAGAGACTTGTTGGTTGGCTCTGGGGTTTTGGGTGAGAAGTCATCGTCGATGGTTTTTTTTTTTTCCGCTTTAGGGTACACATTACGATTAGGGTGTTCATCAAGGGTTTTGGCTAGGTTTTCACATTTCATTTCAGCTCTACCTTATTTGAAATGTTTTTGATGAAGATTTCAGTTTCAGGTAAAGATAATATGTGTTTCGAGTACTGGGATTTTATTTTTATTCTTCGCCAACAAGTAATGCTGTCCGCCTCAAATTCATAGTGTCATTTATTTACGACAAAATCTATCTTCTTGCAAAAGCAAAGCCATTATCATAATTGTCCTAATATTTGTTAAGAAATCTTTTGGATTTTGAATATCAAGGTTACATTGGAGCATCTTATAAGAAGATAAAAGATATACTTGGCACCCAAATCAATGTTTTGAATTTTTAAGTTGGGCATACATGAGCAAGGCTATAAAGAGAAAACCCGAATCAGTGGTGGATGTCACTGTAATTGTTCCTCTCGATCAAGTGAAAAACCAGTTAATAATTGGATGCAAATTTTGTGTCTTTTGAAAACCTGTGTGCGTAATTATGACAAGCTCATCCCTAAGCTTTGTGTTCGGTGGTTTTCTATAATGTAACTACCTACTTGTATGTCCGATACATTATTTATGCATTTCACTACAATTTGAGTTTACACATTACATTGCATCAAAATTGGAGCTCTCTCGTTTAGACTTCACATACCCATATGTATACATTCAAAAATAATTATAAATACGGGATATGAGTGTTAGTTTATACCCTATAGTTAATAAAATATATGAGATAATTATACATTGCAAATGAAATTAGGATGAGATTATAATTATGAGATTTATACTGCATTTATATATTATCTCTAGATTGTTCCTAGTCATTGTTCTATTAAAACTGGACATTAATATAATGTAACAAGACTAGCACACATTAGGTTTTTTCTTATGGCAGAAGTAGTCGATCTCATAGGCTAAAGTATGGAGATACTTAAACAAAAATGTAGGTGCTTGTTAGATAACAAGTTCACCGAACTGATCCCATATAAGAAATCCATTTAGAACATTACTTGTACGTCTATAGAAATTCTCATTGTGATGAATATATAAGTAACACTTAGACTTTAAACCTCCAAAGTTATCTTGTATAGGAATTGTTATGTTTTGATAATTCTCATCACCTATTCTAATTAGGATAGCTCAGTCGGTAGTTATTATATATAGCATGAGTTATAAGGAAATAATTGAGTGATCAAGATATGGTTCATCATCTTAAAGTAATTAGGGAGAAGTTTTGTTGTTTTCAATTAGTATTGATTAGGAAAATCCTTGGCCAAATTGGAATGACGTTTTGTAAATAGTTTACAAATATTATTAATTGAATCAATGGCTAATGGTGGAAAACTAATATGATTGTACTACAAAATAGAGTAGACATTAATTTTGTGCTCTATATCCAATCAGAAAATTATATGACAAAATGATTGAATTATACAAAAAAAATCATGTATAGAAAGGTTAGTTAGAGCCCCTTTGACATTTCTAAATATTTGGATGGTCATGATGTGTTGCTAAACGTTAATCTTAATGTTTGGATATAAATTGTTTAGTTAGAGAATTACAGATAATCTAAAGGAGTTTAATTTATCTATCCTAAATATAATTTAGGATTATAATTTAAATCCATTATCGACATAATAGGTCACATATAAAAATCAATTGAAGAGAGGAAAAATATTTTCATCAAGTTAGATTTGATTGTAAAATTTAAAAACTTTACAACTAATTCGCTTAGTTCTATTTTATCATGTTATAACCTATAAATAAGGAATTATGTTTACATCATCTATAATTTGAATTAAATTAGTGGAAAAGCCAAAAGAAGAGTATATGTTACTCTCTTTATGTTGAAAGTATTCTAAAGGTGATTATTAAAATATAATAAGAATGACTTCCAATCTAGGTATTAGCAATATTATTTCACTATTCATATATTGATTATTAATGTATATAAACTACTATTGAATGATCATACAATTGTTTTTTGTTAATATATAACTACTACATGTGGCATTAGAACATATTTCAATAGATTTTATGACCCTTAATTGTTTGAATAGGCCAAGTTTTTAGATTAAAAAAGTTTAGATTGAATATTTTAGGGTTTTAAAAAATTACCAAATTTTATTTATATAAACCTTAGATTTTTTTTTGCTACTTTTTATCATTAAGTCATGATGTTAGGTAATAACTACTCCAAAGTGAGTTATTAATCGATTTATGAATTATGATTTATTAAATCATTTGTTACATGTGAATAAGTTAAAAGATTGGTTAATAACTACACTAAAGTCTATTGTTAATCAATTTGTTTACTTTTGCACTCATAAATATTGTGTTTTTCACGTTTCCTTTGAGTTTTTTTTATGATTATGTCTTTTTTATTGTACTCTTTTATGTTTGTTAATCTTTTGGATGATGCCCATCGGTCAACCATAACATCACTGTATAGTAAACTAAAACCCAAGTTAGATACGTATAACCTTCTATAGGATTTAGGAGTGAGTGCTATCAATTAATTATCTAGTTAATTGATGCTCAATTGTATAGTTTTTTAATTGACTGAATAGTCGATTGCATAGGGGTTGTTTACTTTTATTCTTGTGCACTTTTTATATATTAGTCTAACTAAATGATTTTTAATCACCTTCAAAATATTTTTATATCTTTACTTAGAATTGTTTCATGTCCAAAATGGGTAATTATACATAATTTATAAGATGGAATAATGAACCATGAGTGTTATAATTTTGGTTTATGAATTTTTTAAAAGTGGATAATAATTTGTAATATCATTTCTCTCTTAATCTATTGAAACTCTTATTTGCATTATTTATTTTTTCCAAAAGGGAAATTATGATATGTTTTTTTCTCTCTTATAAGATATGCCCTATTTATCAATCGAGTGAGTCAAGTAGTAGTGAAAAATCAAATATGTTCGGTTAAAACCTTATATGAGAATCATTTTAAGGCTTGGAAGAGACATGCATAGTCTTAAGTTTGGTAGATTTGGATATAGCTCTCATTGAGGATGAGTTACATCTATGACATAAGAGAGCATAATATAATAGAAGGTTTACCTCCAAACGTCAGAAAGATCAAATAGGTTAAATATCATGTTTATGGAGAGGTCTATTTCACTATCTTCATAGGTTGATTACTAGTTAAAAACTATGCTAATAGGTTATTGATGAATTTGAGGGAAAGGTTAATACAATATAAGAAAGCTAAAGTTGGACAACTTATAGATAATTTGACTTAACTGAAGCATGATGGAGCCTTAAGGATTAGAGCTTACATCATGAGGATGCAGAACATAACTAATAGGCTAAATAGGATTTAGGTCCCAATATCATATTCTTTTTTAATCTAACAAGTTTTAACTTCTTTGTAGACATTCTACAATATTAGGAAGGTATGGATAATGAATGAGTTAATCTTAATATGTGTCTAAGAATAATGATAAAACAAATTTGGTGTTTGAAAGGTATGTTATAAGTATAAGGCTTTTTTAAAGAAAAAGGAAAACAAACTTGGTGGCCTTGAGGTTTTAATTTTCTTGTAGTCATCTTTAATAGATATAGCACTAAATAATTGGTAGTTGGATATTATTCTTCTATTCATTTTTCTAATACATTATAGGTAATGAGGAACAAAATGAGTCTAAGTAGTAGTCAATGAATATGTTTGTGGATAAGGATGTCAATGGGTCGGGCCGGGCCCGGGCTGACCTCGGCCCCGCCCAACTTGACCTCAATGACTCCGGCACGTGGCCAAGGGCAGGCCGGGCTGGACCCGACCCATCTATATTTTTTAATTAAAAAACACAAAACGGCGTCATTTTGGACAAAACGACTCTGTTTTGTCGGGCACGGGTCGAGCCAGAATTGACATCCCTATTTGTGGATGGTGGAACTAGAGTAGATGTAGAGTACATTGGAGATATAGAGATATAGTTTATATTAGATAGTAGCATACTGTTAAATAAAATGGTGTATTTGCCATCTTGCAAAGTAATTTAATTTCAATTTCTAGACTATATGATGTTGGATATAATTTTATTTTTAGTAATAAAAATATTTTATCATCCCTTCATTCAATTTTCAATTGTGAATGTTTATTAAATAATGATTTTTATTATTTAGGAAATTGGTTATAAATATTGAAAAATATGGAATTAAAAGGAGTTTAATATAGGAAAAGTCATTCACTTTATGATATAAGATACATGGTTATTTTATAAAGGGAATAGTTTAGAGATTGTTCAAGGAAATACTCCCTAATTTGGTTTATGATGATGTTGTTAGTGGCTATAAAGATTGTATTAGAAATTCACTAAAAAAAGTATGAAAAAAGCTACTATTATTAATAGCGAGGTTTTGTAGATTATTCACATGATAGTAATGGATCTTTTGACCAAATTATTGATGGAAATTTTTTTATAACTTTCATTAATGATTACACTCAATATAATTTCTTGTATCACATTAGTAATAATTATGAGGCCCTATAAGAGTTCAAAATATTTAAGGTCAAGGTTGAGAAATAATTGAATAGACATATTAAGATTGTCCTATCACACTGTGGCGGAGAGTATTATGGTAGACATAGAGATTTAGGTCAAGAGAGAAGTCCTTTTACTAAGTTTCTAAAGAGTTTGTCCTATAGTTACATAGTACACTATGCACAATACAACTGAGAAAATTACAGTAGTAGAGATTTCCAGTCGCACACTAATGCATATAGTGAGGAGCATGATGGCAAAATTAAAGCTTCCTAAGTATCTTTTGAGAGATAAATTAAAGACAACACTTTATATCCTAAATCATGTTCATAGTAAGCCATTTCCCAAAACTCCATTTGAATAATGGATAAGTAGAAGCTTATATTGAATCATTTGAGGGTTTAAACTTATCTAGTAGAGATGAAAATTTATGACTCATTAAAAAGAAACTAGATCCAAGAGTAAATCATAATTCCATTTTAGGTTTTCTTAAAGGTTTGAAATGTTATATACTTTATGTCCTAGTCATAGTACCGAAATTCTAGAGGTGTTGGTTATAAGATTTTTAGAGAATAATGTAATAAATGTATAATTTAAAGTTGAAGCTGTTGAGGAGCCTAAGTTAATAGCATTAAACTTTCCCACAGTTTATGAGATAATTTTTAAGATACTTCCGGACATATTAATTTTTAAGGTACTTCCGGACATATATGGTGATGATTTTGATATAGCTTTAGTTACTGATGCTAGAGATGGCAGATGTGCTACTGAGCATACTGTGCCAAACTCTTAACATGAATTTATAGCACCATTGAAATTTTTGCAAAGAGATAGGGGGGCCATCATCCTTTTATAATATTATTTTCTATATGGGTGAGATATAATGTATTTTAGGAGAGATTATGGATCCTCTTACCTAAAAACAATAAGGAATGATCATTCTAATAAATGGATGTTAACTACGGAGGAAGAGATGCAACCTATAACAAACAATGGTGTTTTATAATTAGTCAACATTCTAAGTATGAACTTAATCATTAAAAGTGGGTATTTAAGACCAAAAGAGAAACCAAAGACAAGTTTAGAAGGTTTAAAGTAAATCTTCTATCTAAGGGGTACAATAAGAAAGATAGAATGGTTAACACTAAGTATTGCTTACTAATCTCATCTAAGAACTAATTTTAGATCATTATAGTTTTAACATACTATTTTGAATTTAATCTTCACTATATGAATGTCAAGAAAAGCTTCTTAAAAAATTATTTAGTAGAATATGTGTACATATAGCAACCCAAGAGTTAAGGGAAAAAGCACTAGGTTTGCAAATTGAAAGGATATGATAGAAACGGTGCTTGAAATTTCATAAGTTGGTCATATCTTTAGATTTTAAAGATAACATATTTGTCTCTTGTGTATAAATTCAATACATTTTTATCTTATATGTGGATAATATATTACTAACCAACGGTGGTCTGAGCATATTTTAGAATATAAAGAAGATATTTTTGAAGAAATTGACATGAAAGATCTTAGAGAGACCTAATTTTCCCTTATAGTGGAGATTTATAAGGACATCTCCAAAAAATTTTGGTCCTAAATCAAAAGGCTTATGTCTAAATAGTACTAAAGATGTTCAACATATAGGACTGCAAACCCAATAAATTACCTATAATCAAAGCTGATAAGTTATGCAAGGAGTAGTATCCTCTAAATGAGGTGGAGAAAGCTAAGATATGTTTCATTCCTTATAATAATGTTGTTGGAAGTCTAATGTATTTAGAGGTATATACTAGACTTAATGTTGCTTTATGATTAGTGTTCTTGTAAGGTATTTAAGAAATCCTAGTCATAAACACTGGATTGTAGCAAAGAAAGTGTTGTTATATGTGCAAAAATAGAGATTAATGAATGGTTTATACGTTTGTACATGGTTTGGATATTATTGGATATGCTAATGTTGATCTAGTATTTTTTTGATGAAAAGAAATCTACATCATGTTACATTTTTATTTTAGCTAAATCAGTTATGTTTTAGAATAGTTTTAACAAGTTTGTTGTGGTGACTTCATCAATGAAAGCTAAGATTATAACTTGTTTTAAAGGAGGAGCACATGCTAAGTGGTTGAACATTATGATTTATTTATTTCATTTCTAGGTCCATTAGGATTCACTGTGACAACTCATTTATTGTATTCTTTTCCAAGAATATAAAAATCACTAGACGAGTTAAGTATATTGAGTTTAAGTGCTTTAAGATTTGAGGATGGGTTGATGATGGTGATATATTTTTGAAATATATTGTCATTTTGATATGATAGTAAACATGTTTATTAAAGGGCTTAGGCCTATAGTTTTTCATAAACATTAAACAATGTAAGTGTTATGTTGTCATAGATATTTTGATATAGTGAGAGTTTGTAACTTTTATGTTACATGTTATAGTACTTAAGATTAATAAAGTTGCAAAATTTTCATTCGCTTATTATAGTGTGATTTGTAAAATACATTCATGATGTTATCTTATTGAACTTGTGTACATAGAATTCTTTTCATTGCAAGTTGTGTTATGAATTCTTTATAAAAGTGAATGGTTTATTTTATGACTGATCTTTATGGCCCATGACTCTTTAAAGAACAAGCCATTTTTGGCAGTTGATCTCTATACAAGATTAATGGTTTCTTTTTATATAGGCCTTGTTTTGAGATTGGTGTCATAATTTAAGGCTAGACTAATGTGGTTATACATGGTTCATGATTTTATGTAAGGTTGCATTCTTCTAAACTTCTTTAGGCTCTATGTATTAGCAGGACTTTCACTAGGTTGTTGTTGTAAATACAAATCGCACCACACTAACACTACATCAAAGGGATTAGTTAGTGAATTATGTATGCATGTAATTATAAAGAGTAGTATATTGATTACAATATATTAACTACCATATTCTAATATTTATTATTCATTTAATTGAATTCTTTAAGTTGAGATGTTTTTCAAAATTACACATAAACTTAACAAATTTGTTACTTGACCCAATCGAATCATTTTCAAAGAAAGTACTAAATCCTTATTGTTTCGTCTAAATAAGTGAATATACATTTTTGTCTATATAAACTACAATTAATTAGTATTTTATTAAAATTGGGTCAAATAGAGACATGAAAGACTTAATTCAACAAGTTTATTAAGTGTATTATGATTATTATGTAGGGTTATAAAGGAATCTTAATGATAGGGCTAAACTAATAACTAATTAGCATAGCTTTTCTTATCATCTTATATATAAGTAATTTGTAAGGAATTGGGTTTATATAATCTATAATTGACTTAAATTAATAAGAGAGGTAAGAGAATGAAATATACTACTTTTCTTTTGTATTATGGGCATTGTAAAAGTGATATTATTTATCCAATTCAAAGAGAGATTAGTGAAAAGAAATAAGTCATTATAAATACTAGCATGAGTTAATAATCAACATAAGTGTAAATGAGACCAAAAGATGAGTGCAGGGAGGTCCAAGTTGTTCCCTGTCGAAGCAGTAAGATTCTTCCAAAATTGTGTTATTTTTGCGCCTCTTCATAGATGTTTACAGAACGCTGTACTCATTTTCGATTATGTATACATCTTAGGAGTGGATTTCAAGTTACCTGATAGTTAGTCTAATTGATAATTTACTTCCACTGCATTAAATATGAACCCATCTAGTTAGGATCCAAAAGGAAGCCACTGACATTCATTTTGTTGATACCTTCATATTCTCTTTCATTTTCTCTCCTTGTCATTCTACTAAAGGGATTTTTATTTATTATATGGAACTCACTAATTTGACAAGTAACCATAATTTAACAATTTTTTTCTGAAACATTTTGATTAAAGTTATACCATTTGGGAACCTAGCTATAGGGTTGTGGGGATAATAGCAAACCAACGGCTTCATAATAGAGCAAAACCCTATGAGAGATATAAGATAAAAAAGAAGACTGAAGCTAAGACCCCAGGTATAATAACTGAGACACGAGCCCTTTTCTCTTCAACATACATCAAATATCAGGGCTTGCCTCTTAGGGATCTAAGTTGATCAATCCTCCCCCTATAACTTATAACTCAAACATGATCATAGGTCTAATACTTTCTGATGCACAGGATCTTTATAGAAAGGTAAGTGCAAAGCATACTTGTATCTTTGTGTGGCAGAAGTAAACTTAGTGAAGACTCAAACATTCAGGAAGAGAGAGAAATTTATAGGGAAGCCATATGGAAATTGACAACTGTTATTGATAAAACTGAACTTAAACTGAACTTAGTTATAATGGAAAAGGTCCTTTGCTTAAATAGGCAAAGAGATTATAAAAAGATGAATATAATTAGATAAGATCAAATTCACATCACACCCTAAACAGATAAGAACAATGTCACATCAACTATTTTAGATAAGAACAATATCACATTAACTATTATATATAAGAATGATGTCACATCATATAGTAAATAGATAAGAATGATATCACATCACAAAAGAAACCTAAACATAAAGAAAAACTAGTAAATAGGGTGACCCACAATAATAAGAGGAATAGATTCTTGACACGATAGAATATTTGACAAGGAAGCTCCTCCACTTATACTATTAGTATCATCACTAGTTGTTTGTAATTTTTTATTAGGGCTCACTTCCTCTGTGGGTAAATATTGCAAAAAAACTTAGTGAGATCCTCTTCATCTATAATAGGAATGTCATCATCTGGATATAAGGCATCTTGAAAGGAGGAGGCTTGAGTTTGAGATGGTCCAACAGTATTTAGGTACTAATCTTGGAAGTAGGAGGCTTGAGTTTGAGATGGTCCAACATTGTCCAAGCCTAAATCTATAGGGTTTTTTAGGATATCAAAGTCTGGCATTTGTGATTCACCAAGAATGAATTCTCCTAGGTAAGGTTCAATAGATGTAGAGATAGTTGGTAGTGTATACTGAGGAAAATGGTTCAAATCTTTAAGAATATACCAAAGGTTTTTAAAGATGTTTTCCTTATATCTTGACCATTCGAATGAGGTCTGATGGAAGTACACCTGATTCTTATAGTAGATAGATCCATTTTGTGTTGTGTTATATGGTCTATGGAGAATCAAGAAGCATTAGGTGGATTGCTTCTCAAATGAAGTTTCCCATAACCTATGATCCTCAATAACCTGTGAGAGCTTCGACCTTCATCTCATCAATGGTTGGTACCACTCAAGGAAAGACCATAAAAGGGAACCTTTATTTTCTCTATCACATAGATGCATAGAAGGTAAAGAGTGACCATAGGTACTATAATACATTTTTTGAGAGCGGTCCATTAATAAAAGCTACAGTGAGATATGGTATTTGAAGGTTAAACAAGGATGGGTAGCAATGTAATTATGTTGCATTGATAAAGAGGTGGAAATAATAGAAAAGGCTTATCCAAGAAAGAGAAGTTATTTCATCAACAATAGTGGGTGTGCTTACAATGGGAGGAAAGAATTTCTTTGTCTTTATAGTGCAAGGCAAGTTAACCATTAAAAGGAGGGGAATATTTCTGGAGAAAGTGATAAGGTTGATATATTTTTGAAGCCAAGAGAGGAAATCAGCTAAGATATTTTGATTGTCTTTGATATGGTGAAATGTGAATTTATAATGTGAAAATTCACATTACCAGAAAGCTAATTGTTCTAGCTAAACAATTAGCTTTCTGGTAGAATTTTTTTATTTTGATCTGGTATCTCTAGAAAGGACGTATTTTTCATTTATACTGTAAAGAGATAAGGGCTGAGGTGGAAGTTAAACTTTTCAATACCTCTTTTGATTGCTAAAATCTCATTATATGTTACGTAATAATGCTTTTTTGAAGGTTTAAATTATCCATTAACACAGTAGAACCTTTTTCCTTCTATTTCCTCTATTAAGATTGCTCCTTAGAAATCTTCACTAGCATCAGTCTGTAAGATTTGTTTTCCTATACTAAGAATCTTTGGTGGAGATAGATGTTAAATAATCTTCTTTAATTACTTGACTGCCTTTGTCTAGTTAGGGCCCGATGATGATGACTTTTTCTTTAATAGCTTTGACAACTGGCTGATTTATTTTGACATATAAAGGATGAAATCCCTAATGTAATTTACAATTCCTGGAAACTAATGGATTTGTTTACTGGTAAGGTTCGTGCCTGAAAAGTTTAGTAGTTTACCAACTGTATCGGGCCTAAATAGTAGAAACTATCATGAAATTTCATGCCCATGAATTCTCTATAAGCTGAACCAATTTGATTTTTGTAGGCTGAGAGCATAATCCCATATTTCTTTATAATATCCAAGAATTGTCGTAATAAGGCTTGATGCTCTTGTTGGGTCTAAGAGTAGAGCATGATATCATTAACGTAAATTAGAGCACTTGATAGGATACCATCATTGATCCTAGTCATAGCTCGTTGAAACAATGATGACGCAACTTTTAGCCCAAATAGCATGATTGCCCACTGGTACTAGGTATTAGCTAGGAATATAGAATGTTGTTTTATGTAGATTCTTTGGGTCAATACCCAAATCTATCTTTTAAATCAAACTTTGAGAATATTTTGGCTTCTTTCAAGAATAACATCTGCGTATTTGTCTTGGTAGAAGAAACTTGTCATCTTGAAGAAAATGATTTAGAGGCTTGTATTCAATAACTAACCTCTTTTTTATCTATTATTTTCTACTCTTTTTTCAATAAAAAAATTGACATGCCTAATCTGATTTGGCCATCTTGATCAAAACTTGTTTCAAAGTATAGCATATTCTTCTTGTGCCATCTTTAGGTCATCTAGATTCATTCCTGAATGAGTGGCCTTTTTGGATGAATGTCCTCATTCTTTTTTAATGGCAATTAGACGTAGAATTCTTAATTCTTCCACAATAGATGTGGATGGTTAAATTGGTCATGACTCTTCAGACAATATTGTAAGAGTTGTTATGCTTATGTTCAGAAGGAACATCTTATAACTTAGAGATGTTGCGGTCTTCAATGTACTAACAAAAATCTTGTTTGTAATGAGTACCCTTTTGCAAGATCTAGCAATAGACATCCATTTCCATAAGTATGTTGGGACCAACAAGATTACTTCTTAATATTTTCATCCAAACGATACCACTTGGAAAGAACTTTCTCCCGATCCTTCTTTTCATGATAAGGTCTATCTTAAAGGATTTGCCATCAGCTATAGAAAAGTATTCTTCATATGGTTGCCATTCTTCTTTGGGAAGAATATGTGGTTTCATTACACTTCTACAAGAGCCTGTATCCATATAACTAATAGTTGGAATTGGTTTATGATAATTTTTTTGGAATCAATTGAAGTTTGACATATGGTCGTGTGACTATTGCCTTCTTGGGCCCCAACTTAAAACAACATTCTTTCATCATGTACATTGGTTTGTCATCTTCTTTGTTAAGAGAATAGGCTTCATCATTAGTAGATTCACATTCAGGAATCGTAAACAAAGACAATTCATTTTTACTAGATTATTCTTCAAAAAAGGACTCGATGTCCTTGTCATCTCTTATAGGCATCATAGCTTCCATGGACTGTAGGATTTTCATACTATTTTTTGACTTTTTAGGCACCTTTTTACACCATGACCTAGTTATCCACAAAAGTAACATCGGTCTGGCTTTCTAATGTCATAATTACACCACTTAAAGAATCTTATTCTCTTTTTTTCATTATGTTAAAAGGGTGAACTCTTAATGGCTTCCTTCATAAGGGTTTCTCCTTCTTTGCATTGCATGTACATTTCTCTATGTCTTTTCATTTGATCTTTAAGTACGACTTCTTGTATGCTTGTTTGAGTTAAGGTCCACTTTTTGGCATAGCTTTGAAGAACTTATGTTGCTAATGTCATTTGTCCAGTGTCACCAAAGCTAATTGATAGATTTCTTCGAGAGAGATTTCAAACATATCCCTGTGAAGAGAATTGATTGTTCTTTGTAATTCAGGATGTAACTTATCAAGAAAGGAAGAAATGAATGTATACTGAAGATTGAAATCATTGAATCCAATGAGCATATAATATTTTTCAGACATTCTTTAGAAATGCTTCTGTAAATCTTTTTTGTTCATAGAGCAACACTTCATTTTAAAGTACTCATATCTGCTTTATCGATCAATAAGTTGGAAATTTCTAATAAAATTTTTATGGATCATTCCTAACAAGGAATTGACTTCTGACAATTGGAGGACTTTCATGCGCTTATATTCACTGAGGCTTTAGAACCATTCTCTTAAAGTTTCCATCATTCTTAAGACAAATTCTACCAAGATGTATTTAAGAGACATATCTGACCTTGTCATTTGATGATTTATCCAGGCATTGAATTCATATAGTCAATCTCTCCATTTTGTTAGTAGGCATCGTCAAAAGTGAATCATAAACTTACAGTAGGTTTGTAGATAGGAGTTGTTTGCAGTCTGACTGGTTCAATCATTGACTCAACATCGTCAACCTCATGTTCAACTTCTATGTGTGGTCGAGAAGAGTATGGAACAACTACCATCATTTGAGATATCTGAGTGAGTTCTGCAAGCTATTTTGAGCTTTTTGAGTTTTTTTTGTGTAAAAGAATTAGAGCCTTAGTTATTAGTGTGGCTATCAAAGCTATTTGGGACTAGTTGAAGAGTAGCTATGAGTTTTTGGTTGGGCATATGTCTTTTGTTATATTTAGGGAAGGTTTTTCTTTTAGTGGAGAAGGTGGTGGTAAAAGTACCCATCCCAGAGTTCTCCTTCCGAAACCTAAGTAGAGCCCTCATAGCGACCCCACGGTAGCCCTCCAATCGATATCTAACTCAACCGAAGGGTTCCAATAAAGCCATTTTCTTCAACTGTTAAAAACCTTTTACATTTTAAAAGTTAAAAGTGTGGAAAATAGTGGGAATTCTTTTAAAATCATTTTATTAAAAATTTTGGCAGTACAACAGTTGCGTTTTGACTTCATATAGTAATATAATAAAAATTTTATTAATGTTAAGGTTTGGAGCCAAGACCATGATGACACTTCCATTATTAAGAGTGGTCAAGAAGGTGCTTATCAAAGCATTATGCTAAGATGTAAATGTTGTATAAGGGAGAGAAATTCTAGTTGTCGTTGGAATTCCTTTTCTTAGATGTAGTATTAAGACCATTCGAATAGCACCTACATGGAGATGAGTGCAACCCTGATCTAGCCATAACAAGATTAGCTCAGAGGCAAACTCTAGAGTTACATATTGTTCTGTAGAAGTTGATTTTAGGCCACATTGGTCCAATATGGATCCTTGGATCAATTCTTTAAGTTGAGGTCTATATGTGGAGATTAAGGAGTGAATACTCTTTGCAAAAGATCTAGATTTATGATATAAAATATACGAGCTTAATAAAGGTACCTAAGTATCATGGATTTTAGTGTCTTCAGGTAACTGAGTAATTTCTACAAGATTTTTTGTTTTGTTAAAAAGAGTTTGTTTTTTTTAGGATGAGAGGGAAATTATCCTAAAGAAAGAGGTAAAGAGAGATTAATTGAGTTTGATAAGATTGAAGCTTCAGTCATATTTATCTCTCCCTACTCAATAAAGTAAAAGTTTAAACTTATAACAACCCATTGCTTTTTAACATAATAGATTGTTAAGAGAAAACAACCATTTTAAAAAGTATACTCCAGGAAGAACATGTCAATTTAAGCATGTTATCTTGAAATTAGAATACAAAAAGTATGTTAGAAGATCTATAAGAATAAGAAAGTATTTTATTTCTTAATTCACTAAAATAGTAAATATAAATTTTAAAATTTTCTATGAAGCTATGTAAGAGACACGAAATTATATCTAATAGTGAAGTCTGAAATGATTCAATTACAAGGAGGTCCAAATATAGAATACAAATACTTTTTGAAATAATAAGAAATTCATATAGTAATATAAAATGCTAATAAGTTAGATTAGTTGTTAAAGAGTTTAATAGAAGTTAAGAGGTCATCACAGTCATTCTACCAATTTTTTTAAAGAATTCCTTCAATGTGATCGTTATTGCAACAGCCCATTTTGCTTTATAATCGCATCAAATGTACATATCTTTTATTTCAAAATAAAAATATGGATTAACTTGAAATCTGTATTTTCTAATATAAACTACTTTATTTTCAAATTAAACAAAAATATATAAGGTTTAAATAATACTCCACGTTAGATATATATTAAGTTTCTCAATTTTTTATGGTTTTATATAAAGTATTATATTAATCAATATCTATACCTTAAAATTAATGGGGTCGATATACATGTTTAGCAGAATATGTAACTTAAAAAAAGTTAATGATCTAGGCTTACAAATGAGACAATAGAATTGCGTTCTAAAAAGTTTAGAACAAAAAAGTGAGTGATTATCTTTATATTATTCGCTCCAAGATTCAAACAAATAGGATTAACAAATCATTAAACAGCTTACATTTCAAGATGAACAATTGTTTAGCTCATAATTGAACATATCAATATTGAGTTCATGATTGTTAAAAAGGATTATTACCTATTTCATATATGAAGGTTATCATTTTGATAAGCCAATTATAGATTTTTTATCTATACGAGTAAAATATTTTCACTATTTAAGATAAAGTTCTCAATTAAACTTACGTTTTATAATATATGAGAACAATCTCACTTAAAAACCGAGCTTTCAAGATTCATGTTAATTGCTAATGAATTTTGGGTTGACACCTTTAATACTCAAGGTTTTTGATTATTTAATAACATGTTGTGATAAGGTGTGAGGTATATAAGTTTTGAGCTTAATCATTAAATTAAAAATGCGCATAATACCTTCATTTAGAATAATAATTATGGTTTTAGAAAGACTAGACTAATAGACTACTATCTTTAAAAGTTAGCAAGAACTTAGATATGAAATAGACTTTCTAAACTAAGAGGTGTAATAAAATGATGCCAAAGAAATGGTAAGGTAATGGCGGCTACGTTGTAGATAAATAATAGTAGTCTCGTATCTTCAACTTCACGTATAGAGCCCCAAACCCTATCTACACTGGTTGGTAGGTTAGGTCATAGCTTGGAGACAACTCTCATAAATAAAAGGATAAAATTTGGTTGTAGACAAAAAAAATACAAAAAGAAAAAAAGCAAAAGACGACAACTGGTTGAAACTGGAGTTGTTAGGGCCTCAACTTCCTATCTTCTAAAAGACTATGGTCAGTTTGGCAATATACAAATTGTATTAGTGGTTAGTTGACAATAGATTATATTAGTTGATGTGACCTATTGATAATATCAGTTGTTTATTAAAAATATTTAGTAAAATTAACTGATTAGTATTAATTGTTTATGTATAAAATCACTTATGATGGTATAACTTTAAAAAATATCTTATTTCATTATGATTGGTGGGGAAAAGGAATATAAAGTAACCATGGTTAATATATATGCATATTTATATGTTTAAGAAGTGAAAATATCAAGATATATTTAATTTTTAATATACTATTATTTAAAATGTACATGTACAAAATATTATAGTGAAGAAAATACGATTCCTTATCGGTTAATATAAGTTATAAATGTTGTAAAATTAGTTTGTTATTTAAAAAATCAATCTAATTTAAATAAATTTACGTTTAACTTATTCTAAATTTAGTTTATATTTATTCAAAAAACATGCGTTTAAAGTTGATTCAAATTCGTTATAAATTTATAGTTTATCTTTTTAATGTTAGTGTCCAAATTTAGTCAAATTGTGGATATTTTATCTTTATTTTCATATTATTATCCGCTTATTCTTATATATATATAAATATATATATTGTCTTATTTTAAATATATGAGTTTTATTTTTTTACTAACAATTTTTCTATTTGAAAAATAAACTCTGTTAATGTTCCTGCTTTTTGTTAATAGAAAAAAAGCTTGTGACGAAGAATAAAATGTGAGTTTAGTTAATAGAACAAAATGCTCACCCATTATCTTTTAACAAAGTTTAGTGGAACCAACTCGCCTAAAGAGATTCTCGTATCTGAGATCCTCTATGAATTCAAATAGCTCATTCCATACAACACAACTATACTAGCTTTACTGAATATATAACCTGAAGCTACACTTAGAATGTAAACATATGTATAGAAAAGAGATGTAGAGGAAATACAGTACAAAAAAAGTAGCAAAGAGGAAGCTAAAATACCTAATCGGCTGAACCAACTCAGTTGAAACCATCAGATCTCCACGAGTTCCTTGTCACTTGCCGATTTCCCCTCTGGAGATAAACACATGAATGTGAAATTGTAATCCAAATTGCGAGAAGGATGAAAAGAGGGATGATAAACAAAGATCAAGTCCTTATCTTTAGCTAGATGGAAGGAATCCAAAAAAGGAAACTACCTTCGATCATACCTTCTCTTTTCTTACAACCCTAATTTAGTAATAATAGAACATTTGATGCTTAGAAAGGGAAGATCCTTAGTTTCGAATGACAATGTTTGGTAAATGAGTGTACTCTTGGTGTAACGATGTCGTTCCAATAGGTGCTGATGTATGATGTCATTTTTAAGTTGACTTTTGTTGTAAAAGACTAAGGAGAGATTAGAACCTCTCCAAAAATCCTCTTTATTCTTTCTTTTCAATACAATTTTAATTCTTAAAAAAAGGTATCAGCAAAAGGGCACAATTGTATTTTCATATATTAAATTTTGGCTGGTAGAACAAAACACTTATGTATAGTAGCTTTTTCATTTTTAGTTGATCAGCCAATTACCAAACAACTTTAATAGCATTTTGATCAGTCAAATAGTTAAATATAACTAATAAGCCAAAAAAATGGATGATCCACTATTAACCAAACGAGGCCTATATTGTTTTCTATATGGTACCTATGACCCTATTTGACAATCAACGAATTGCATTAGCTGTTAGCTGATTCTATTAACGGTTAGCTAACAGCGGATTATATCAACTAATTTGACTAACAAATAACATCAACTGTTTATTAAAGATGTTTTTATAAAATTAGCTATTTAGTATTACTTGTTTATATGTAAAATGATTTATGAGGGTATGACTTAAAAAAATGTTTATAAGGATATGAGTATTATATTTAATATTCTTTGAATATTATTATAAGAATTTAAATTTTAGATATTTAATTTTAAAAAAATTAAGTTTATAAATCCATTACAAATATACAAAATATAATAATAATAATAATAATAATAATAATAATAATAATAAGTACTTTTTTTCTCCTTTCTCAATCTTAAATTAATGATAGATATTTACCACAGGTCAAGATCAATAATTGTTGCAAAAAAGAAAAAGATAGCTTTAGCTACCAATAATTACATGAAAGTTGTATGCAACTTATGGGAGTCACGATGAAGCAGTAACGTAAGTGGTTGCTTTTTTGAGATAAGGAAGAGGTAGAGAAAGGAAAAAAGAGTTTTGTAAATAGTTGATTGAACTCCAAACTAAATCGCTCCTATAAAGGAGTTTTTTCAAAATCAACTGATGCAGTTCAATTAGTCATTTTAATCAGTTGATTATCAAACATATTTATTAGTTGTTTGATTATATCAAATAGCTAAAATTTTTCAATCAGCTAAAAAGTGGTTGATAAACTATTTACTAAACAAGTACCGTATATACGTGTGTTTTTTTAAATTAATTTTAGGGGAAGAGGAGATTTTTGCATGCAATGTGAACTAATTTGACAAGGAGGAAAGTTGGTAATCAAATGAACAGGATTGATTTTGTATTTTTGTTAACTTAATTTAAATTTCTTCAAAAGCCAAATTTGACACCAGTTTACTACTCTATTTTGCTCATATCAAGAAAATTTCGTCAACTAAGGCCTAAATTTGTGTCTACCGTATTTTGAGGAACTGCAAGGCACTGACTTCATGTCATTGCATACTTATTGCAACATCTCAGCTGGTTCTGGAGCAGCTTTGATGGAATGGAAGTTATAAGAGGCAATAGGTTGATCCTACTACTACAATTATAGGTGGACTGCATTTACCGCAACCACTCCAAAAGATCTAAAACAACGGGAATTGGACAATTTCCATTAAGAGTTAGTATCCAACACCAAGAGAACATGCCCTTCTGTACTGTCATAAAAGCCATTCTCTGCGACCTGAATAACTCACTAATCCATAGCCAGATTTAACGAATTGCATTCACTGGGCACCATTCATGAACAAGTTTTTGTGAAGATAGTTGTCTGCTCAATTATTTTCTCTTCATCAAAAAACAGATGTCCTTACAACTCTAAATTTACGTTCATTGAGACAATGATCACTGTTACTGGTCCTAATTAAACAGAATAAGCCACACTTGGGTAAAAACTGCCATTGACTCGCTTTACAAAGTACCAACAAAAGATATATACATATATATATATGACGCCAGTGATTGAAGTGCAATCGCCATTCTTGATGACTTACGGTCAAAATTCATTTCACCCTACAAATCAACAGAACTTGATACAACAGTTTGTGGCAGGCATTTCAAGAAACTTTCTTTCCTTGCGCGCACAACTTACGATTTCTCGTAGAATGTTAAGCCAATATGGTTCACTATTGCTCAAAAGATCAATTGCACAGTGCACACTAGTGTAGCACAATTCTTCACAACTCAAGTCCAGGCCTTGATCAACATCATCAGTCCTAGACTTTTCGACAAATTATGGATATCTCACACACAATATCCAGAAGCCAGAACATGAGTGGAGGTTCTTCCCTTTCCCCCACACTTCAGTGAATTTGTTTTAGCGTACGAGAGAAAAAACCCTTCTTTTCCCAGGATAACTAGAAAACGGTGATATCCTGGCATTTTCCTTCATTAATCCCTTTCAAATTTGAACCATTTCCAGTTTGCATAGAAGCTTTCTTCATCATGAAAAAATAGGCCATTGCCAGTCCCAGTTCCTGAATTTGGAGTTATTAAACTAGCTGGCAGATTTTGCCTATACCTCTTGGCCATCATTTCTGCATCAGCTAACACTTTCTGCTCAAACAACAAAAATTCATACAGATCAATAGTCCAAATAAATAACACCAACTAAAAACAAAAGTAAAGCCATAGAAGATTTTTACCTCTCTGTTTGATATGAAAAGACCAGGCTCACTCTCAAGATCAGCAATACTGTTACAAGACATCAATGAAACTGACTATTAGCGCCCGCTTGCTAACAACATATGGTATTAGACAACTCTTCCAGAACATCTTTACTAGCTTCCAATTGTAGTTAAGCTATGTAAAGATCCGTGTTTTGCTATCAAAGCCAGACTACTGCCGTAATATGGTGTAAGAAAAAGGAAACAAAACTCATAAGAAATGCATAGCTTCACAAAACACCTGGGTTATCTAATTCAGTAATAAAACAGGTCCTGTTTGATGGGTATTGGCCAGCCTCAGTTACAAGCTCTGTAATACAATTTGAAACAGGAAGGAAACAAACTATTAGCATCCTCTTACTAACAGCATATTGACGTTAGTCAAAATTCCCAGAAAATGAACATTTGAACTAGCTTTCAATTCCATTAAAGCCAGATTCATATATCCTGAGACCACAGCAAAGTTCAAAAGTTCTTATCAAAGTTTTTCAGAGAAATGCATAGCTCAATTGAGCATAGGGTTGTGATAGACCTCTGATTCGGCTCACGTATTCTAGGAAAAGAAGGCTCATGAATGAGGGGACAGTTGGCTGATCCTAGAACGAACATATGGCATTTTGTTATCTTTCCCTTTCATTACTTTACTGTTATTTTGTTATGTTTGTTATGCCGTTATTTGTGAATCTGGAAAAGGTACATATAGGCTGTCGCTAGGAGTGAGAGAAAACATGTAAATTTGGTTGTTGTTGAGGAGAGCTGCAGCCCTCTTGAAAGGCTGCTACCTTTTTATGAAAATTCCCTTTTCCAGAATACTACAAGAGTTGATTGAATCATGTTGCTCTTTTACATAACGTAGTATCCTATCAGAAATAGGTATCAGAGCTAGCAAGCCATGCCTCCAAAGAACTCTGATGGTAAAATGGAAACGATTGAGAAAGAATTGGAAGGTATCAGAGAGGAGTTAAGTAGGATTCCAATAGTGGAAAGAATTGTTGAGAGAATTTTGGAGATAGAGAAGACTCTCATCACTCTCCCCCAAGGAGTGACCTAGATAATGGCCACAATTAGTGAACAATTGAGAATGGTGCAAGGGGGAAGTAAATCTCTAGGTAAAGGAAAGAATACTGAACGGGAAGAAGGGTCTAGCTCGGTTGAAAAAGAAAAGAATGAGAGAGTACCTATGGGAGTGGAAGAAATGGTAAGTGGTTATGGTGGCACATACCCAGCAACAAATGAAAATGTTGGGCATGAGATGTTTGGGAACTCAAAATAATAGCATGCTGGGAGGCATCTTGAGATGCCCTTATTCAATGGAACGACTCCGAAATGCTGGTTATATCGAGCAAAAATGTCCTTCGAAATGAATCGAATGAGCGAAGCTGAAAAGTTAATGGCAGCTGGAATCAGCTTCGAAGACAATGCTCTCGCCTAGTTTCGATGGACCGATGCGAGAACACCATTCGGTAGCTGGAGTGATTTAAAACAACAGTTGGTTCAAAGGTTCGGCCAAACTCAAATTGGAAACTTGTGCGAAAGGTTTTTAGATATAAAACAACATGGGTCAATGGTCGACTATCGGAGGGAGTTTGAGAAACTCTCGGCACCACTAATGACACTACCTGTGGAGGTGCTAGAATCCACTTTTGTGAACGGGTTGAAGACAGAGATCAGAGCTGAGCTTCTTTTGATGAACCCGATGGGGCTTGGGGCTTAAGGCCCTTATGAATACAACTCAAATGATTGAAGAAAAGAACTGGACCATCAAGCAAAAAGGAAGCACATCGGGACCTATTTCTCTTAAACCCAGTCAGTGGGGAGAAGGGAAAGGACTTGTGGGTCGAAACATAAACCAGGAGGGAGAAGCCAAGGCTTCAAACCGAGGAACCTTTTGGAGCACCCAGGTCATGCCGCCAACCCGAGAACCAGTGAGGACTCTGGCATAACGAGGCCGACGATAGATCCGACTCAATGATGCTAGATTCGAGACAGAAGGGCACGGGGGTTATGTTATTCGTGTGAAGAAAAGTACCAGCCAGGCCATATGTGTCGAAAGAAGCTTCAAATTTTGCTCATCATCGACGAAGAAAGAGAAGAGGACGCGGTGGGTATTGAATCGAAGGATTACGAGAAGATTTTAAGGGACAAGACTGAGAGTGCAAAAGTACACATGACGGAAGTTGTTGAACTATCCCTAAATTCGGTGCTTGGCCTGACCACACGAGGCGCCATGAAGATGAGAGGGACGTTGGCTGGGAGAGATGTGACAATAATGGCTAATTGTGGAGCTACCCATAATTTCCTATCTCTAGAGATCATTGAAGAACTTCAGGTACCCTCATTTCCACTTACAATTACGAGGTAATTATGGGTAATTCGTATAGCAGTTAAAGGGAGGGGCATTTGCAAGGGAGTAAGGATTGAGGTTTAAGGAATAACAATTATTGAGGATTTTTTGCCTCTACAATTGGGCAATATCAATATAATTCTCAATATGCAATGGCTGGGAAATATTGGGAATATGGAGGTGAATTGGAGTAACCTGATGTAAGGAATTTTGTGTTGATGGTTCTCGAGTGGTGCTAAAAGGGGACCCCAATTTATGCAAGACAGGAGTTTTGTTGAAGACCATGACTAAGGCAATACAACAAGGAGTGGGGCTGATTGTGGAACTATGTTAGATGGAGCTTCTTGGAGAAATTACTAGTGACAAATGGGCAGTTTCGGAAATGATCCAACGAGGGCTAAGGAATCATCAAAAGGTATTCCAACCTATCACAGAACTACCTCCTAAAAGGGACATTGACCATGTAATTAACTTGGAACCGGGAACGTTGCCAATTAATGTTAAACCCTATTGTTACCCACATTATCAAAAAAATGAGATCGTGAAGATGGTCAAGGAAATGATTACATTAGGAATTATTCAACCTTCCACGAGCCCTTATTCAAGTCCGACGCTACTGGTTAAGAAGGATGGGAGCTGGCGCTTTTGCGTAGATTATCGAGCGCTTAATCGAGTGACAATAAAAGATCGTTACTCGATACCTGTAATTAACAAGTTACACGGGGCTAAGCTCTTTTCAAAGATGGATTTAAAATTAGGCTATCATTAGATCTGGATAAGGGTGGAAGACATTCCAAAGACGACATTTAGAACTCACGAGGGTCACTACGAATTTAGGGTGATGCCCTTTAGGCTATCAAATGCCCCGACAACTTTTCAGTCCTTGATGAATTGTGTGCTTCATTCTTTCCTGAGGAAGCTCGTTTTAGTTTTCTTTGATGATATATTAGTCTACAATAGAGATGAAAGGGTCCATGCTGAGCACTTGGATAAGGTGCTTACCACCTTGACAGAACATCAGCTTCACTTAAACGAGAAGAAATGTATGTTTGGGCAGAGGAATATTGAATATTTGGGGCATTGGGTGACAGACCAAGGGGTTAAGGTGGATAAGGAGAAGGTTAGAGTAATGGTAAATTGGCCTACACCATCAAACTTGAGGGAACTCTAGGGCTTCTTAGGCCTTATAGGTTACTATAGGCAATTTTAAAAAGGGTATGGAATTATAGCTTGGCCATTGACACAGCAACTCAAGGACTCTTTCCATTGGAATGCAGAAGCAGAAAAGGCATTCCAACAATCGAAAGAAGCTATGACACTTGTTCCCACCTTGGCTTTACCCAATTTTGCCAAGCCTTTTACTTTGGAAACCAATGCTTCAGGTATGGGATTAGGTGCAACTTTGTCTCAAGATGGTCGCCCTATTGCTTTCTTCAGCTAATCTTTGTCAACCTGCAACCAACTGAAGTCAATATATGAACAAGAATTGATGACTATTGCGTTGGCAGTGCAAAAGTGAAGGCACTACTTGTTAAGACAACATTTTGTGATTCAAACTGATCAAAAAAGTTTGAAACATTTGTTAGAACAGAAGCTTATATAGCCAAAATATCACAAGTTGGTCTTTAAATTAATCAAGTATGACTTTGAGATCCGGTATAAATTGGGAAGGGAAAATGTTGCAACTGATGCCTTATCCCGAGTCTCTCAGCCTAAGCCTCTTCAACTGACTGCTATTTCTATTCCAAGGTTGTTAGATAATGATTTAATACGAAAAGAAGTGGCTGCGGACTCCAACTTTGCCGAGATAATTTAGAAATTGCAAGACTCTTTGCAACATGGCACTTTGTTGTATAAAGGGAGGAATGGTTCTGCCCAACAATTCCAGTATTTTGCCTACCTCGAGACACGAATTTCATACTACTCCAATTGGGGGACATTCCGGATTCTTAAGGACCTATAAAAGAATTAAAAGTGAGGTGTTTTGGAGGTATTCGGAAATTTGTAGCTGAATGTGCCATATGTCAACAGAACAAATACGTAACTGCCTCACCCTCGGGACTACTCCAACCTCTTTCCATTCCTAATAGAATTTGGGAAGATATTTCTCTTGATTTTGTGGAAGGCCTTCCCAAATTAGTGGGCTATAATTCCATTCTTATGGTTGTTGGCAGGCTAAGTAAGTATGCGCATTTTCTGCCTTTAAAACACCCTTTCACAGCAAAGTTGGTGGCTGATATTTTTGTTCGGGAGATTGTTCGACTTCATGGAATGCCCAGGTCTATTATTTCAGACCGTGACAAAATTTTCATGAGCAATTTTTGGAAAGAAATATTTAGACTGCAAGGGACTATCCTACGGCCGAGTACAGCTTATCATCTCCAATCTGATGGTCAGACCGAAGTTGTAAACAGAAGCGTAGAGACCTATCTGCGTTGCTTTGTAGGTGCTCAACCGAAGAAGTGGAGTTCTTGGCTTCTATGGGCAGAATACTGGTATAATACTTCCTATCTATATCTACTAACATGACTCCCTTCAAAGCTATATATGGCAGGGATCCCCCACCTTTAATGCATTTTGGCAGTCAATCTACAAGAGTAGCTGACTTGGAGAATCAGCTCAAAGAAAGGGACACAATTTTGGAGGTACTCAAGCTTCATCTTGCAGAAGCTCAAGTAAAAATGAAGGTGCACACAGACAAATATCAAAAAGAAGTTCAATATGATGTGGGTTATCTGGTTTTCCTCAAATTGAGGCCTTACAGAATGTGCTCCTTGGCTGAAAAGCAGAATGAGAAACTGTTAGAGCCTTAGTTACTTAGGCAGTAAACACAAGAAGTGGAGGATAGAGAGCAAGCAAATGGAGTAGATTTTATTAGGAGAAAATCCTTGTAATAATTTCCAAGGCCCAACAGCTATTACAGCTGTGATTCGTAGAGCTCTATTGAGACTCCAAAATGAAAATTACAATCATATATCTTTCTCTCTAGTCTACCCTCTATGCTATATATGCTTGCAAAAAGGAAAATAACAACCAAAACAGAAGTTTGTTACTGATAACTACCATCCCACACTACATACTAATAACTACCATCCCACACTACATACTAGGTGGAAACGAACTTTGTTATTGACAGCCCCCCTCCTTGCCACATCACTTAGAAGCTTCCTCATTTTGGACTTGGGTAGAAATACAGGGGAATCTGGCCTTCTTCTTCCTTCGGTAGACCAATAGTGGCCTATCAGAAACTCTCACCGAAGATTTTTGGCCCTTATCACATTCTAGAGACAATTGGAGCAGTGGCATATAAACTTGATTTACCGGTTGGTGCTAACATCCACCCAATCTTTCATATCTCGCAACTCAAGAAGGCCCTTGGATTTCAACAGATCAATCAGCCCCTTCCACCTCAATTGACTTTGGACATGGAATGGGTTGTGACCCTAGAGAAGGTACTGCAGTGGTGTGACACTATGAAGGGCAAAGAGATTTTGGTTAAATGGTGTGAACTACCTAATTTTGAAGCCACTTGGGAATCTCGCGAGGCAATCCAACAACAGTTTCCTAATTTTCTCGTTGAGGACAAGGTGGAACTCGACGGGAGGGTAATGATAGACCTCCGATTCGACTCACGTATTCTAGGAAAAGAAGGCCCATGAATGAGGGGACAGTTGGCTGATCCTAGATTGAACATATGGCACTTTGTTATCTTTCCCTTTCATTACTTTATTGTTATTTTGTTATGTTTGTTATGCCATTAATTTCGAATATGGGTACATATAGGCTATCGCTAGGAGTGAGAGAAAACATGTGAATTTGGTTGTTGTTGAGGAAGGCCACAGCCCTTTCGAAAGGCTGCTACCTTTCTATGAAAATTCCCTTTTCCATAATACTACAAGAGTTGGTTGAATCATGTTGTTCTTTTACATAACGTAGTATCCTATCAAGTTGATTGATAAATTATTCAAATGGTACTCCTTACAGCATTAACCAAGTAAACTAGACTTCAAACTAGAAGTGAATCAACAGTTTAAATAGTGCCATCAACATGATTTAGGATCTCCTACAAATTACTATGTGCATGAAGCAAAGGTATGCATACAGTCAACTGTGCATTATAATGCAAGCTTGCATACAATACTATGCCAACTGGGGAGTCATTCATGGTAATGCCAATTTTAACTGAGATCTAAATAACCCTCTAGCGGTGTGTTAGCTACAAAATCATTCCTTCATGAATGATATTTCCCTTGAGTAGAAACCCAAGTTCTTATTTACAGAATGCTTTTCTTCAGCAAAATACTTATCTACCACTTTCTATCTAACATTATACCAGAACTCACAAAAACTACAAATATATGCCAAGACAATGACACACAGTGTTATGTGTTTTCTCAAAAAAGAAAACATCTACTCATTTAGGCCTATTTAGGTTTGCAGCTGAGACAATCATATCGAGCAGCTTTTGAATGAAATCTACCATGACTTCAGAGATTTTAAGTTTATTGTTTCATCCTCACATGAATTCCAGTAAATTTTGATTCCATGTCCCGCCGATTTTTGAACTGAAAGCACTTGTACATTGGAATAGTCAGGTTAAGATTCTTGCTCTTGAAACCATGAAACTGGTTAGTTCTAGACTTAAATTCTCCTACAGATTGAAAATAGGAAATAGAACAGTTGTAGAACCTCATTGAATCCTCTGCAATATATAGGGCCAATCTGCTTCTATATAGCTTAGACTAGGCTTATTACTAGTTCTATTTCTGGAGTACATAAGATATGCAAAAAGGATTAGACTGCAATTAGGTATTTTCTGGCAGGTATTACTAGCGAATTATAAGAACCATGCTGAATTTATAATAGAATATATGAGAAGGAATTGTAAAAGAAATGTTGTAATTGTTAGGTTGGTAGTTGTGATATCAGAGTGAGCAGTTGGTTTCATATGTTCCTAACTTCCTACCACAATGGGATCACCTTTAACAGCCTCAGCTCTTGCCCTAGTGAAAGCCAAGATTAGAAATGAAAATTCTAATAGGTATACATTGATATGGATCATACGGTGACTTGTTAGATGTGTTGGGTACTCCATAGTGACTGTCTCGTGGATATTAGTAGTACAGTGATTGGCGAATCAAACAACTGAGTTAGAAAAAAAAGAAAGGATAGAACCAAGTCCACAATTACCTGAGAGATATTTTGCCAGGAAACACTGACTTTACCACAAGGACTTTAACGTGCTCATCAACTTGAAGTATGTCACTGACAGAAGTAATGCTGGTTCTAGTGATGTTTGAGACGTGCAGCAGCCCACTGAAATAAGCAAAGAAAGTTTCCTATTACTCCTTTATCAGAAGTGAGATTAAATAAGCTATACTTACCATATTTTCTGACAATTTTTGTTGAATGTTTATGCAGCAAAACAAAAAGTATTAAGACCACTGCACTTGAACTTCAAGGTACATTCAATATTCATATTGCATGAATGAGAAGACACCTGCATGGAAGCTTATGCAGCCATAAAAAGATCAAAGAAAACTCTTTTAAAGCTTTCCACAAATGGTATGCAAGTAAAAAAGAGCATAAATCGCATTTAAGATTCAGATATTAATAGAAACATGTTGCAAATAGGCAAAAATGGGAAATCAAGATCTTGAACGACATTTAGAAATTTACAATCAGCCTGGTGCCTGCCATCAACATATCCAATTGACCTCAGGGCAGAGCCACTAAGGGTTAAGCTACTCAAACTCATTAGAGATATTCTTTGCAAGCATAAGCATTTGCAAAGTATTTACTACTCTTGGGAATCAATAACATTTCATCATTTGGAATAGAACTTCTTTAAAATCTTAGTTAATTATCAGGCATTATTTTTTAAAAATTTGACAAATTTTTAAAAAATAATGCCTGATAATTAACTAAGATTTTAAAATTTTTAGTAAAAATGCCCCCATTAAAATGCTTATTATCTTCAATTTGTCCAAAAAGTTCCCGTACTAAAATTATTTTCAGACTCTGCCCCTGGTTGATTTCCATGTCACAAATTAATGACCCTAAAAGAATGATAACAGAAGATTGGCTTAGTGTATATAGAATTGAGATGCTACATTTCCATATATAAAGGTTGTGTTGCTCATTACTACTCTCCCACAATTGTAATGTCTTAAGAAAACCAAAGCCAAATGGACTTCTACTTGAAGTTCTCCAACTAAATAACTTTAATATAGTCAGTATGCTTTATTGTCCCTAGCCGTCTTTCAGAACTTTCTTATTTATCTCCTAAATATATCTTTCAAAAGCAATGTACCAAAACATCACTGCACGCTTTCTTAGTTTCTTACATGCATTGCAGCTGCAATCCAAGTACAATTTATCCACAATTCCCAAGATAAGAGTGAAGAACATCCTGCCATCTAGTATAATAATAATTTAGAGCTTAGGACAAGGACAAGTGTAACAACAGAAATACTAAGCAACTCTCACCTTCGGTTAGTTTCACCAATTCTTACTTGGGCTCCATAAGGAAAAATTTTCTGGACAGTTCCTTCAAGAAGTGTTCCTTCCTGAAGGTTTAGCATTTCCTGCAACATTTTATCCAAAGTAGGCAATGATTCAGAAAAATAAGAAGAAACCTGAATGTCTCAAGCGACCAAATTATACAGTAACAAAAGAAAGCAAGACAACATGCATACTAACCCAAGCTCTCCTTTCACTCAGTATCAGGTCATTATTGGCCTCATTTATTCGAGTGATTAATACATGTATTTGGCGACCAACCTGCATCATCAAACCACAATAATGACCAATAAGGATGACACAACAAATATACAAATACGGTAGCTGATCAGCAGATTAAAACTATGGAGATGATTATAGTCTTGACTTTTGAGTATAGTAAAGAAACCACACAAGAAAGACTTGGGCTTCCTCACTAGGTCTTCGCATGATATGGCAACATGAGTTGACCAGGTCACTGAATTGGCTCCGAGTAAATCTAATCCAGTGTTAACTTCAGTATCATTTGACTAACACTCAAATGTTTGGAAAATTTTCAACAAAAAATTGTCCAACAGGTACTTTCAGTTAACACTTAAGCATCCTAAAATTCAAAGTGCCAAAGTTCTAGCTCCTTTTGATTTGGTTGAGAAGCCTGTATATTATAGGATCAAGACCAAAACAATTCATAGAAAATGCAGCAAAAAGCATGTGGTGAAAGAATTAGCAATTCAGTTGTAATTACTTATTTGGTCCCAAGTCAAAAATGCAATGGAGGTGATGGCATGTCAAAACTTGTTCGAGCCACTAATTGGTAAGTTTTTGAAAACTTTTACTTACATAGCTTTTAACTTTAATTGACAAACTCTGAATCACCAATGTTGCATAGTTCTCTTTTTCCTTTCTTACCTTCTACCAAGACAATTACTGTTATCAATTTATCTCTATAAAGCAATTTTATTGATGTCAATTACTAAGCATTCGCACAAGTTATCACAGATAAACAGAAAACCGATTGGAGGTCTGACATCACAAGTGCTAATAAATGAAATAAAATCTTATTAGAAGGTTTACAAAGGAAAGAACATTGCTAAATCAGACACATTTCACTACAGCAATCATGTGCTTTTGGTTAGCAGTCAAAGATCCACAAGCTTATTGATACTTCATCAGCTGCAATCGGCTAAATAAATTAGAATTTATTCTACTAACAAAAGATACAGGCATGGTATGCAAACTGATGTATAAATGCGCAGAAATCCAAGGGTTTGATTATAAATTTATACGGGCATCCAAAAGCAGAAATAGGGTCACCGAGAAAAAATAGAATGAGACGTTAAGGTGATTTTCTGGCATGTGCGGAACTTCCTATTCCAGTTGAGGTAATAATAAATTCTCACAATCAGCTTGTAACGCCACCACCTTATTTTGGAAATTTAGGTAATTGTAAACATGCAAAATTGATGCAAGTTAAAGGATTGTATGTGCCTCTTACCAACATGCTATAAATAAACAAAATTAAGACTGGGCATATTCAGTAGAACCAAGTATTTGCGGGAATATTAAGTAAAACCAGTTATTTGTAGGCATATTTTCACTTAAATACTTCTCCAAGTAGCAAGTCTTGCAGCAGAAAAAGCCACTGAAGAGAAATTAACATTACCTAGTGAAACCAATAATGACAGATAATGCTACACTCCAGAAAATGAAAATAACAAGAAACTGATATTGAAAATTTGCAGTTTACATTTTCTTTCAATTCCTTGAAGTTTTTCACTTTATTCATTAGTTCAGCCTTGGGCAAGAAAGCCCGCAATCCCTGCAAAACAAAATATAAAAATTCCTATTGTTAACATATATATGATGCAGATGAACAGACAAGTAAGATGCACCAAAGATGTAGAAACCTCAATCCTTGTAAGGAGACCCCCAGTGTTCCACTCCGTAATGTTAACCTCAATAGGTTGATTAAGTTCTTTGATCTGCACAAGAGTAATTGCTGTCAGAAATTCGTACTTAGCTCGCCTGTTGGCAAAAAGAGGTGTAAAGATGTAGGTCCCCGTAGATCATGACAATGCTTCCCTTAATTCTTTTTCTCTCGTAATTCGGATTAAAAAAACTTATTATGCATTCTTGCTTTCCTCTTGGAACACTAAATTCAAATAAAATGCCTCAGCCTCTAACAGGAATTTAACATTTAATTGAAAGAAACAAATTTTACATAAAAAAGAACCAGTATGCGCATGATTCCTCAAATGAAAAGCGTACCCAACCAGCTTCAAAATACGCAAAAGAACTAGGTGAGAAGAGAACCTGCCTCACTCGGTGCCAAGCTATCCGGCGAAATAGCCTTCTAGCTGAAATCAATGGCCGTCCACTCAACGTTCTTCCAAGAACCTCAGAAAACAGCACTGTTCCAGTATCCACAACTGGCCTTCCCGAAACGGGCCCTCCACTCATTGCAGCCTCATCCTTAATAATTCCCATCTTCCCTTTAACCATCAACTTCTCAGTATCCTTTTCCATATCAAACAACATATAATTGGTATCTTTTCCGTACAACGGTAGAACCTCTTTTGTCAACAGAGTACCCAACAAATCCGCTCCAATGTTAACGTCCAGTTTATTCTCATTACCTGAAACCACAACCCCTACCACAAAATCGCCAGGCTTTGGTTCATAATAGTCCACATTAACCTTCTGAGCCTCCTTACTTCCACCACCCAAATCTTTCTTCTCCAATGTTACACCTAAATTAGTTTCCTCGTTCTCTAGTTCTACTTCTGCTTCTTCTAGTGGATCTTTAGACTTAAAGAACTTCAGGAAAGGTGCCAAGGCCTCATCTTTATCAGGTTGCTCGGTCTGTTTATCAGTTTCTTCTTCTTTTTCTACATCTATAGCTACTGGAGATGGCTTACTTAGCAATTCCAGCTCTTCATTATCTCGATTTCTACCATTTTGCGGCTTTCCCGGCAATTGGCTACTCGAAAAACCATCAAAAGCATCATTTTGAGAGAAAAATGAAACATCGGTTGTTTTCCATGGTTGAAAATGCTGGGAAATAGACGTGATTTTGATCGACCCCGTAGCGGGGAACGAGTGAAAGGTGGAATATTTTGGACTATGGATTATGCCACAGTGGTTGTGAAGGAAATTGTGAGTTTGAAGTGGTGGCGAAGAGTTGAGAAGAGAGACAGAGTTCGAGGAGTGGAGGAAAGTTTGCATCTTTGGATATCCTCTGCGCCTAATCAGCTAAGTAATTCTTTATCTCTACGTTGTTTATCGTTGTCCCTGTCCGCCTATTACTTTATTTGCACAATGGTTCTATTGCTGTTTTTTCCCCTCTTTCTATAAACCGGCCAATTCTTTCTACAATTGTGACACAAGGGCTCGTGAGAGAATTTAGAATTGCTTCTCTTCCCAATTTCCCATGGTCATTTCGGTAAAATATGAAGAATTTTATACAAAGAAATATATATGGTAAAGGAATTATTAATTCGTAATAAATAAGCGGATTAAATATCAAGTGATCTTATAATATTTCAGTAATCAACAAATCAGTCTTTACATTTCAACAATATTATTTAAATGATATATAGTAAATCTAATAATTTTGACATTAATGTGGTTAATTTTGAATGTATTAAAATATCAAATAAATGATTCTCTTATTTACATCTTGTACGTGTCGAATGCACCTGAAAATAAAACCTAATTTTGCGTAACTAAATTTGTAAGAGTGGTAAGTAGGGATTGTATCCATTTGAAATGTTCATGTAGCTTTTGCGGTTCAAATAAAAAAATAAAGTAAAATTAAACTAACAAAAGAAAATTAAAGAAAACAGACAAAAAAGTGATAAAAATGATGAATGAGTTTGGAATCCAGTCATAGGTTCAACCTCGGCCTACACACAATTAAACATACTTCATTGAAATGTTGTTTTCACACCTCTCCTAGAAACCATTAATTGTAAGTTAACAACAAGCTCTATTACTCCTAGTTTTCTTTTAGGTCGTATTTAATCAAAACAAGCTCTTTAACTAAACCTAGCCATTAAACAACGTAGAACAAACTCTCTAGATTTAGCAAGACAGTCGTACTATGAATTAAGAAAACAGATTAATCTTAGACTATCTACACAAGCTTAGGTCATTTAATCTATGTTATATTATCCCTAATGATTTAACATCATCAGTTGCTACAAATGAATAAAAAACACAATGATTACGTATTGTATTCAAGATTCTAGCAATGGGTTTTCATTAAAAAAACAACCTAATGAACACATCCAGATCATCTTTATACAAATACCTAATCAATAGATATAGGATAACATGAAGATATATCCAAAAGTGTTCTTCGGCTTCGATTTCACCTCGGAACCAGATTGAGGAAGTCTAGCCGTCTATAGGTTTCCAAAGAGTGCTTGCTCTGCCCTCATTTTCTTCTAAAACTACATATTTAGTCGTCCATCTGCGGAGTAACATGATTGGATATATGGTCGTGTATCCAACTGTGTATGTCATAAAAATATGCCCAATTTGTGCACTTACACGGTCGTGTAAGTAGATACATGGCTGTGTATCTCCCAGATCATGTTGAATTGATGTTCTTCTTGCGATTTCTTGTCTAATCCTCACCCTAATCCATCTACTTCTTATTCCACAAAGACATTTGAGTTTGAACATTAAGATGATGGCTCTAAGAATGCTTTTAACTCACTTTAGCTTTTGAACTTCCAAATATAATCATGATTAGAGAATGTTAAAACTTGTTTTCCTCATCACGTGACAAAGTTATGATCCTTAAGTGTCACAACTTGTGCTTTCTCCATTTGAGGTTCTTTAAGATAGGGCCTGAGTTGATGACCATTTATATTCATTGTCTTCTCTATCTTAAAACTCTTAATTTCTACTGAGTCTTTACACTCTAGGAATATCTCTTCATCTTTTTCTTCCTCGTTCAATTTATCTAACTTGCTAAGTCAAGGTGAAGGATTAGTCTCGACAACAATTAGGGAATCAGTACTCACCTTTGAGCTAAATAATATATCCTTTTCTCTTTCGAGCTCCTTCTCACCTTATTCTTCACAAGTAATCTCTTGAGCAATCCTCTCAAGATTCTCAAGCTCCTTTCCACTCTGTAATGTTTCCGTACTAATGTTCTTTAGGTACACCTTGGGTTGAGATGTCTACTTCTCTTTGCTTTATGATTCCAGGTGGTTGATAGTTCCCGCCAGCTGACCCAACTGACTTACTGAGGTTAGGAATCAAAACATTGAATCTTACTAGAACTGTTTTACATCCTGATGAAATTACAGAGTATTAGCAGCAATATCATTAACTAAATTTTTCAGCGATGTACCTAAGTTTTGTTGGCTCTCTAAATTTTAGACGCTAGACCTTGTATCTTGCAAAAATTGCTTTACATCTTGCTAGAAATGTAGAGTATTAATGGCAACAGACTTAACTAAATCTTCTCAAGGTGTACCTAAGTTGTAATAAGAGGCCTATAGTCTATATAGGAATTGTTATGCATCCTACAACTCATCTAGGAAGTAGTCTTGCTAGCTATCCCCTCCATAACTAAAGCTTGTATGATAACTCCAAACTTGGTTATAGGATTAAGAATATGAGTTATGGGAAAAATTTCCACCAATAGCGTTGATAATATCCAGCAGTAACATACTCCCTTCACTCTGACCTTTTTATACACAAAGACAAAAGAAACGTGAAAATATCAAGAAATAAATGTAAAAACTAATTATGAACAAATATATACATAACACCAAATAAAATCAAGAACAAAAACTAAAGCACCACACCCTTCGACAACGACACCATTGTTGATGTGTGTCGAATGCATCAGAAAATAAAACCTAACTCTATATAAATAAATTTATAGAGGTGGTGAGTAGGGATCGTATCCATAGATGAGTGTTCATGTAACGCAAAGGGGGTTTATTTGATTCAAATAAGAAAATAAAGTGAAATTAAACTAACGAAAGCAAATTAAAGAAAACAGACAAAAAGTGATAAAAGTGATGAATGGGTTTGGAATTCAGTCATCGATTCAATCTCAGCCTACATATAATTAAACATTCTTCATTCAATTATTGTTTTCATACCTCTCCAATAAACTATTAATCATAGGTTAATAACAAGCTCTATTAACCCTGATTTTTCCTTATATCGTTTTTAATTAAAACAAGCTTTTTAACTAAACCTAGCTATCGAACCTCCTATAACATTCTCTCTAGATTTAGCAAGACAGCCATATTATGACTTAATAAAGGCAATAACTACACAAGTTGGGGCTATTTAACCTATGTTATGTCATCTCTAATGATTCAATGCCATTAGCTGCCACAAATGAATTAGAAACACAATGATTACGTATTGCATTTAAGATTCTAGCAATAGGTTTTCATAAAACAACCTAATAAACACATTTAGATCATCTTTATACAAATACCTAATCAATAAACATAAGATAACATAAACAATCCCTAAAGAGAGAATGATTCAACATTACACAATGAAGATATGCCCAAAAGTGTTCTTCGGCTTTGATTTGACCTCGAAATTGGATTGAGGAAACCTAGCCTTCCATAGGTCTCCAAAGAGTTCGTGCCCTCCCCCTCATTTTCTTCCAAAATCAATCCATGTTGTGCCAAAATAAGTTTTAAAAACCTAGGTTATCCTACTCGTAAGTATACTAGGTAACTGTAGTCGAATACACAAGGTCGACTCTCAGGGAGTTGAAATTAGTGCACTCAAATTAACTTTGAATAACAATCAAAACAAATGCAATCCTAAACACCCTATCTCGATTTGTTGAGTAAAAGGTTTTAAAGAAAATTAAGCAATTAAATTGAAACGTAAACTAATTTAACTGGAAGCAAAGAACAATTTGATCAATCGGTGTGGGAAACTCTTGAGAAATTAACTTCACTAATTTAATCTCCTATACATCACTAAAGTGAATCAATTGGATAATTATCTTGCTAAATTAACAATTGAGTTATAAAATCAATTGAAACAATAAACTAAATCTAAATTTCATATTTGACAAATATATTATCCAAATCAGTTATGAAAACCCGGCTAATAATTACCCACTTAAGTTAATATATTTCTAATTTATAACTTAAGTGTTTATAGTTTCTTGTTCTAATGTTAAACTTTTTCTTTTGATTCTTCATTTAATACCAAAATGATGCAAAGGTTGGCCAAAAGATTACATCCAATAAGCTCAAAAACTATAACAAATAATAAGATAATAAAACAATCCCTTCATCATGCATAATTGACTAAATTAGCTACATTAATTCTTAAAAGTAAGCAATCAGCCCATCATGGAATAAAAATAGTTCATCATCTTCATAACATTCAATCCCATGTTAACAGTAAACAGAGAAATGCAAAAACGATGAATAGAGTAAATAAAATAAAGATGGATTAACAAGGCAACAAAGTAACAACGTAGGAAATAAGTTCAACAGATAGAAGATATATGAGTTCAACAATAGCAATAGAAGATGAGATAAAAATGAACAAACATAATGAAGGTTCTCGAACGAAGAAGTTGGTGGTGAATGTCCTACCAAGCTTAAGCTCTCTAGCGTTGGCTCTCGCCTTATACGTCTGCTCTCTTCTTGCTTAGAAGAATGGTTGCTCAAGTTCACTGGCTTTTACTTCAACTCTTGCTTTTTGCCTCCGCTTTAAACTCCCACCTCTCTGCTATTTTTCTCTCTTCCTCACTCGATTGATCTCTTTTTTCTCTTCTTTTCTCCACCTCTAATTTTTTAGCCTAGTTTAGCCTCCTTTTCTTGCTATAAACTTTTCTATTTATGCCGAGGGCTAGTTTAGGTTTAGTTTCAACCTGCTGTCACCTACATGTTTGACATGTGTGATATTAATTTTAGTCAAGAGAATGTGGATGGGCATGACAAATTTTTCACCCCCGTAAGAGCCTTAGTCATGCCCATGACACATTTTGTCACAGGCGTGACTCCTTTGTCATGCACTCATTTATGAAGATTTTTCCAATTTTTCTTGCTTTTTCCTGTAACATCCACAAAATGCTCCAAGTTCCTCAATTCATTAAAATTTGGATCAAAAAACAAGAATTTGTAACCAAAATCAAGGCTTTTAAAATCAATAAAAATTAGTCACAACAATCCATACATGTTTAGCTGCTCAAATGTCGTTTTATATTAAAAATTAAGGTTTTAAGGAGTCACAAGTTTGGATACACGGCCGTGTATCCAACTGTGTACGTCAAAAAATGTGCCCAATTCGTGTACTTACATAACCATATAAGTAGATGCACGACTGTGTATCTCCCAGATTATAATTAATGTTCTTCTTATAATTTCTTGTCCAATTCTCACCCTAATCCATCTCCTTTTTATTCCATAAAGACAACTGAGTTTGAACATCAAGAGAATAGTGTTAAGCAAGTTTTAAGCTTATAAAAGCCCTAATATCTGCAAGTATACAGATCGTAAACTTGTAGTATTAAAGGTGTCGATCCTATAAGGAATTAGTGAACTAATTGAATCATAATTTATCTAAAGTCTAAAAGTGTAATTAAAATGAAAATAAAATGAGCAAAAAATTAATCAATTGAATATGGATAAATTGAAAGCGAAATTATAAAATTAACACAAAGAAATCAAAATTGAGCACAACCAATTAACAATGCGAAAATCACACAAGGAAGATTAACCAATTATGAGAAAAGGGGATTTATCTTATCATCTAATACTAACTCGATTACTCTAGAGTTAATTTGGTATCGGTCCTAGAATTTTGAAGAGTGGATTACTCTATCTCGAGTTATAATCATTAACCTTAAATCAAAAACCTAATTGAATTAAATTACTGAAATTGCAATCTCTCAATTAATAAAAGCAACCCACAAGCCAATTAGATTTTAAGCATTCTAATAAACAATCGGGCCCTCACATGAGATCTCTCATCGTATAAATTACCGATTTGATTTTTGGTGTGATCTATTAGATTGTTTATTACCCAACCTAATTATTTTGCTATTAGTTCACTCTCTCGATTTATTACCGAAACATGCAAATACAACAAACAATCAAATACCCAACACATTAACATCAGAAGCAATCAAATTATCATTGATTCAATAACAAATCCCTAAAAGAGTTTAGAGCATCCTTAGCAACATATTCAACATCCTTAAACCCAAAGCATACATCAAGATGAGATCAATAACAAGAAGGAATGGAAAATAATTTGGATGGCTGGGTTAGGGTGGCTAGACAGCAGCTGGCTGAAACTCCCCTTCTCTTCTCTCCTTCTCTCCCTTTTCCTTGTGTTCTTTCTAAAGATGGCAAATGGAGGCTCCTTTTTAGGGCTTCTCTCTTTTTTTAATAGTTTTTTGGCCTAAATGTCTAAAATAACCCTTAAAAAATTGAGTTTGAAAGTAGTCCCCACGTTTGTCATCACACTCTAGGCCACGATTGTGGCATTTAAAAATTGCTTCTATCACGATCTTGGAACTTAAAAATTGCTTCTGTCACGATCGTGACCTTCCCTGCTTGCTTTTGTCACAATCTGTGGCACTTGTTCCTCCTCTGAACTTTCTCGAAATGTTCTCTGGCCTTCTTTACCTGATCTCAAACACTAACAAACTCATCAAAACACCTCGTACACACAAAATTAAAGCCCAATATCATGCTCTAACCCATATAACACTCAAAAACAAAAACATATAATCACACTAACACAATTCTAAACCGAAACATACACAAATCATCGAATTAACAACTAAAAGCATACTAAATTACCCATTAAAACATAATGCAACCTATAACTATCAGATAGCTTAAAGAATGTGTTTTTAATTCACTTTGGCTCTTGAACTTCCAAATTATACCTAAACCAAATATGAACCAAAATGAGTTTTTTAAACATTTCATAGCATTAATCACTAAGTGTTATAGAATAAATGTATAATCAATTAAGTACATATCAACATCATTTGGGATTATTATGTAACATAACAATTTACTTTAAGTTAGGTTTATTTGTTCAATAAATTTTTTAATTCTAACTTTTACATTAATATAGATAAGATCATAATATTTTAAAGTACACAAAAATAGCTAAAATATTTTAAAATCATAAGAGTTAAATTCTTAATTAACATAACTCCTAACTTTGTCAAGGTTCATTAATTAATTGATATATCAACTAACTGTTTAGTCTTAGTTAAGGTGACGATGTCACTCATTTCTAGTCACGAAATGGAAGTGCTTGAAAGTATATTGAACTTCACTCACTGACGATCAATTGCTAAGCTAGATGGACCAATATTATGAATACCATGCAAGTACAAGTATCGGATGTAGTTCTAGTACAGTATTATACTGGTATCGGTCAATACCAAGTACCTCTGTGGGTTATTTTTTAAATTTATTAAATAGTATGTTTCTTTAAATTGTAGAATAGCCCATTAGTATATTATACTGTATAATTTATAATTTTACATCAACCTTGTCTCCAAAAATCATATAATAGAAATTTAAAATAACAACAATTTATTTATTTTTATTAACATTAATTTTTATATAGTTAACATATAATAATAACCACAATTACTATGAAAAATATCATTTTGATTATCAAATACAAAATTAATAACAATACAAAGTTTTTAAAATATTACAATTTTATCATATAATAAATAATATTTACATCAAAAACATATAAAAAAGAATATTAAATATTCGTTACCCTTTAACAATTACAATTTAGAACAAGAGTTTGTGTCGAAGAATTAATTATAAGTGAAACCTGAAACAAAAATATTTGCAATTACATTGCATATATAGAATTTAATATATAAATCAAATATAAGTAAAATAAAAAAGAAGAAATAAAAACTTGGAACTTCATTTAATCGAATATAGGATAACTGCTATAACTCCCCAATTCTCATTTGGTATAAAATCCTCATCATTGAGAGGAGTCTCATCATCACTATCATTCAAATTCATTGCACCACATGACATGTTAATGCTTTTCCATCCAAGATTATCTTCCAAATCACTCTCATCTATCAAACCCGGTTCCTCAGAAACCTAATCTGCTAAAAGATCAATATTATCAATTAAAAATGGATTTACTAAACTATTTGTTCTATTAAGAGTCCTCATAAACAACAAAATTAATTTATTAAGAATGAAAATTATATCTAACTTAATAATGATAATAACATACCTTTCTTGAAACTTTAAATTGTATCGAACAAAGACCAAGTCGTTCAATCTTTTGTACTCTAATCTATTCCTTTTTTTAGAATGGATGAATTCAAATGTGTTACAATTCTTTTCACAGCCTGTTGCACTCACACATTGACTTAGAATTTAAATTGCAAATCTTTACAATTCTAGAACACCATTTGCAAATTGGTCCCACCAAGAAGTTATAAGTCATATGACAATAAAAGCAACGTTATAAACAAAATAAAGTGATAACTAATTTTCAACAAGTAACAAAAGTGAAAATATATATATATACCTGGATTAAGTTTTTCTCTTTGTCAAATAGCAACTGGCATCCCAAGATTCCCAAAAGACTTTTTATAAATCTCAATTTGTGAGCTTAGAAGATTTTGCATCATCTCAAGGGCAACAACTATTGTAATAGTTAATAGCATTCCCCTATTGACTTCTTCTTTCTTTGTAAAATCTAGTCTGAAATAGACTAGCTACAAACAACGGAGAAGTTGTTTTTCCCATCTCTTATTGATGACTGCAAGATAAGGTTTGTATAAAGAAGGCATATTTTTCAGATTAGCCTTGATTTCTTCGTTTGCCCTCTCTATGGAATTAAACAACCCATTGTTGCCTTTTCATCATTATTAGCCAAACGAAGCACCCTCACCCAAGGCTCACAAACTCGGATGATAAATTGGCATTAGGACCAAAATTTAGTATCTTCAAGTAAAATGCTAAAAACCTCCAATCTAGCATTAGACCTAGCATGCTAAGATGTAACCCACTTATTACTTGTAAACATCAATCTCAACTCTTTTTTCATCATAATAAAACAATGAAGTGATAAGAAATTTGTTGTAAATCTTGTAATATCATGACAACACAAATTCCTATTATTTGTAAAATCTTTTCTCATTAAATTCAAGACCTGTGCACGATTATAGCTAAAATTGGTCACCATTTTTGCTTTCCGCGGTCTCATTAATAATAGGAAAATGCCTAGCATCCCTTATATTTTTCAGCATTAATTCAATGCAATATGCAGTATATGGAGTCCAAAAAAAGAATTATACTTGCTTTGTAATCTTCTTACAGTCGTTTTATAAGTGGAACCATTGTTAGTAATGAACTGGACAATATTTTCTAGCGCTACTTCATTCATAACTTGATCGAATATTGCAAATAAAGTATCAGTATTCCCAACAAGGCTAGATGCATTAATAGACTTCAAAAACATTTGGCTCCTTGTAGAATAAACTAAATAATAAATAATAGGCTCATGTCGTCAATTTGTCGAACCATCACACATGATTGAACACCTATAAGTAGCTCCATCCATTCTTCTTTCTTCCAAATAACTTTTAATTTCATAAACAAAGCTACTTAAGACTTTACCTTTGTAGTCATCAATAGAAGGAGCTTTGTATCCCTGACGGTAAAAGGCTATAGCATCCACCATAGGTTGATAATAATAAGATTGGGAAGCATTGAATGTTATACTTAAATCATACCACCATCTAGCCATTGTCATATCTACATTGTGAGCCACTTCTTTGATTTCCTGGAATTACAAATTGAAGGCTGAGCTTTAGGAGTTGTTCTTAGTGAAAAAAATTCGACATCTACCTTATTCTTTTCCTAACATCAGGTCCAAATACAACATTCACTTTTTACTTGAAATGAACATTGTCACCTTCAACATTTCCATTATCATCCTAAACACCGGTAAACAAACTTCCACTACCAATTTCATAATTCAATCTCTCCCTTCCATCTCTTTAGTGCTAATACTTCAAGCAAAGTCTTCATTTGTCATTTCACATCATGGTTCACTGTTTTACAATGTTCCATATCTCCTTTAACCCTAGCTAAATGCTTCTTTAATATAGTGAGTCCTCTAACTTTCAAATGCTTGTTACAAAACAAGCAAATAATATGGTTCTTTATACCAAAGACCAATGTAGCATGAGCCCAAGCTAGATCAACGTATCTTTTTAAAGTGGTTGAATTATTAGGTTTACTTGAACTTCATTCCATTTATCTGTAAAAACAAATAAATAAATATATCAAAATTAACTTAATAACTTCATATCAAAATAAAGAACACATAATTTCATTATCAACTACTATCACAAAATATGTAATGTTCACTCAAAATTCCAAACTAACACTTTACATAATTCACATATACATCTTATATAATATAACTCATTCTATATGAATACATCATACACAATTCAATTTCATCATACACAATTTACCAATAAGTCAAAAACCAACAATTCAAGTATTCAACATGCACAATTATACAATAAATATGTGCATCTTACATAATATAACTCATTTTGTATGATTACATTATACACAATTCAATTTCAACCCACACAATTCACCTTAAGTCAAAAAACAACGATTCAAGTATTCAACATACATAATAACACAACACACATAGACATCTCATATAATATAACCCATTTTGTATGATTTCATCATTCATCTATAAACTAAAGATATACACTCATAACTATAACATATTTAACTTCAACCATCACCACAACTATAAGTTTACAACTTACTTTATGTAATCTCATAATTCAACTATAAACTAATATAATTTGTTTACTTATACAATTCAATTTGTAATGCTTATAATTATTTTGTTTTCTTAACTAGTTTTAATCAACATTGTTACTAAAATCCTAATTCCTAACTTTAATTTAACAATCTTTCATTCATCAATTTTAATCAACATTCTTAGTCTTTTACTTAAGTTAATTCCACAATGAAGAATTAACATACACTACACAATTCAATTTCATCTAACACAATTCACCAATAAACAGTATAACACTGCAAACATTTAATTTTCTTAACTTAATTACATATATTGAATGATTTAACTACATATTAAATCTTAAATTTAAATGATTAATCATATGTTAAATACTTTTTATATACAAGCAATAATTAGTAAATTGTCTGTTTCATATAAATTAATTAACAAATTAACAACTTAGTGCATTGATTTTTGAAATTGACAATGCTTAAATTACAATGAAATTGAACAAATCACATAAACAATTGCAACTTTCAAACTCAAATTTCCAATGCATTAATTTTCTTCCTAAATTGACAATTCCTAAATTACATTGAAATTGGACCAACTTACATAAGCAATTCCAACTTTAAAACTTAAATTTCTCAAGTCACATAAACAATTCCAACCTTCAAACCATTCACAAAATACATATGACAATCAAAACGCAATGAAAATGTAATTCAGAGCATAAAAAGTAATTCAAAACACACCCAAAAAATTAGAAATTGCAATTTCCTTTGGTTAGGTTAGGTTGGTTTAGTTGGGTCAGGTTGAGTCTAGATCTGAAAAATGAAAATGGATATTTTTGTGTTTTCAAGCAAGTAGTGATGGTAGAGGTGGACTGGAGCAACGTCGTGGCATTGGGCCAGGTGGAGGGCAGTAAGTGCAGTGGGAAGAGTGGAGATGGAGAACAACAATGTCCAGTGTGGCGTTGGGCAAAGTTAGAGAGTAGCAAGCGTAATGGGTAGAGGTAGGGAGAGTAGCAGGCACGGTAGAGAGCAACAATGGCTATAGATCGTTTTGCGGTAGAGGTGGGTGACCAACGATGTTAGAGGGAGGGAGAGGTTAAAATTGAAAATGGTTGAGAGGAGAGATAGAGAGATAAAAAAATTGAAAATGGGTGAGAGAATTTATTGTGTGGGTGTCGATGTTTTCTTTAATTTTCTCTTACAATTTAGTCCTTGAAAATTTTAGGACTTATGGTATCGACTGGTATTTGGATGGTATTTTAAATACTAGCCGGTACTAGATGAAACTTTAGGTACTGGCCGATATGAAAGGCCAGTACTAAAGATGTTATTTTCATACTATTTTTCGATCGGTACGATACGTACAATACGAAACTTAACATTTTGGATGGACCCATTCACCAATCCAAATAGCAAGGATGTTCACTCCAAGAGCGACTATGTCAACCTTCATAGTCTGAGACTAAGAACACTTGATCCTCTATAAGAAAATGTTTGCACAAGCAATGATGGTTTAATTCCTAAACTAGTATTAAGAGACATTAATATGGCCGTTGAGTTTTGATTAGATGGAGCATAATTTTCGATGAATTTTCCTTATCCTTCTCTAACTACATTATTGGCAAAAGATGGAATTCTAATACCAACTCCTCTTTATTTACTGTTATATTTGCAATAATCATGCCTACTTTCTTGCAATTTTCACGATTGCTTAAGGACTGCCTCCTACATCTCTAACAATAATTATGTGATTACTTGAGAAGATTAATATTTGCAATTATTATTCAATTTCCAATAATATTTTGTATGTAATTTCTTTTAAAAGTTAACGGATAATTTCATTATAAAGATCTAAGAGCAATAACGTTTACAACTTAAAAGATAAAGCAAGATTGGAAGGAGTAGGACTGAGAACATTTAGTACAAGGATGCCACAACAACATAAATAAAAGCTAAAAAACTAAAGTCTCCATTTGATGATCATGTTAGGGCTCATTGTATTTGTGAGATCTCTCGCAATTATAGTAGTTTAAATTTTATAACATTCTCTGAGCAACAATTTTCACATTAGTCTCCTCATTTCCAAACAATCTTATATTCCTTTCTATATGCAATAAACCAATGTTCCAAAAGTTTATATAAGCATTCTCTAGTCTCTTTTAGTATGGAAATGTAAATTCAAAGTCCAACAGACTATGTTAGCTTAGTTAGAACAGTTGCATTGTAAACAAAAGAGAATAAGAATAAGGTTCCATAGAAATGAAGAGAATCTACAATTGAAATATAGATGATCCAACTCCACATTGGCATTCAAAAAAAAGAATATAATGTATATATGCTATATGGAATTTCAAGGTGTCTTTGGTGCCAAGTTTTTGTTAATCACAAGCCATAACATAAAAGAATTGGAGCGAATGAGATTAGAGTCCCATACCAGATTGGTCTATTGGTTTTTGGTTTGAGGCTTTAACAGAAGATCTTTATAAAAAGAGATTGTGAATTTCATCTTCTTATCTTGTAATTATTGAACTATGTCCTATTTGGAGTTGTTCAGTTAGTAATGTGGCATATTCTCTATAATTTTCTTGGATCTTCTAATAGTATAAGCTAGCCAAGACTAAGCATTGTCCTTGATTAATGCTTATAACTTAGTATATACAAGAATGATTTCCTTAATTGTTTGAAACTCCCTTATTTGTATACGTGTCCTGTTTTATACTGATGACTAAAACCAAAAGAGTATATCTCTTCCATCTACTATGTTATGCTTTATGGAAGTTTGTACCAAATCATTGATGAGTAATGCCTATTTCAAGGTCTATAAGGTATTGGGGTTTAATTTAATAAAATTCATAATTTTAGCTTTTAAGAAATAAATATCAATCCACTTCACCTATAATGCTTCTTTATTAGTGCATAGCTTTCATAACCTCTTAATAAGTAGAGTTTTACTCATAAGTTAAGTTGAGGAAATTCCTAAACCCTTACTATCTTTAAGCAAGCAAACCTCTAAACATTTCACCTAAAGAACTTTTGTCTTATTAACTATTCCATTTTATAGGAAATCACTAAGTAATTTATCAATAATTTTCAATATTTCCTTTAGAATTCGTAGGTGTAAGCACTGATAAGTATGCAAGTTATCTAAAAAAAAATTAATAATTAAAGTCTTCCCTTATATGATAGTGCCTTATTACACCAACAATTCAAACTTCCAACAATGGAGTTTATGAGATGATAATAATCAAATTAAAAGAGTTTTCTTATGGTAATAGGAACCCCTACATATTTAAAAGGAAGTTGTTAAAGTTTGAGACCTTTAAATATTACTAAGAGACTTACATTAACATTGGCACTAGTAGGTAAAAAAAGAAAGAGTTTTTATTTAAACTAAAAGGAAAACTAGATATAGATTTGAAAAGCTCTAATAAGTTGATCATGATATTAATTGATGCAGAAGTAGCCCCATAAAAGAACAGCAAGTCAATGGCAAAAGAGAGCTTAAGAATATCCCTAACTTATAACACCTGTAATGAAACATGAAACGTAGTTCCTTACAAATGTTCAACTTTTTTACGTGATAAAGATCCCCATACTGAGAGAAAATAAATAAGGAGATAATGGATCACCTTACTTTAGTCCCTTAACAAATTCAAAGAGTCCCTGTTGGTTCTCCATTCACCAAAATTGAAAATAAGGTGGAGGTGATACACTTCCTAATCTAGTTGATTATTTTGTATGGAAATCTAATAACTTACATAGAGTTGAGTAAAATATTCTAGTTTAAAAAGTGAAACACTTTGGTAAAATCTATCTTTAATGCATAACTCCTTATTGCTTCCTTGGAATGATAGCTCTTGAGCAATCATAATGTCATGTCTAATGATATTTCTATGAACATATGCACTTCGACAAGGGTTTATGATCACTTGAATAAATTTTTTGAGCTTGTTTGCTAAAAGATTTAGGATTACTTTAGATATCACATTTCATCATACAATGGGTTTATAATCATGTAAAGTAAAGGAGTTAGTGACTTCAAAGATAAGATAGATATGTCTTATTAAGTTTAGTTAGCAAGTTGTCATTAGAAATAATTCTTTCACTGATTTGATTATCAAGTCACTCGTAAGCTCCCAGGTACTTTTCAAGAATTTTACATTAAAGCCATCTAGACTAGCTATTTTATCTGTATGGAGGCTAAACATTGTTTCCTTAATTTCATCTCTAATGACATCCTTAGCCAACTCAGACTCAAATTGACAAGCAAAAGTATCAACTAGATAAACTTTTAGAACAACAAGTAGAGGATTTATAACCAATTTAGTGCCCAACAAATTGTTAAAGTGCTTATAAGTTAGATCCTTCGGTTTTTTGATTATTTATTTTCATCCATTTTGGCATTCTATAGAAAAATATCTTATTCTCATTTCTTCTGGCTTGATAACATTTTAAAAGAACTTTGTTTTCCTATCTTCATCTCTTAACTAAAATATTCTTAATGTAGGTGATAGTAGCGCATCATAACACTACGCAAAATAAACTAGACCTACAACTGTAGCAGTGTTGAGTCTAAGTCGATCCCACAGAGAGTGTTCAGTTATCTTTTGTTACGAAAACAATCGATGTTTGGGTTT
>JAOQMS010000178.1:12205303-12236431 GCA_027563885.1 Erythroxylum longipes
ACACTTTTCTTCAGGAAGAAATTCAGGTGAGACTTATTACTTTTGATCTTTGTGGTTTGATGCATATATTGTTCATTTTTTGATCTTTAGGTTTATTGAAGAGAATGAATTTCTTTGTTTCACATGAGTTATTGCGCTTATGTGCACATTGTTGACTGTAATTACATTTTTTAAAATTAAAGTTCTTTAAAAGGTTGATTGTTGCATATGCTACTGAAAGAAGCCATAGTGGGAAAAAAATTTTGCTTCATATTTTCTAAGGATAATAGTCACAGTTCCATAATTTTTCTGAACATACAACTCAACAAATTCATAGTAACAAGCATTTTGCAGCAACTTGCATCGAACAATTTCCATCAAACATACACATCTAAACTGAGATATTCAACAATTCATATGCAAAACATATAACTTCCAGACTTATTACTTTTGATCTTTGTGGTTTGATACATATTGTTCATTGTTTGATCTTCAGGTCTATTGAAGAGAATGAATTTCTTTGTTTCACATGAGTTATTGCGCTCATATTGTTGACTATAATTACATTTTTAAAATTAAAGTTCTTTAAGAGGTTGATTGATGCATATGCTGCTGAAAGAAGCCATAGTGGGAAATTTTTTTTGCTTCATATTGTCTAAGGATAATAGTCACGGTTCCATAATATTTCTGAACATACAACTCAACAAATTCACAGTAACAAGCATTTTGCAGCAACTTGCATCAAACAACTTCCATCGAACATACACATCTAAACTGAGATATTCAACAATGCATATGCAAAACATACAACTTCCATCGACGAAACTTCCAAGCAGGACTTTCATCGAACAACTTCCAAACAAAACAAACACCACACGTACACCATGGATTCACAACTTCTCTTCCCTTTCTTCACCATGATTATGACAATTAAACAGAAACCCAATAATAAAAATGCTCAATACATGCAAACAACTCAACAGATCTATTCAACCACAACAAATTAAAAACACAGATTCGGTATATTGAAGACATTAAAAACCAAACCCACAAGAAATGACAGAAAACTAACCTACTGGTTGAGCTCAACTCCACGAGATGATAGTTGGGGGCAAGAAAACAACAGAAACTCGAGAAGTGTAGGAGAAGATTGATTCAAGCCAGATGGAGAAAATCGCAAAAGTGGAGGAGAGAAAACGCAAAAACGAAGGAGAGGGAGGGAGGGGTGGGTTTGCGGTTTAATTAGGAAGGTGAGATGACGTTGTTTGTTTTTTTACCATGGCAGCATTCAGCGATGAAACAACGATTCGTCGTAAGTTGCAAAATCTTTAGCTACGATATTTTATAACCGTCACCAATACATTATTCTGATATCATTCATTTTGCGACGAAACTAATATTCGTCACAAAAGTCTACGCTTTGCCTACGAAATACTTCTTATCGTAGCCAAATGTACAACAATTTGCTACGAATCTGTAAAATCGTCTCAAAAATTGTTTGTTTTACTGACGATGGATATTTTCGTCGCCTAAAAGTATCATTTTGCTTCGAATTTTGTATAACATCGCCAAAACCCAAGCAATTTCTTTACTTCTTTTTTTTATTATTATTATCATAATGTTGCCAAAACCATTACTTATAGTGTTCTATACCAGTTTCTCAAATGAATGAATATGCTTAAAGTTTTCTTTCCATTTGTTTTTTAAATTTAGTCAAAAAATTATTTGCTTGAATTTTTGTTTCTTTTTTTATTTTGGCTTCTTTCGATTTTCAAAAATTATGAAAACCATAAAATATGATTTTTGTTTTTTGATTTTGATTTTTCATATGGGATTTACTATCAATTATATATATTTAATTATTTAATATATTAATTATCAATAATAATTGGCCACAAGAATTTATATATACGATTTCAAGAAGACATTAAAAAAACCAAGAACAAAAAATGAAATAAAACTTACCTAGTTTTCGGAGGTCCATGAGATGATGGAGGGAAGATTTATTGTCAAAAATGGACAAGAACAGCTAAAGGAAGATTGAAGAAAGGAGGGATCATTTTAGTTGAGAGAAAACGCAGAAAGGAGAGGGAGGGGGAAGGCTACGTCTTCAAATTTTAACTCCCGTGAGATGACATTGTTTGTGGTTGGACAAACGACATCGTGCCTTTTAAATGTTTTTTTACAATTGCAACATTTCGCAACGAAAACAACATTTGTCATAAAATCAAAAAGATTTAGCTACGATAAATGACAAACATCGTAACTATTTTCATATATTAGTTTTTCCTATTACCAATAACAAAAACAAAATTTAATCTTCTCAATTATATATGCAATTATTCTTCATTTGCTTAATTTTTGGGATCGGAATGAGTAATATTTAAATATAATTTGTTACAAATAGTTTTATAATTATATTACAATGTCTTCATATATTAATTAAAAAAATAAAATGTTTATTTATTCAAATAAGTTTTTTGAAATTATATTAATGAAAATGTATAATTTGAAGACAATCTTATTTTATTTCAACACTCAACCTATTAATTTCCAAATAGTTTTGAAATGAATCATTTAATTTTTAATTCAAATTTTTTTATTAAGAATAGGAAAATAAATTTATTTAAAATTATTTATGAACCACCGGCCTTTAGCGATGAACAATCTATTAGTTGCTCCATTCGACAATTATCGACTAAATACAACAAATCGTAGCAAATAATTAAGACAACTTCCAAATAACTACAACAAACAATAAACGACGTAGCAAATAATTAAGACTACTTCCAAATAACTACAGCAAACAATAAACAATGTCGTTTACCTTCACTACAGAAACGACGTCGTAAGGTTTACAAATAAACACAACATAAAATACTTCTTAGCATTCTCGTTCAAGCAGCCTTCCGAATCAACAAAAACCTCTCCTGCATACCACCGATCGCCGACGCCTTTCTCATATAACAAAACCATTCACTTCATCAAAACACGATCGATATTCCTGTCACTTCTTTTTTATTATATGTTGTATTTTCATGTACGGTTATCAAGCTCTTCTACATCTTTAACTGACAAGATCGGATCTTTGTTTGTCAAACTGGGTTTGTCACAAGTTGTAGTCTACTTTTAGGTAGTAGCTCTGTGATGTTTGCATTTGGCTCTCAACACAACGTTTTCAACGAATACAATTATTTAACCATTGTTAAATAGAAAAGTTGTGATTTTTATCCTTTTATTGTAGATCTGGACGTTCTTTCTGTGGATCTGTACATAGGTTTTTTTTTGTGCTAAAGTTGATTTCTTTGTCTTTTGTATATGATGTTTTCTAATTTTCATGTTGTGTGTTTGTGTATAATGATTTTGTTTACCTCACTGTTACTGAACTTTTGTATCTTATGTGTTTATGGATTTTACGTACTGAACAACTTATGTAAATGCATCTTGCTTGCCATATGTGACTTTGGGCTCTCCTCTAGTCCTATGAAACACATGCTTATTTTCTTAGACAACTCAAATTATGTAGATTGTGCCTCGTTTATGTGTTACTGTCCTAATTTAGGGCGCTTGATCTCGGAAAAGTTGCATTGTCTAGTACTCATTCCTCATGTGACTTTATGCTTATAGTGATTTTTCACTAAAACCCTTTAGGTGTTTATTGTTAGTTCTTAATTATGCTTTTGATGTATGAGTTGTGTTTATGTTAGTGTTTTGAGGATGATTTACTATCTATCTTTGTTATTTTTTAATGTCTATCTTCCCACCCACGTTTAACGTTTAATCTCATCAAGGATTGTCGACATGGATACTAGTTCTGGATGGCCCTAATTTATACCATTGGGAGGAATGTGGCAAAATTATCCCTGCTAAGCAAACCAAAAATGAAAAAGAAAACGTCATTTACCTTCCATGGCGGATCTTCTTCTTCAAGGTTTTTAGTATCATTCGAACTATGTTACTTTCCTTATTATGTACATCTCATTTCCTTTTATGAAGCTATTATATATATTCACATTTGATGGTTTATATTACATGTTTGTTTAAAGCTTCCTCTAGTCTTAAAGGTGACATGTATGCCCATTAAGGCGAGAGCGATGTCACAACAATCCGTAAAGGAAAATCAGTTGATTTGGAAAATTCATCAATTCCAAATACTTCATCTGCTCATGCACGTATGTCACTCCAATTTTAGTTCATTTCATGGTTTACTAATATGACAATAGCTAACTTCTGTACTGATTGCGTTTTAGGTACAAAATCTAGTGACTTATTCACTCCATCATCTACAAATTTAGCTATATCAGAAAAGCTGTTGCAAGAGAGTGTAAAAAACCCTATAGTTGAGGGAACAAGTTTTACTGTTTCAATTGGTGCGTTCGAATGTGCAAGAACCCTTTTGGGGAATCCAGACATCGGAGACTCATTTACCTTTACCGACTCATATGTTACTTAGAATCCAAAAAAATAAATATATCATTGTCAATTAGCGAGTCAATCAACTGAACTCAGCTTTAAAGTTTATTTGTTGTTGTATCTGTAATAATTTGTCAAGCAATATATCTACTACTTAGAGGTTAACTTGCGACCTATTAACTGTGGACTGTTATTGTTCTGGTTCTATAACTATATGATTTGGGTAACTTCTAGGAAAAACTTCGTACTGTATTGTTCTATAACTGTATTTTTCTGCTATATCATATTATTATATTCATAAAATTAATTAACTTTTTATAACTTATTTTGCTAATTTTGTAAATACTAATGATTAATTAATACTGTAGTTTAACAGTTAAAATTATGTTGACTTTTTTTTAATAATACGTTGTAAACATTTAAATAAAATCTCGAATAAAAGATATCTTAATTAACTATGATAGATTATAAAAATGTTAGCTTTAAAATTTTTGCAAATGTAAATCATTTAGTGACGATTTACAAATTCGTCCCCAATTGCGAGCATTCAACGACGTTTTACATAATTCTTCACTATATGTCGGACATTTTGCAACGATTACCAAAACATCGTCGCTAAATGCTGGACATTTAGTGACGCTTAGGAAAAATCGTCGCTAGATGTTAAAGTTTTTATGACTAAACAGAATTTGGTCCCCATATATGGACTTTTAGTGACACTAAAACATATCTTTGCAAAATGTACAACATATTTAGTGACGATTTACAGAGTTCGTCGCTAAAGTGACGTATTTGGCGACGAATAGCGCTAAACGTCACCTATTGTTCTACATTTAATGACGATATGGTTTCAGCGTCACCAAATATTAAACATTTTGCGACTATTAATTTTATTCGTCGTTAAATATTTTCTTTCGGCGACGCTTTATTTTTACATCAATAAACGACAAGTTTTAGTGACGACTTATTTTTTCATCACAATATGTTCAGTTTTTGCGACAAAAACAATTTCGTCGCTAATGAAATCGTCACCAAATATTGTTACAGTGCATCTTGATGAAACTAAAATTATGAACATTTTGATAATAACACATAAATCTAAATTGAATCTCATAATTATGATTTCATCATAATTTTAATTACGTAATAATTATTTCAGGGATTTTATCTTTAGTATTAAAACATCAAATGTAACTAATATAATACATAAAGATAAATAATGTTTTTATTAATTAAAAAATAATAAAATGATTAGCTATAAGGGCATAAACAAAGATGCATGAATATTAAATAAGATGCAATTGACTCTTGAATGCTTGCACTTTTTATTTCTAACAATATTCTGGCGTTGGATTTCTAGTATGATATCGCTTGGTATAAATTAGTCTCAACATACATACGCATAGGAATGAAAACAACTCTTTGTTGTATTATGATGAAATAAAAAGAAATTTGGGAATATATGCATAACCAAGCCCAATATTTAGTATTAATTTGTTTTAAATTTGTTCTTAAACCAAAATCTAGGTCTGAATCTTTAATTATTGGTAGGCAATATTAATAACAGACAAATGGAAGGCATTGGAAGTTGGACATGGAAAATTTTATGATGTCCCAACTGTAAAACATGACTTGGTAATTATTTAAAAGACTTAACCGAACTATATAAAGGAGCAAGAATATTAAATACCTCTCTTGAATTGTATTAAATATCGTTGAGAACAAAATCATTATGTTAACTAATCTAACTCAATTCCTTAATTATAAGCTCAGACAACTAGTAGCTTTTCATGATTTGTGCTTGTTTGCTGATGGACTTTAAATATATGCATTGAATTCATGTCTAGCCTCGTCTTTGTATATAATATTTGGTTAATTATTCATGTTTAAAAGCATATTCTAATGATTAAATTAGTTAATCTTGATCAGTTTGAACAACTATTTTTTGAAAAAGATGTTAGTATACAGAATCGTCCACTAAACTATAAATTGTTGCATTTGCAGTGTTTATATAAAAACATATTTATGTAGCAACCCCATGTGCATGCAAATGCAGATAGAACAGCACTATTGGCAATCGTTTTATGTTAATGGCCATGTAATGCTTCTGGCTTCACATAATTAGCAAAGAATAATTCGCATCAGTTGAATAACATTTGTAATCAAGTACTAAAATATTTTCTCAAGTTTGTCATCTAATGATATACTTTGATGATTAAGTTAGCACGTAGGTAACTTCAGAAAAAGAAATATAGATCCCCCGAGGTCATCAAAATTGTTAATGTTAAAACTTACATAAACAGGCTGCTTGCTAGTTAATTAATTGAGACATTAAACATGCACATATAGGTGTTGATATATCTACTGATAAGACCGTGATCTTTAGAATTTTTTGAAACTTTCTTATTTTATATCGAAAAGACAGCTATGGACTAACACTTGTCCACTGTGTAAGCGATGAACTTACATATTTATTCAGGTTTTGACTAGGTGCGGCATATTATATGGATTTTTGCAGTTGTTCGATTCGATCATCCATGCACCCGCAGGCCACCTGCGACTTCACCTGAAATCTTATTAATTAATATTGAACGCCTCGATCAATTGACATTTTGACTTGGTCTGCGTCTTCTTTTTCTTCTACATTTTCTTCTCTCCGGCTCTATAACTGCAGTTAAATACAGAGTCTTTAAAAGCTGGAATTGTAAAATTCATAATTTATCTATTTATTTCATTTTCAAAGTTAATTAGAAGACATATCGAAGATTATGAACGAAACTACGAACTATTAACATCCAAGGTGCAACATATATTTATATTATATCCTGAAAACTGTACGGTCATCAATTGCGCTATCAATGATCATCTTCTATAGCTTAGCTTCTGCATTTTACAATCCTCTTTTTTCCTAAGTGGGCAGTTAACATTTTGCGTCATCTTTATATATATATATAACACTCTGATTAGATGTGGCTGTGTGAGCACTGCGTTGGTGTGCAAGACTTACTGACTTAAACTTGGCTATATGCCAATTACAAGAGTATATATATATATATATATATATATAATAATTTAAGTTAAATACGCTTAGATTCGACTAACTTATTCCGTTGTTTAGTCTTAACTATATACTAAACTTCTTTGTGTTTTATCTGTTGATATGTTATACCCTTTCTATTTTAAAAATAAACTTAATTACTTCCTTTGATCATTATCTAAAAAAGTTTAGAATTTAAAAAGACTTTTTTACCATTACCTTATGACAACATCAATGCATCATCGCATGTTGCTTTTTTGAACAAAATTGTCTTTTTAGTCTTTTGTTGACTAAAATACATTAAAGTCCTATGTTTTTCACTTTATTCCATTATGCCCTCCACTTTAAAAATAAAAATTATTTTAAGTATAGATTACATTTTGACCGTTAATAAATAAAAAAGAAAATTTTACTAAAATACCATTACCTTCACAAATATACTTCATGACGTTAATTTATGGAATTTATTGAAGTTGTCATTTTTTCATAATTGTGCATTCTAACTTTTAATTGATGAAAAATTATAAATTTTTATTTGTGGGCTGCCTTTTCATCATTACTTCACAAAAAAAGAAAGAAAATAATAAAAATAAAAATAAAAATAATTAAAAATATCATTTTCTTCAAAATTATGCAATCTGAGATTTTTCTATCCTTAAAAAAAGATTTGGAAGTAAGAATTACTTTTTTATGCAAAGAAAAAAATGCAAAACTTCATTATAACTCTTTAAAGTAAAAAACACCTTAAAGCACAAAGAAACAAATATTGCCGGATTGAAAAAAAAGAGAGTAGTAATTTGAATAATATCATTAGCTCAACAATTTTTCCAAAAAAAAAGGCAATCAATAACTTGTTTTTACTTTGATCCAAATAGAAATATCAAAGCTAATCTCCGCTATTGATATTTCATGAACCTTCCGAAAAAAGAGGAGAGAGAAACAAACAGTAGATAAGAGAGAAAACCGACAAGTAAAGAAAGAATTTAGATGTCGAAAAAGAGTAAAAAGAAGATAATTTAAAGTTTTATAGAGCAAAAGGGAAACATAAAAATGGAGATATATTTATTTTATTATTGTTAATTATTTATTTTTTAATTTCATAAATAAAATTTTAAAATTTTTTCCATAAATTAACAATTATAAAGTATAATTGTGAAAAGAATGATATTTTTAGTTTTTTAATTTATTAATTATCAAAATGTAATCTATGTTTAAAATAATGCTATTTTGAAATAAAAGGTGTAATGAAATAAAGAAAAAATATAGGAATTTAATGTATTTTTGTCCAAAAAATATAACATGTATAGTTGTGGTGAAGCATCGTAATATAGCAATAAAAAAGTCTTTTTAAATTCTAAACTCTCAACAGTCAAAGGAGATAATAAATTTATTTTTAAAATAGAAGGGACATAATGTGCTAATGGGTAAAACACAAAAGGGTTAACCATTTCAAAATCACATACTTGATAAGTTGCTCAACGTTACTCACTCAAACACAAATATTAGGTTTGATAACTTTTGAGATTCAATTCTTATTAAATTACAACAATTCGTCGATTAAACATTCTTTATTTTTTAATTGCTGCTATCCATTTGGCTCAACTTATGAACATAAGGAATTAAATTTAGTCGTATTGCGAAAATAAAAGCAGAGACTGCGGTAATGACCTGTGAGTAATATGTGTTGGTGCTTGAATTTTAACAATTTGAAAATTAGATGCCTTCAGTAGATCTACATCTTTGACAATGTGACATTTCACTGTCAACGACTTTTTGCAGTGTTAAAGAGACCAACATGCTACCACATGAACATTGAAGATAGTATCTTAAGATCTAAAAGAAATGAGGTGTAGAGACATGAAATTTTTTTTAAAACTTTTCTCAAGTAGAAGAGAAAATTGAATTAGTAACACAAATTAAACTAAAATAGGACTCTTATCACAATAAATTGAGGGACAACAAATTCAAAACGTACCAAGGCCAGGGTTTCGAAAGGAGATGAGCCTCGTTATATATTATGTACTTAAATCTACTATTAGCCATCCATGCCATCATATTACTCTTTTAATCGTCTTGATTAATCAACATTAGTAGGATAAGTTTAGTTAAATTCATAGATCATGGGCCATTGACCCAAGCTGAATCGTCTATAGTGAGAGGGATACAGATAGTAAGTACGATTACGCTGGCTAGTTACTCATCAATCAATTGAAATGCCCGTGTTAAATTGTTTTCAACGACCTAAGCTCAAGCTGCTTATTAACTCAACTGCGGCTCATGTCTGTGGATTCTTGGTATGACGTAGAAGCAACTTACGGTTGTAGGTTAAAAGGTTGTAAGATTTACCTTTATGTATCGTTTTACATGCTGCCTCCACTGATTTAACTCTTAATTATAATGTTTGAACTAGTCCCTCCGCAAAATTTTTATAAAAAACTAGCTTGAACTTGGATAGAAATAGTAGTTAATACATATATTTTTCAGAAGTAGTTTATCTGAATATATTAGTTTTTCCTCTATTAGTTTCATATATATAACATTATTTTCATTTGAATGTGTGAAATCAAAATTTAGAATAAATTATGATATTTTATTTATTAATTATTCTTAAATTTAAAATAATAAAGAATTAACTAAAATTGGCTAATAACCCAAAAGCAAGTCACTTGTATTAAATATTCATTAAACCAAAATCTTGAAGCTTCCAAATAACTCCACAAAGCGCTTTTCGTTAGAACAAACAATCTTCCGATGCCAATCCTGACGCTACTACAGTTTTATTTTTTGTGTTGACTACAATTAATTAGAGCCTTGGCTTTGAAAATGCAATAGTGAATAATAGAGGTGTTAATAGGGCTCTAAAAGTTAAATTATAATATCAAGATTGAAATGATAACAACGACCTCGTTTACTCGTTCATGTCCAAGCCTCGCTGCTGCGAATCATCCCAAATTGGACGGTACTATAGTACTGGAGTCCCGCCTATCCTATCTCACTCTTTCTCTCTGTACCCCACAAATTAAACTCTTTCTTTCTAAACCATGACGCAAAAGTATCAGTCAAGTTGCTAAAATCTGAAGAAACATGAACCTCCGCTACATCAACTCAATGGACAGTTTAATAATTTCAATAAATATATATAAATACAGCACTTCACATGATATACAGTTTAACTTTTAAAAGACGGGAATAACTTTTCTAAAAATAAAAAAACATATTAAAAAAGAATGCGAGTTTATTGCCTAAGATATGTGGAGGGCAAAAAGGCTTTCTGAATGTTCGGGAAAAGACGAAAAGAATTTGGCTACTATGAAATAAGTATTAAAAATTCAACAACAGTTTTATTATGACTATATGAACTTGGGGATTTTAATCCGAGATGTTCTGCGAAACCAAAAAACACAACTATCTCTGCATTGCACTAGAAGTGGAGCCGAATATTTTAATTTAAGTGTGACCGAATAAAAATAAAAAGGAATGGATGCTGTGATTTGAAGAAAGAAGAAAAGAGAGACCTGGCACGTGGCTCAACAGCGGCGAATTATGTAAGGTTACTGATGTCTCCTTTGGGTTCTTTAATAACGTCCAATCCAAAGCTTCTTCTCCACACAAACCTCACTCTTCCATTTCTTATTTCGCTGCTGTGATTCATAAGCTCAGAAAGGAGTAGTCAGAGAACTCGCCCTAAAAACAAGGGAGAGACTCAGTCTGTATACTTATACCTACATGCTGCAAGTATGATCCGAGCTAATCTAAGGTACGTGACTCATATATGCACATGCAGTGACTTTTCGAAATAATTTCCCATTATATTGTTATACTTTTTGAACATGTCAATCTGGTAAGAAATCAATTAAGCTAGCTAAAAGTGGGTGCATGATCAAAATTTCCCAGATTTCTTTCTGGGTTCGATCTTCAAATGTCTTGTAATTAATTTCACTTTATGCCTAGGGAGGGAAAAGACATCTTTATGCTTTTCTTTTTCATGCCAGTAAAATGAATAGAGCACTATGATGAGGCTCAATCATTTCTTTGCTTTTTTCGATCACTCTTTCCTTTTCTTTCCTGATTTTCTTTTTCAATTTAAAAAGATACAAATAAGAAACTGTTTTTCATTTTTTTTTAGAAAGTCAACTCAAGTTTACACACTTAGGTTATTATTATTATTATTATTTTAAAAGTCAAATAGACTTGTTATTGAAACAGAACCAGAAAAAAAAGAGGCTGAATAATTTTTCTATTTTTTATGTCTTATATCAATAATAATATAAGGTAAAAGGAATTTTTTGTTAAAACATTTATTAGTGTTAAAAATATGTTTAACATTATAAAAATATTCTATTTAAAATTTAAATTGACCAAAAAAATTATCGAATAAGTTTCACTCTTATTATTTTAATAGAACTTACATTATCAATTGAATATCTCAATCAATAATAGGAGTCTTATGAAGATTTTTTTAAAAATTGATTTAAAGATTTATAAATTAATTTTTAAGTTTATCAAATCTAGAATCCTATGTCACCTTCTCCCGTAATTTATTGGAGATTCCTAATTCAAAATTACATCTAACTAATAAAGATACACAATACAGTATGTATGTCGACAGAGGATGTTTGTATCTCCGTGCACTTGCCGTGTCGGTGGAAGACTGAATGCACCTAGAGGCTCTAAAGCGACGTTTCTGTTTTAAACAATTGGAAAATAAGAACTGCAATAGTATTGTTTTGGAACATCGGAAATAAGAAACCGGGAATTACTCCAGTCTAGAGTCAACCCCAGATCGAGTGAAATTGTATACCATCATATTAGGAAAAGAATAAACCCATTACATCAAAATTTTCGTAAATTAACTATCAAATATAGATATCATCTCCATTAGGTTATAGTTATACCAGACATCACCCCAGGTCATACATGCGCATATCTATAATGAAACTTATTTGTTCAGTTCTCACTTGTCTATCATCGTCTGTTGTCTTTACATAATCGACGTAACAATAGGATGTGGTGTCCAAGGCACGGCACTTGTAGACATTACTCCCTGAATTCCTAAGGCTAAGGCAGTGGGTAGAACTAGCTAGTACTACTTCATTTCGTCAAGTACGTGAATAGCAGATGCCAAACAGTAGTGCGAGTGTTTTTGCGTGATGTGTAGTAGATTTTGGAATTGGTAAGGTTGGCATTTAATCTATATCCCATTTCCATCTTTTGATTCGCCCCTTTGTGATTCTTTCCTTGAATTTCAACTATCAGCTCTCTTTCATTTATTAAATCCATACTAGAAATGATGTAAATGTTTGTCTCCCTATCGTCAAATTGCGATATATAGAGACTGAACATATATATATATATATATATGTATATATATATATATATATATAAAAGATTTGATAATTAAGAACAGAATAATTTATAAAATGATTACAAATATTGAATTCACCCATGAAATTATTGGCGGGTAAATTAAAATATCTGGTGCCATTTGAAAAAGAAAACTAGATTTAATATTTTCATTAACATCTGAAAATAAAAATTGACATTTATTAACATTAATTTTATAGCTCAATTTGGTGCAATAAGATCGTACCGGATTGACGTGAAAGATGATCATACCGCATTGACGTGAAAGAAATGCGTAATAGTTATAAGCCGAGTTCTGATTAAAACTCTTTAGCCAATCATTGTCTTTAATCTGTTTGGAGAGAAAATTTTAATTAAACTATGATTAAATTAATCATGACAGAAGAGAGTTATGAAAGATGTATACTTTTTTTCATTAATTTGCTGAAATACTCTTGAGCCTTAAACATATATATATACAAGTAAAAACAGACGATTTATCTAATCTGATCTGCAGATATTGAATAGTTGAGATGTTATCAATGACACTAGTCGATTACTGAAAACAAAAGGGAAGAAAGTAGGATAGATATTTCCATCCACTCCCTATTTTTGTAATACTGACAAAATTTTAAACGACGGAGCATTTGAAGAAAGGCTTTGCTCTTCTTGCTCTTGCTTTGAAAGAAAGGCTTGCTTTATCAGTGAAGTTAAAAACTTTCGTATCTATGTTTTTCTCAATTGAAGAACTTTCCTATCAGCTACTAGCATCAGGTTTTGGGTTTCCTGATAGAAAATAAAAATCTTTATTGATCTTTATGGACCTGTTTAGCGTAGTATTAAGGGTTACAAGACAACGAGTCGATGTGTGTTTTATATGAATGAGGTTTTAGCAATAACGCACTTCATTAGAATACAAACATTATTGTCATGAAGTCACGTTCCAACTGGATTCAAATTTGCAGTTGAATCTTAGAAATCCATGTTCTTGCCAGCTTGGCCTGTCGCTTATTAAAACGCTCAGGTTTCCCCCGACGTCCCCCTTGTATCATGACAAGCCATAATTAAAAGCAGAACAGCGGTTTGTTTCTATTTGAATTTTTAGATTGAACGCACGTAATCTTTGTTAGAAATAGCTGAAGTTTTTATAAAAAACTTTAATAGTGGATTCCTATGGGTTTAACTTTAAGTTGGTGTCTCTCCTTCTCCCCATTTTAATAATGCAGCTTATTCAATTAATATCTTCTAAGATTATCCTTTTCTTACAGCACGAGCTAATTACTATAACTTATATAGGTCATTGGTTTAGACAGCGCATCCCAAAATTTCTGGACTCCTTAAATTCATCTTTTTGCTGCAATCAGGTACGCGTTGGTCTTACTCTTAGTTCATTTCTTTGCTGTTTCTGCTAAAACTTATGAATGTTATTTCATATACATGCATACATACATAATGCGTTAAGAAACTGCATAGAATAGATTCATCCTTGACCTTAATTAATAAATTCCTAAAAATTAAACATTTTAATGTCATTATCATCTTACCCACCATGTGTTTGGTGTCCAATTGTTTAATTAACCTAGTAATTAATCCAAAGAATTTGAAGTGTTTGGCACGAAGTTCACTTGTCCATCAATTCCAGTGTTTGTCAGGAGGCAAATAATTATAAATATAATAGTTAGGATTAAGAATGTGTACTTTATCTTAAAAAAAGACTGTGTATTATTAAACCTTTTCAAATTTTATATAACACCAAAATTTTTATTAGGTGTTGTTATTGTTATTAGGTTAAATTAAATTTAACCCCCTTATATTTTATCTCCTAATACGTTATGCCTCATCTATTTCAAAAATTCACTTATTATCTTAGCTTATAATTTAAAAGGACTTTTTTACCCTTGTATTATGATAATATCATTACAACTATACATGTTGCAGTTTTGGATAAAAATACCCTTTTAGTCTTTTGTTGACAAAAATACATTAAACCCCTATATTTTTTTCTTTATTTCATTATGCCCTCTATTTTAAAAATAAAAATTATTTTAAGTATGAATTACATTTTGATCGTTAATAAATAAAAAAGGAAAAATTACTAAAAATACAATTGTCTTTACAATTGTACTTCATGACGTTAATTTATAAAAATTAAAAAAAGAAAATTTATTTATGAAACCAAATTAAAAAAAGAAAGAAAATTTATTGAAGATACTTTTTTTTCATAATTGTACCTTTTAACTGTTAATTGATGAAAAAAATTACAAGTTTTTGTTTTTGGGTTACCTTCTCAGCATTATTTCAAAAAAAAATTTAAAATATCATTTTCTTCAAATTTGTACAATCTGATATACTTCTAATGTTAAGAAAAGATTTGGAAGTAATAACTACCTTTTTCTGTGCAATGAAAAAAATGCAAAAATTCATTCTCAGTCTTTAAACTAAAAAATGCCCTGAAACACAATGAAACAAATGTTGCCATATTGAAGAAAAACATAATAACAATCTTAATAATGTCATTAGCTCAGCAATTCTTCAGACACAAAAGCAAATTGTTTTTGCTTTAATCCAAATAAAAATATCAAAGCTAATCTATAGCTCTAAAAGGGGGTTTTCGGATGGAAGGTAAAGAGAGAGAGAAAAACGAGGATAGAAAAATAAAGAATGGATGAGAGGGAGAAAGAGTCTATGGTTAAAGGAATGATTTAGAAAACTGAAAAAGAGCTCAAAGAAGATAATTTATAGTTTTATAGAAAAAAATATTAAAATGGTAATATTTTATTTTATTATTGTTAATTATTTCTTTTTAATTTTGTTTCATAAATAATTTTTTAAAATTTTCTATAAATTAACAATCATAAAAGTACAATTGTGAAAATAATAGTGTTTTTATTTTTTTCCCTTTTTTATTTATTAACTATCAAAATATAATCCATGATTAAAATAATGTTTATTTTTGAAATAGAAGAAATAATGCAATAAAGAGAAAAGGATTTAATATATTTTAGTCAATAAAAACTAAAAGGGTCTAAAAAATACAGCATGTATAATTGTAATGATGTTATTATAATACAAAAATAGTTTTTTTAAAAATTTTTTAAACTACTTTAATTAATGGTGAAAGAAAGTAAAAACTTCACATTTAAAATAAAGAGAACATAACTTACAAGTTTTATAAAACACAACAAGATTAAATGAATTTTAGCCTTTTTATTGTTGTCGTTGAATAGTATATATAAAGTCGTGGTTGACGTGTAAAATTAAACAAACATCAAACGTCCACGTCCATGTCATTTGATAGCCTCTCACTTACATTTTCGGGTCCACCACGACTCTGCAGTCAGCACATGTAATTAACTGTTTAAACCGCCAATATGAACCGGTTCGGCCAATATTGATAGACCCACACGGTTTCGCCGGCCCAACCGACATTCTTTATTAGATTGCTAATTTTGCGACTTTTCATCCGATCTTTATCTACCCTAGTTTGATATTCTAATTAGCTTTAGCTTTCCACTGGAGTAAAACATATGCAAAATAAAAAAATTGGGATATTTAATAAACCAATAAAAAGTTGAAATGGAAATTATTATAAACATATGTATATAATTTCAAACATATTATAGCAAGTTAAATAAAAACATAATATACGGGCACCAATAGCAGTAGCAGTAGCAGTAGGACTAGCTTGATGAGAAAAACTGTTTTTTTCCTTGAAGTGTAAGTTTCCGTATCAATCAACCTTGTCCAAATCCGGCAAGTCGCTGGGATTTTGATGGCAAAGAAACAAAAAGATGGTAGGTCTTGTGATTTTGCCAACTACTATGCTAAAAAGGAAAAATAAAGGAATACTTAAATTACAACTTGATCCATTTATAGTATCCTAAAGCCTCTCTCTCTACCGTTATCTAAGAAGCTCCCCAAAAGCTAACTGTGGTTGTTACCCTCCACTTTTCTTCTGCGACTCTTTTCTTCTGAAACTTTGAAAAGCTTCTTGTTTGACTTCATCTATCACCACAGACCAAATCATCATGAAGTCTCGCAACCATAAGCATAGTAGTCACCAAACAGAGGTATCTCTCTACGTCTCTCTGCAACTTATTCTATCTATGAAGTTTTGCTAATTATGCAGCTGAAAGTTAATTTGGGCAGAGAAATTGGGCTGAATCGTGTTGTTGTTTGGGTTGTTGGTTCGTACAGTTCTTCTGGCCCAGAGTTGTTATGCGTAAATGGCTTAACATCACTGCCAGAGACTCCGATTACAGCGCCGACTCCGCCTCCGATTCCGATTCCGATTCCGACTATCACTCCGATGATTCTGCTTCCGGTACTCTAAATTTTTCTCTTTGCATTTTATTTAGTTTGTGTTTCTAATACGTACTGCAATTCAAAATTCATTTATGCTTTTTTCCCCTGAATTGCAGAGTGTGGGCGATTTGAAAAAGATTGGCGGTCACGAGGTAACAAGGTGGAGGATGATCAGTTTGATCCCAATGGTACTCTTTAATTCTCAATTCCTCCGTCTCTCTTCTATTGGACTCATTCTTCTGAGTGACTTATTTATTTGATTTATACTCTCAATCCAGATGCTCGTCCAAGGTTAAGGAGACGAAATTCAGAAACTTTTAGAGCACAGTATATTAACACAAAGGAACTCAGGTTTGATGCCCCCTTATTCATTTTGATAACATAAGAATAAAATGCTAGGTTTTTCCTGCATAGTGGGGAGTGAGCTTTTTCTCTTTAAATTTCAAAAGTTGTACAATTCTTTGGTTAGGATATGTGTTGGCACATGGAATGTTGGAGGGAAACTCCCACCAGATGACCTAGACATTGATGATTGGATTGATGCCGATGAGCCCGCTGACATCTATGTACTTGGGTTAGTATTTCGTTTATGTTTAAACCTACTTTAATATATCTTGCATGTAACGCTGAGAATTAATTTCTTTTAATTTATTATGTAAAGATGGAAAATTATGGTGTCAAATCTGTTCAATGTGGCTTCTCAGTTAGTGTTCTACTCAATCTTACCATTAAAGCCTACTTTATTGATAGGCTATCCTCTGATTTTGTCTATGTTTTTCTTTCTTTATTCTTTTCTGGTATCTTTTGCATATGTTGGATATGTTTGGAAATTCTTCTGAGAAAGTTAAAAATTACCTCATTTTTGCAGTCTTCAGGAGATTGTACCTTTAAACGCTGGAAATATATTTGGCGCTGAAGATAGCCGTCCAGTCCCAAAGTGGGAAAATATTATTCGTGAAACACTAAACAGAATTCGACCAGCAAGGACCAAGGTTAAGTGCTATAGTGATCCTCCTTCTCCATCTAAGTTTAAACCTTTGGAGGATGTTCCAGATATTGAAGAGGATATATTACTTGAAAGTGATAGTGACGTGGGAGAGGAAATCCATCCAATGGATGAAGAATCTGTTGGTTTTGAAGAAGTTCAAGATAGACAAATCAGAGTTGAAAATTGTAAAGATACTGTAGTCTCAGACGCTACTGATATTTGCAAATTAAGTGTTTCAGGAAAGGACCTGCAGAGGCAATATTCAGGAAAGGACCTGCAGAGGCAATATTCTTCTCCCAAGAGATTGGACAGATTAAATTGCTTGCGAACGGAAGAAAAATGTGAAGACATAAATTCAGAAATAGTTCGACAGAATGGAAAACTAACCAGGATGCTTAGTGGTAGTGAAAAGATTGGCTTGAGCTGGCCAGAGCCTCCGTTAGACTTGTTATCACAGCATATTTTACAAAGACCTAATTCCTTTAAATCCATAAAATCTTTTAAAACAGCCAAGTCTTTTGGAAGGTATAGTTCATTTAAGTCTGTCTCAAATGACATGCAACCAGGATTAGCTTTGCTTGCAGAAATTAACCTTGAAGCTCTTATGAAGCGGAAAAGAAGATCATCATATGTAAGGATAGTAAGTAAGCAGATGGTTGGAATTTTCCTAACTATTTGGGTTCGTAGGAGCTTGCGTAAATATATTCAGAACTTAAAGGTCTCAACTGTTGGCGTTGGTGTTATGGGCTACATTGGAAATAAGGTTTGTGTCATATCATGATTTTATTGTTCATGTCATTAGAATGTTCCTGTAGTTCATATCATTTTAGGATTTGTTCAATGTTTTTCTATGTTCATTTGCTTGTGAGTTCTGGGAAGGACAATTTATTCATCAGTCAAAGCTTTGCTATTGGTTTCTTAGGTTTAATATGATCGCTTTTGTCACTGTTTGGCATGACGTGTATGCCACATGTATGTTATTTGTTAGAAGTATCTTTGAATATAAGAGAGTAATTTTTTCTTGAGTTCATGGATTTCTGTGCATTGAGTCACCGAGCCTTGGACTTGAAATCTTATGCCTAGAATTAGATTGCTTTAAAAAATTCGCTTGGTCTAATTTTTGAAATCTTATCAGTTGTTTCTATTCTACGCCTTCATATTGAATTTCAGATTAACTTTTCAATCGTGACTTATGAGCTCATTTTTTGACTACTTTGGGAGTATTGACTCTGTTGATGCTCGTCCCATTTTCTCTTAAGAGGACTACTTAGAATATGCTGATTCTTTCAAAATCAGGTCTCTCATCGTGCTGTTTTTTGTTTCATGGTAATTCCATTTATCTGGTTTGGAGTAGTGTTGCAGATGATCTCTGATTTTGATACTATGTTATAATCAAAAGACTCAAAATATTCAAGTAAATTATATGGTTCATCAAATAATGGTGAGAGACTTGCAACCTTCCTCTATGGATAATTTTTTAAAAGAAAGAAGTCAGTAAACTTTTCATAGAGCAACCAGATTCTTTGTATTGCTTCTGATATTTGTGTTATTTGCGAGCAAATATTTCACAAACTTCCATGAAGTTTTTTTCTCTTTTCTGAAATATCATCTAATATTGTGAAATTACCTTTGTCTTTCAGGGATCAATAACAGTCAGCATGTCAATATACCAGACACTTTTCTGTTTCATATGTTCCCACCTCACAGCAGGCGAGAAAGATGGAGATGAATTGAAAAGAAATGCTGATGTGCTGGAAATATGCCGAAGAACTCAATTTCATTCATTTTCTGTTGCTGGGCTTCCTAAAAGTATACATGATCATGAGTGAGTATATATTGTTGCACTGTAACTTGAAACAAAGAACACCTTTTGAATTTTGATCACATCATTGCACTTTAACATGAAAATTCATCGTTTTGAATTTTCACTTTCAGACAAAGAGCAAAATCATGTTTTTTTTCACTACAAAAGCATCTGAATATTCTTTTAGCTTTTAACTTCTTTTATTCCTAAATTCTCTGTCACCAGGTGTTGGTTATATATCGTCATCTGCAGCCTTTTTCCCTCTGAACTTCTACAAACCAATCACTTACCCCCCCAAAAAAAAAAACTGATATTGAATCACAAAATTCACTGTCTTTTTTCTTTACTCTCTGATTCTCTTTTCTTCTGATTTAAAATGCATTTTGTAGCACAATGATCCATGCAATAAACTTGAAAAGTTTTTAAGTATTTTGAGACCTATTACTGTTGATGATTTTTTATTATATTAACATGAATTGAATCTTGTTTTTATTGTGATCTCATTTTTGGATTTCTGCAGAAGAATTATCTGGTTGGGCGACTTAAATTACCGTATAAATTTGTCATATGAGAAAATACAAGAACTTATCTCAAGAAGGGATTGGTCCAAGTTGATAGAGAGGGATCAGGTAGGTCAGTTGTATATCAAGACAGATTTTAGGTCATTGAAGCATTCCGCAATGGTGAGGTAAAGGATGTTTAAATGTCCATTTATGAGTGTTTGTACACAATTGCTAGGGAGGGGATTTCAAACTTGTGTAAGCTAAGAAATAAAGATATTGGGATAAATTTCTTCATTATCCTGTGAACTGAAATTCTCTGTCACCAGTCCTCGTTAGATAACAAGGGTTTTTTTTTTTTTGAAAATTTAACAAGGGTCCATTGTTGTTTGAAGTTATGTGAGGGATGACTAGCTAAATTAATTTGCACCTTGTGACAGCTTGTGAAAGAACTACGGAAAGGTCGCCCCTTTGATGGATGGTCTGAGGGTATGTTAAACTTTCCACCAACATATAAGTATGAGATGAACTCAGATAAGTACTATGGGGAGGATCCAAAAGCTGGGAGACGTAATCCTGCATGGTATGCCTCTACTGATCTATACAGTACTGAATGTAGATGCCTACTAAATATTTTTTTTTTCTATTGTGGTCAATGCTACATATAGAATTGCATTCTCTCTATTTATATACTATTTTCATCTAAAGCCGTTTGTCGACCTTCCTTAATTGTTATGTTCTCCCATGTTTAGGCTTACATCATGTGTGTGTGAGAAAGAGAGAGATAGAAAGATACAGAGGAGAGGGAGCAGCCTTATATTCCTTATTTGTGGAACATGCTTATGAAATAAGCTCATGGCATGAAATGTAACTTATTCCTTTATTTCATTCAAATTTGAGTGATCTTCCCAGAAGAACTTTGGACTCTACGCTCTTCATTTCCAAAAGGAATTTAGTTCATAACCGAGATATGGCTGTCTAATCAATGTTCATATAGCTGTTAATTTTCTTTCTGAGCACAAAGTTTATTTGGTATCTATATGAACAGATTTGTTTTCATATCTCTGGAAGCTCAGAAGCTTCATTGTCTAACAGTTCCTACGATAACTTTCCTACCATATTTTTGTTAGTTATCATTATAATCTACATCGGTTGATAAATACACTTTTGAATGGCAACAAGTTCTTTTAACATCATCCCATTGCTGTATGAGGATATTTATTGTGGTGGTTCTTTTTGTAGAGATTCTAGGGATTTGGTAATGCAAACTAGCATGAGCCAGAGAAAAATGTATCTTTATTCCTGTAGATGGGGTTTTCCATGTACTGATAGAAAAAGTGATTTCCAATTTAATAAAGTTATGTAGTGTCTAAGGAAAAGTTGGGTAGAAGCTGGACTTGTAGAAAGGTCCTGTTCAGAGTACGCACAGTAGCCTATTTAGGTCAGGAGGTTTACTTTCCCACTTATTCTCCCATGCACGCCAAATTTCCGCCTTTTGCACTGATTCTACTTTTTATCCTTCACTCTTCTTCTAATCCAGTATACTTTTGCCTTATAATAACTGATATTGATATTATTGTTGTCATTTCTGTTTTGTGTGTTTTCTTTTTCTTATTGTAGCTGTTAAGATTATATGAAACATATATGCTCCAACTTGAGGGGCAGTATTATGAAAATTTACTCTTATATTTGTAGTTAGAGATCATATGTACTTCTATATATAGTAAACAATAGCGAACAGTAAGACTACTGATTCATCTATTTTCATCACAGTTGCAATTTGTTTGCATGTGGCTTTAAATATTTACTATTATTTCACAATTTAAGAACATGCTTACAATTATTCTCTTAGTTCTTAATTTCTGGTCATACCAACTGAGCAAATTTTTCTTGTTGATTGTTGGAAGTGATTATACACTAATAGGAATGGAGAATTTGTGTACTTATCAAAGAAAGTAATGTTTTACCCTGTTGTATCTATGCCTTATCATTTGGTTTCTGTTTCTTATGTTCTATCTATGCTATATCATCCAAGCTTTTTGATGGGACTGCATCCTTCTAATGTAATCTGATTTTGTAGGTGTGACCGCATTCTTTCACATGGGAAGGGAATGAAGCTACGGAACTATAGGAGAACAGAGCTTAAACTTTCTGATCATAGACCTGTAACAGCTGCCTATATGGCTGAAGTTGAGGTGTTTTGTCCTAGAAAGTTACAGCGAGCACTGACATTCACAGATGCTGAGATAGGAAATGAGGAGATCGTAGCAGAAATGGGCATGGCACTGATGTAGGAATGACCTTGAAATTGGAGATGGTGAGTAATGATTTGACTCCTGATCTTGGTTAAAAGATATTGTACAATGTTCTAACTTCTTGGAAGGCAAATCATGGTTAGGAAAGAGGTTGAAGAATGTTCTAAATGTTATTTTAATGATTAACAGTTTTCAGCAAAGATAACACATACCCAACCAAAGAGTTCGATATACTACAACAAAAGACCTTGGAATCTTAACGACTTTCAGGAAAGATAGAGTTCATTGCTGTTCCCTGGTTTTAATTAAAATTTACTGTTATGTACATGTTAACCGACCAAACAATCTTTTATGAGCATTAGGATACTAGGGTGATTGATTGTAATGTTTGCTCTTTGCTTCTATATGAGCACTAATAACTAACTCACTGTAATTTTAATAACTTGCAGGATATTTCTTGCTGAGAGCATTACTCAAATTGAAGCTAACCTACCATATCCTCAATTAGCTGACAGCAAGGACTTGACGACTTTTGATGTTGCCATGCCTTAAATTCATTAAACATATTATTTTGTAAAAATTTGTCACCATCTTGCAATCTGCAGTTATATTTTTAACTGCTCATAGTTGAGGCTTCCCGTTTCTTAGATACGAGGGTTTGTGCATGTGTAGATATTGAATCACTTAGAGCCGCAGATTTCTCCAACCCCATTGATTAGTGGCTTTTGTTAAGCTTAAGTTAATTGATGTATTTACGAGTCGCAACTGTTGTATATTCCTGGATTTCTAGGGATAACTATTTTCATTTTGCGTTTTTCCATAATTGTACATCGTTTAAATCTCTTCATCTCTCTGTGCAGGGCGTACCTTATGCTGAGATAACTGCATATGCAGCTGCAGATGTTTTCTAGTCCTGGAAATGGGATGTTGGAAACTTGTTCCGTTGGTTGTTGCATTAATCACCACGTGCTAGAATCTCCGATTTGCGCATTGTGGTCTCATCTTATTCATTGATTTAGTATAATTTTTTATCTCCTCCATTAAGCATCATATAGCACCATATATTTCCTACTTACTGTACTACTTTTCCTATTTTCATCGTATGATCAACTCTTTAACACGAGTTAGTTACATAATCGAGCAGAATTTATCATTTAACCTCAACAGAAATGTCCGCGTGATATTTAATTCCTAACGAGATCGAATTCTTGTTAAAAACGGAAAAAAAAGGAAGAAAAGCTTAATCGAAAACTTTATAATAATTGAAAACAAAGTATAGCAAATCCACCAAGAGTTAACAAGCAAGCAATTGAAAATAAAAAAAAGTTAAATAGTTTGGGGTAGATGGCGGAAGTCTACGACGACGGTCGTGCTTGCAGGAGAATGTGAAGTAAAACAATATATCTTTAATTGGAAGATGGGGGATGGCTACAAAAATAACCCAGGTAAAAACAGAAAAGGATTAACTTAAGCAGCAATTAGAGTTAGGATTGCGTTTCAGGCGCTGAATGATCATGCTGACGTTTAAGGTAATCGCAATAAATCACGAAGCTGTAATTTGAGTCCGACGTGTTAGAATCAGGGGCTTCTCATATTATTCGAGTGCATTTGCGAGGGACCATCGCAGCCGCATTTCGGGTTCTTAATCAAGTGTACTCTTGCTAAGAATATTCTGGGAGTTAACTAAGTATCGGCTATACTTAGTATGAAGTTCTTGAGCCATTAATTGTTTTCTTACGGTACCAATGCGTTCTTGAAGCAAAGTATCCCTGTGTTTTGCTTGGTTTTGAAAAACTCTCCTGTTCCTCTCCCACCATAGCGTCTCCAAGCAAATTTTGTAAACAAAAGAATCCTCTTTCCAAGTTTGAGAACCTGACATGACCAATTTATTAAATCATTCCAATCCAAAGGAGGAGAGGGGACGTGGCTTATCTGAATCAAGTTGTTCCAGATATGAGAGGAATAGTCATATTGGAAGAAAAAATGTTCTGTTGTCTCATCCTCCTAGTTACAGAGGGAGCATAAGGTTGAAATCTTCAAGTATGCTTTAACTCTACATGTAGTAAAGTGTCTCCTTTTAATTGCAAGCCAAAGAATGACCAAGGATTTAGGATTAGCCTGAGGCAATCACATGAGTTTATGCTAGTTTATACATGGAACTTGTGTCAATATTTCTTTGCAAGATGAGTTGGTGAAGCAACCCGAAGAGTCTTGTTCCGCCAGATAAGAGTCTTCTTTATCAGGATTGAGAGCAACGTTTAAGAGGAGGTCAATAAGAGGAGACCTTAGGAATGTTTCATGACCACAGAGCCTGCCATCAAGAACCTCCTGGACTGTAGCTACTTCTAGAATTGTTGGATGAATCTCCAAGTGGAATCATATTACAAACTTGTACTTGCTCCACTCTCAATATTAACTTAGATACAATTAGAGGGTAATTGTATCTAAGTTGAATTGTCCAGAGGTTAGCATTTATCAGATAAAAAATTCAACGCATTTGACCCAAAGTACCTATTTATCAACTAGGATCTTCCATAACCTTTTGATTATCAACTACAAAAAATTGAAGTTATAACCGCAAAGTTGGTGTGTGTTAGCTCGAGGAGGAAGCTGTTAAATTTTTGACTATAAAAGTGGATTTTGGCAAATAAACATGAACAAAGATAGTATCCCTTATACTGCCTTTTTTACTTTACAAGGTCATTATGAATGGTTAGTGATGCTTTTTGGTTTGAAAAACGCCCTACAAATATTTTAAAGAAAAATGGATAATGTTTTTAAGTTTCATAATTTTATACATTCTTACGTAGACAACATTCTAATAGCTATCAATAATATTGCTCAATATATTTTATATCTTCATACATTTGCTGATTTAAGTGAAAAACACAGTCTTGCTACGCATTGGATTTTAAAAAGATTTCTGCAACCACATTACAAGATAAAAAACAACTTCAAACTTTTTTAGGTGTGTTAAACTATGCATTGGATTTTATTCAAAACTTAGCTGAGATGAGGAAACCTTTTCAAAAGCATTTAAAGAAGGATCAAAGATTTGAATTTTCACCTTATTTAATTGAATAGGTAAAAAAGATTAAAGTTATGTGCTCTACTTTACCTAAACTTTCTTTACCTTGTGATAATGATGATTTGATTCTTGAGATCGATGCTTTTGATTATGTATGGATTGGTGTTTTAAAAAAGATAGATTATAACGAAGTTCACGAGAAATCTAATATAGGTCTCTGTGCAGGTATACGTCAAGAACCTTTGCAGATACACAGCACCGATATCATATAAATGAAAAAGAATGAATGGCAATAGTAAAAACTTGCAAAATTTCATTATTTTCTATTGTTAAAAAGATTTTTATTAAGAACAAATAATACTCAAGTAAGACCATTTATTAAAAATAAATTGCCTTTGAAGCATGAATATAAGTGATATATACGATGGCAAACACTTTTAGCTAAATATTCGTTTGATATTGAGATAATTAAATCTAACCATAATGTTCTTACAGATTTTCTAACCAGGGATGGCTAAACCTAAAGAAGAGACATTTGGTTTATTAGATCAAACGTCTGAAGATATAGATATATGCCAAGCACAGATAAAAGATTTGCTAGATGTTGCTAAATTTCCGTTGATATCGCATGAGATAGCTGAATTACTTCTCTCCTTTTGCTAGATAAATCATTTCAATAACGTTGAGCAAACACTTTATAGATTGCTTAACAAAAGTTTAGATAAATGAAGGTTTCGAATCTACTGGATCTTTTCTTACATCTCAACAGATATCTCAGCCAAAGGCTTTTACTCTAGATAATATCTCTTTATAACTAGATGTTTCTTGAAAATCTCATATACCTAGAAATATTACGATGGAGAGTTCTCCCAAAAATGATCCTACTGTTCAAGTACAATATAAGATTAAAAGAGACTTATATTCTTTACTAAATAATGATTTTTGTTATATTGACTTTTCTGGAATATATCTTAGATTGAATTTTTTGCAAGGAGCTCATCCTCAAGCAATCTGGGATTGGTATGATTTCAGTGCCATAAATTCAATTTATTTAAGTAATCCAGAGTTTCCTAAGATTTCTTTAATGCCTAAATGGAGTCAAGAAGGAATCAAATATTGTTATTTAAAAAATCCAACGATAACTCCAAGAGATACTTTGATGTTGAAGATACTATCTACTGGACCATATTTTTACGAAGATGAGCAATATGATGCCTATCATTTTATCATGGTAGGACAATTTAAACAATTTCCCATTACTATCGATACAAATTTAAGGAAATAATTTTCCAAGTTTAGCGAAACTGATATCCATTACCAAAGAGGAATTGGTATGAGGACTATTGTCTATGGCATAGAGGCTTCATTCAAAAGAGAATTTAGAACTTATGTTGACAAGAGCAAATTTTCCTCATTAATGATAGTTTCAGCGAAAAAGACTCCTGTGGCTGCAAAAAATTTCGTGAAAATGAAGATAGGGATGTTTGAAAGAGGAGAAATCAAATCAAGCCCTGAAGAACAAAGATGATTTTGTCACCTTTGAAAGCACATAGAAAACATTTGTCTTGCATGTACAGGTGGTATGAGATCTTTGAAAGGAAAAGATAAAGCTAAAGATTCTAGATTCAACACGTACAGTGACAAACTAAACAATTATTGATATTTGCCAAGGTGGAATGATAAGCTTATAAGGAATCTTATCTTATGGATTAAAATGAAGATAAAGTAATCTCCTCATCTAATAAAAATGAGAGAGAATCTCCTATTAAGATAAGAATGGACTTCAACCAGAGATAAGATGTAAATTTTAAGTTTTGGATTTGAAATCCGTTTATAAGAATTATACTATAATTAAGCCTACTCTATCTGTAAAGGGGCATGCTCTCTATAACTTGCCTATCTTTCTTGTAACCTTCTATCTTCTACTATGCAATAAAGGGCTTTCTTTTACAGGCACAATTTATATTCTTGAACTTAAAGCAAATTTACCTTTCTTTCTATATTCTTTAGTGTACACTTTAAGGTAGGAAACGAAATAAGGGTTTGCTGAACTTTGCTGAAGGAGTAACTAATATGAGAACTTAATTCAATCAATCAAATTAAGAATCAAACACAAATATACGAATTATTACGCAATTGCAACACACCCAAGAATCAATTGAAAGAAATTACCAATTGAGATAAAAAGAATTTTACCTATCCTTAATGCTAACCTAACTGATTATGAATTACTAGATTGTTGGTTTTAGACTATCCTAGGGTTGATTACTCTCTCTCGAGTTATAACCATTGACCCTAAATCATAACTAATCAAATTATGGAGGTTGCAATCTCTGAATTCACAACCTATTTAAAACCCTAATTAGTTCTGAAGTTTCTCTAATAAACTATCGAAAGCCTATGTAAGATCTCTCTTCGCATAATTTCTTAATTTGATTCAATTTTTTCTCTATTAAATCACCTAAATCTCGTTAGTCCAATTTAATCATTTTTCGTTTGATTCACTCTCTTAGTTTATTATTGAATTATGCAATCGCAAAATTTATCCAATAAACACATAAACAATCAGATTTCATTAATTCAAGAGTAAAATTTCAAAGGTGAGTTTAGAACATCCTCTACATTCTAGATCCTATCATCAACTATTCAATTCAATTCAATACAACAATAAAACTGAAATTAAATAGGAAATACAATCTAAATGGATGATGGGAGGTAGTGACGCCAAGAAACTCCTGATCTGGGAAGTACTTTGAGTCAGCTTCTTCTCCTCTTCTCTCTTCCTTCTTCTCTTGCTCTATCTCTTGATGATTTCTCTCTAGGGTTTCTCAAGGTGGCTGATGCAAAAGCTATTTACTACCTCTTTTCTTGTTCTTTAAATATCCTTTTATGTTCTGAGTAGCCCTAGGATTTTTTCGGGGTCTAAAAGGTCCAAAAAATCCCTCAAAACTTGACGTTCTTAAGTGTCTGTTCGTTTACCCGATACAGCCCACGATTGTGGGCCACATCTGAGTCTTCTGTCATGACCGTGGCATACAGGCCACAATTGTGGGCTGTTCCTTGCACTTCTATCACAATCGTGGGCCAACTTTGGTGCTTCAGTCACAATTATGAATTGACATGCCATGATCGTAGGCCGTTATTTCAGCCCGAATGTCTCCGAAACTTCTCCGTTCTTCAATGTTGACCTTGAAATACTAGCAAACACATCAAGGTACCTCAAAAATATAATATTTAAGCTCAAAATAATTAATAAACTAACATAATTCTAACCTAAACACATACTAAATGATTGAATTAACAGTTAAACACATATCAAACTATGCCCTAAACCATAGTGCAATTTACACTTATCAACATCCCCACACTTAAACGTTTGCTTGTAATGAAGCAAAAAAATAACAAACACATAAAATCACATAGCACACAATGCAATAATGCGGCAATGGCTTCAATTTTATGAAATAAATTTAACTTTAAACACAATCATTCAAGTTATTCCAAATCATTAACACTTAAAATCTACGTTTAGAAGCTCTAGACTAAATATTCATATTAATCGAAACTTAAATGTTAAGTTTATTCACCCCTTTTAATTGCACACACACATTAATAATTATTTGGTCCTTTAAACTTTATAATTAATCCTAAGTACGTTTTCATGAAAAGTTAAGCTATTTGCAAGTTCAGTAGGTTTTTATTAGAATTTTTTTTCTTTTTTTGTTAGACATGGACCTAGTCTTTTTATATGGAGGCAAACATTGGTGATGAATGCCGTTCCGATTACTCAACTAAGTCATGTTTTTATTAAGTTACTTGGTTAGAACGTCATTATAGTCTTTTCACACAGAGGTACATATTTGTAATGCGTGTCAATCTGGTTACTTTGCTGCAATACATTCTCAACTGGCTACTGGCTCTATTCAAAACCCGAAGTTCAGAGGAATAGCTATTTATTTAAAATTAGCAAACACTTTTTTTAAATCAATGCCTACCTTTTAGCTTTTACTACTCGTTTCCATGAAAATGCTAGCTATGTTACTTAGTCGAAATAACTAAAATTGTGAATAAATGTGACAACTTATAGGGTGATAAACTAACAATAAATCCTAATTAACTTGCATATTTTAGCTAACAACAGATCACTAATTTTGCGAGCTAAAAACTCTTCACAACCTAATAGATTATGTTCAAAATTAAATCGATTTCAATTCATTTAAGCCATCAACACATTCACACAATTCACAATATGCAACCTAAACAAGTATCATACAATATACAAAATTCATCCTCAAAGCAAAATACACAACCCTCCCCAAACAATACATTGTCCTCAATGTGAGAAGGAAACAAACAAATACACATGGACAAAAGAAACATAAATCAAAAATAAAAATAAAAATAAAAATAAAAATAAAAATAAAAATAAAAATAAAGATTAAATTTAAAAGAAAAAGGTTAGAAACAAAATCTCACGGTGATGGAGGCAGGGATGGTATCGAAGGTGGCAATTAGACTCCTTGAGCCTCTAAGGATCGATGAATCCGACATATATCCCGACTCTAATGTCATTAAGTTTAGGCCATCTCCTTCATCTTTCTAGAGTTCTCTACAAGTGTATCTGTAATTACCTTAGTACTGGCAGAGATTGTATCAAGTACTTTCTTCCAATTAGGCTCTTCTATGTCTTCTTCCTCTTCGAACTCCTCGCTAGGTGAGTCCTCTTATACCTGCTGAGGCGAAGCTCTGCTAGAACTCGCCTGACTAGCCCTAATCTTCACATGAGTCTTTTGGTTGATGTCCTAGAGTTCCATGTTATGGGACTTTAGGATTTCAACACATTATAAATGATGGTGATTTTGAAAATCAGGAAAGTAGACGGTTAAACCACTACCATCCATGTCATAGTACTCAGGAATGGCAGAAACCAAGTACCCCATACCCAAATTGTTGCTCCTTTTATGTAGAGATGCAATAATAGCATTCAGCACGTGTTGAGGTCCATATTGGGATGCTATGATCCATGTACCACAACAAAAAAAATTCCTTTGTTGAGCATTAGTTGGTTTCTGATTTATCAAAAACCATTTGATACATGAATTTATGCAGTAACAAGTGCTCATGGGTTTGTATAATATTATTGTAGGCATTTTTAGCGTCTAATCGATCTAACCCAGTGAGCTCATTCCAATAGCGAGAAGCACAAAAATCATCATGTTGATCGATAATGGAAGATTCGAGGAACTCGTAAATATCACACATGATTTTAATGTTTAGCTCATAAGCTCATCCCTGCAACCCAAACCACATTTCCTTAGGGTTACTAGGTTCGAAATAAAGGGAAGTGAAGAATTCGAGAGTGAGCTCCTGGTAGACAGGATATTGTGTAACACCCCATTGTACGCACCGGGACGCCCGTAGGTCATTCCGATACATATCCTAAAATAAGGGAGCGCTACGTGCGATCACTACAGAA
>JAOQMS010000178.1:12246327-12273213 GCA_027563885.1 Erythroxylum longipes
ATAGATCCTAAATTCACCAAAATTCACAAATATAATAGTTCCACTAGTCAATAAAATTTTCAAAAATAAATAAATTCGAAATTCACATTTTTCCCAAAAATCACAGCTCAGTCCAAATATACCCGGAATCATTCATGAATGCATGTACAATTATTTTCATGTGCAAAACCTTCACTATTCATGTGTGTGTGTGTATGCTAACATTATGCATGAGCATGGAATGCAATTCCCTTAATCTCTTTTTGATCTCACAGGTACCAAATTTTAGGGTTCCAACCTTTACTATGGGAACAGGATGTTACATTAACTAAAATATAATTAATTAATTAACACAATTCGTTAATTAAAATATTTTAATTAATTAATTTAATATAATTAATTAAAATAATATAATTAATTGTAATTAATTAAATTATAATTAATTTTAATAAATAAATAAATAAACTGTAATTAATTAGTAAACTAATTGTAATTAATTAATTTATTATATTATAATTAATCAATTGCAATATAATTAATTAAAATATAATTCATTTATTAATTAAAATATTATATTTAATTAATTAATTACAATATAATTAATTAAAATATTATTATTATTAATTAATTACATTATAATTAACTAAAATATAAGTAGTTAACTAAAATATAATTATTCATTAATTAAAATATTTTAATTAATTAATCAATTAAAATATAATTACTTACAATACAATTAATTAATTTATTATATTATAATATAATTAATTAAAATATTATTATCAATTAATTAATTGCATTATAATTAATTAAAAATAAATTTTTATTTCTTAATATATTTTACAAACCAACCACTATCAATAATAATGGTAATCATTCCAACCATCACAATTATAATAATAATATCTATTTTCATTCCTCACTATATTCATTCTCATTCCTATTCTCATTCTTCCATGCGAACCAATTGCTCCCTTAATAACATCACATAACCACAAATATTGAGAAAACATAGAAAGAATCAATTAAAGAGACACATGTAAAAGGGAATGTAATAACTATAACAATTGAGTAGGACTTGAAACAAAGGTCAACCTGATAGACTCTATTACATAAATGATGCATATTAAAGTGACTTTGATATAAAGAAAATGTAAAATGCATGTGACCTTAATATATGCCTTAAACTTCAACTTTCAAAGAAGATAATTTATTAGAAAAGCTAAGAAATTTGCATTCAACAATGCAACGGCCCTGGATAATTCTTAGTTATTTCAATATTGTTCTTCATATAAATGAAGTAGAAGGATATGCAAGTCAAAGATCCCTCAACACAAACCTAAGGGATTGTATGCATGACATATGAATGATTGATCTAAATATGGAAGCATGGTTCTTTTCATAGAACAACAAACAGAACTTAAATTGGATGTGAAGGAAAAAGCTTGATAAACCACTAGTAATTAAGGAGTGGATAGATTCCTTAAAAGAAAAGTTGTATTTAAAGATCTTAGAATGTCTGATCATTGTCCAATCATCATAAAGGACAAGGAAATTTGTAGAATTATAAGACATCCTTTTAGATGTAATTATCACTTGGTGGAGGAAGAAGGCTTTACTAAATCCGCATAACATGGTTTACAATAAGAAATTAGAGGGAGTAAGATGTTCATATGTGTAAGATAATTTAGAAAGCATTAAGAATTAACTAAATAAACTCAATACAAGAAGACAAAGAAGCACTAAGGAGAATATTAAGGCTACAAATCCCAAGATGGCCTTAGCCCAAGCTTTAGTGAACTAAAACCCAAAAGACCCCTAAACTCAATAAAAAATCAACAATGAGGATTAAATTAGAGCAATAGAGATTTATACCTCAATTATAAAGCAAAGGGATCATTTAAAATATATCCAAAAGGGAGATAAGAACACCAAGTTTTTTCATAACTCAATCAAAGTAAAGAGAAACACAAACAGAATCAACTCTCTAACAAAGCCTAATGATATCAAAGTCTTTACTCTAGATTAACTTAAAGAATAAGCATATAGATACTTTAATGATATCCCAAGGAAACAACCCCACAACAGATCCACAATCCCTCTAATCAAGTCCTTCATAAGTAATAGAATAAGTGGATATATGAAGATCTCACTATGCAGCCTAGTAATAACTCAATAGATAGAGAGAATAATTTTTGAGTTGAATCCCTAAAAATCCCTAGGACTAGATAGTTCTAATGGTTTTTCTTCCATAAGTCATGGTCAATGATCAAACATATAGTAATTGATGCAATATAAGAATTCCTTGTGAATAGAAGGATGTTACAAAATCAATAAGACGCGTATCTACTTAAGAAACTATAGGTTTATTTCTTGTTGTAACTTCATTTATAAGATAATGTCCCGAATATTGGCAGCCATATTAAAAAGGCTCTGAAAACTTAGTAAGCAAGTTTTACTTAATGTAAAACCCTCAATATCTGCTATTATATGGATTGTAAACTTGTAGTAATTGAGGTATTGATTCCGCGAGGAATTAGCTAAAACTAAATGAACCTAACTTTGTCTAAGCTTTTGAAAAATGTGATTTAAATGAAAAAAAAAATCAAAAAAAATTAAGCAATCAAATATGAGTTGAGTGGAAATAAAATTCAAAAATTAACACAATCAAATCAAATTGAGCACTTAACCACTTAACAATTGAGTTGCCACAATAAAATAAGAATGATCAATTATGAAAGTATAGGATTCATTATACTGCCATTTTGCTACCTCAATCATTTTTTTCAATCAGTATCGATCTTAGATTTCTGAAGGGTTGATTACTGTCTGTCAAGGCCTAAGAATTGAACCCCAATTAATCCCTAATTGATTCTAAAATTCCATATTTGCAATCTCTCGATTAACAAAAATAGTTCTTAAGCAATTTATTGGATCATCGAGTTCTCACACAAGATCTCTCTTTGTATGATTAAATATTTGCTATTTTGTGATTTATTAATTTGTTAACTCTCATTACTCAAACTAATCGGATTACTATCGACTCACTCTTGATTAATTATCGAAGTATAGGCAAACACAAATATCACAACACCTAAGACATTTCATTGAAATAAAATAAATAAATCACAAAATGAGTCAAGAATAAATCCTAATATGAAATTAGAACATCATTAACATGTACAACATTCTCAATCCCAATTCATACATCAAGATAAAGGAAACAAACAAAAGAAAGAGAGAACAAACTTGATTGGAGTGGCCTAGAGTTAGCTGGACAATTGTTGCTCCACTTTCTCCCTTTTTGCTCTTCCTTGCTTCTTTCTCAATTTAGTACGATGGACGCTACCTATTTTTGGTCTCTTAATGTTCTTTTATATCTTAAGGTTCATTTTAGAGCTTACCTAGGTCATTTTGTTCCAAAAATACCCTCCAAACATCAAAACAGATGGAGAATTCCGTGTCTAGTGAGTGTCTGTCACGACCATGATAGGGGTGTCATAATCATAACCCAGGATAAAAACCTTATGTAATGATTGTGACACTCCTGTCAAGCTCATGTCACTAGGGGGAACCTTCTGTCACAATCGTGACACTCGTATCATGATTGTGACCTTGCCTTTTAGCCCAAACATGCTCCAATTTCTTTCAATCTTCATTTATCTAGTTTTATTTACTAACAAACACATCAAAACACCTTAAGAACACATGATTAAGGTACAACATCATGCCCTAAACCACAAAAACACCCAAAAACATAAACAAACAATCACATTTACATAATTCTAAGCCTAAACATGCAATAATCATCTAATCAACACATATAAACACACTAAAACACCTACCAAAATATAATATAAACTACAACTATCAGCTCTATATAAAATAATTGGAGAATAATAAAGTGCATTCTTAAAGGGCAAATTGATAGGGGATAACTTACTCAAGAATGGCTTAATGACTATGCTAAGAAAATCTCACCAATGAACTATGCCTTGAAACTTAATTCAAACAAGGCCTTTAATACCTTTAGTTAGGATTTCATTAAGAAATTATTTTAAGTTTTTTAATTTCATAACCAGTTTAGAAACTGGATCAAGGAATGTATCTCAACCATTTCATTCGATATCCTAGTCAGTAGAGAGCCCCCCACTAAAATCCTCAAGGGAAGCAAGAGACTAAGTCAAAGAGATCCCTCTTCCCTTACCTCTTTATATTAAGCATGGAGGCTTTTTCCAAACTATTAAACCATAATATATACCTAAACATAAGGTTTGAGTACCGTACCAAATGCAAAGATTTTAAACTAACAAATTTATCTTTTGAAGATGAGCTTCTAGTCTTTTGCAAGGAAAGTGATAGGTCCTTATATACTATCATTACTACCTTACAAATGTTTAAGAATCTATCATGGCTAGAAGTGAATCATAATAAAAGTTAGCTAATCTTGTCACAAAGTGCAATGGAGGAGGCATAATGGCTATCAACAATATTTATATTCAAAGTAAAACCACCCCCTAATCATATACCTTAGGATACCTTTCTTAACAATGAAGATAATGTGTCGGGTTGCATCCCATTAGTGGAAAATTTTCCAAAAAAGACTAAACCATTGGGTCCATAAAGATATTTTATAGGCAGGAAGAATGGTACTAATTAAAATTGTGCTAAATTCTCTCCACATCTATTATGCTTCCTAAAAGCATTATAAAATCGATTGAAAAAATCATGAAAGCTGTATAAAATCGATTGAAAAAATCATGAAAGCTTTCTTATGGGATGGAAAAAAGGAAGGGAGAGTAATGGCAAATGTGAGATGAGATGAAGTTTGTAAGCCAATAGATGAAGGTGGTCTAGACATCACCAAAATCAGCTTGACAAAAAAAATCTTAATAGCCAAAAAACTATAAAGGCTGATTACGAGAAATGAAACGGTCTAGTCTGGGTGGATCAAAGCTTATATGTTACAAAATAGGAGCATATTAGAACAAAACACTAGAGGCAAGTGCTCTTGGTTTATATCACAACTACTCAAAATGCAACAAAAAAAACACTAGTTAGCTCAATACAATTGAAAATAGGGAATGCAAAGAAAGTTTCTTTATACTTTGACAATTAAAGTAGACCCCTTACAACAGTTAAATTGTAACAGCCTAGACCACCTGCCTATAGATATCATCCACTTTAGATCTTGGCCTAGCCAAGCCCTCACGGTTTTGCTCTTCCCACCCCTGAAAAAACACGTCTATGAGGGAGAGGTATCCATACCCTTATAAGGCATACTTCGTTCCTCTCTCTAACTGATATGGGAATCTCACAATCCACCCCCTTTAGGGCTCAACGTCCTCACTAACAAACCGGTCCGGGTACTCGCTCTGATACCATTTGTAACAGCCCAGACCACCGGCCCACAGATATTGTCTGCTTTGGGCCTTGGCCTAGCTAAGCCCTCACGGTTTTACTCTTCCCACCCCTAGAAAAACACATCTATGATGGAGAGGTAAAATTTTTCTTAGAATTTATTTTATTAAATTAGAAAGCACGAATATAAGTTAGAATTCATGAATTAATAATTTTTGGAGTTTAATTAGATATATTATGAATCTAGTGTGGTTGCATGAATTAAAAGAAAGAGTTAGAATTAAGTTAAGGAGTTAGAAGGCATTAGATTAATAAGGAAGGGTAAGCTTGGAAAGACAAAGGTTTGTCTAAATTAATGAGAAAAGAAGAGAAAAGAGTCGTGCATATTAAGAAAGAAAAAGAGAGAAAGTCGTAGAAGAGACTAGAAGAGAGAAGGAGAAACCAAAGCATAGAGAGGAGAATAAGGAAATAAAGAAAAAGGAGATAAGAAGTGGAAGAAGAAGGTTCAACTGAGTTTTAAGTAACTCTTATTTATTCTTCTTATTTTGATAGAAGAAGGAAGCAGAAAAACTAGGTTCTTATGTGCTGAAAATCAAGAGAGCAAGAAGAGGAACAAGATATTTATGTTCTTAGATTTTCATGAACCTTAACTAGATCTTAGTTCTTTTAGTTAGATAAATCAAGAGTAGATTAAGTCTAAGCTCATTTTTGGATATTTAAAGCTTATGGAAGTTTTATTCGTGTATGTTGATTGGTTGAAAATATGTTTGTTTGAAGGGAACCAAGAACTTCAAAATGAAGAGCAAGAAGAAGAACAAACTTGATCTTGGAATTATAAGTAAATAGGTGGGTAATATGTTTATAGTTATTATGTTGATGAGCCGAATTATTTGCTTGTATATGTACTTAAATGCTTGCTTGATTCATTGTGAATGTGGGAAAAATATTTTGCAACTTTATATCATGTTTGCTTCATAAGAATTCTGTTGCTTTTATATTGATGAAAAACAGAAAATTTAAGGAGCATGAAAATATGATTATGATATGAAATACGTAAACATCATAAATTTGCTTATGTGGGAAAGAGAGATATTATTTCGTTCGTCACGTACACGTTAACCTATAGCCTTCTCCCGGCTACCCACTTGTGGCATATGAGCTCTGAAAAATAGACTCATTTCATTCATGATGTAAACTTTGGTTTCGTCATTTCATTCTATGGGATCCTCTCAAGCCATTATATGTGTGCATTTTGCTTTAAATTGTTAAACACGATATATGATTGAAAGCTATGTTTTGAGGATTGAAAAATATATATGATCTTATTTGTGTGATAGTATGTTCTTGACTACGTGAATTCTCAGAGTTAGAAATGTGGATAATGTAAATTGCTAAGACTAGAATGAAATATATATATGTATAAATATGCTTTGTTGTGTGTGTGTATGGCTCATCACCGATGGCTATAAATGTATAATCCACTGAGCTTCCCAGATCACCCCATTATTTTCCACTCCGCAGGTGCAAAACTAGCAGATCAACGTTGAACCTTGCAAAATTTCGGCTAACTCCAAGAATTTCTATTTTTGTAACTAAGTGAGTTCAGAAACTTTTGGGACTTTAGAGGCATATCAAACATGAGCAGTCATGGTTGTATTTTTGTATTGTGCTGCTGTGCTAACTCCAAATATGTAATTGAAGTTATTTATAAACCTTGTAACATCTGAGAGATGAAATTCTGTTTTGCTGAGAAATGAATAAAAGAAGGGTTGAAGAACTTCTCTTTTGTATATGTGCAGAAATTCTTCTTTGTAAGTGTCAATTATGTTGGGAATAAAATTGTTAGATGTTTGAAGGCCTTGGATAAATTTTTCTGAAGAAATTGGTTAAGTTTGGAGTTTTGCATCTATGGTTTTGATTGTTGGAATCGGGTCTTTTGAAATGCATAGAAGTTATATATATTGACAGTAGAGAGAAAAGAGGAAAAAGAGAATGAAAGTGTACTGAAACTTTAATGAATAAACTGTATTGATCTAGGTAGAATTAAACAAATTTGTCTTCATGAAAGTTGTAGATCTTTCTCTTAGCTTTCCAACGACATAAATTTTATAATTTTTGGACTTTAAGATTGAAACTTATGATAAATTGAAGTAGGAGTGTGCAATTGGAAAGTCGCAATCGTGCACAAGCACGATCGCGACGAACCCCATTTTTCATGAAAGTCGTGATCGTGCACAAGCAAGATCACGACGATGTGCAACTGTTCACCAAAAGTCGCAATCGTGCATAAGCACGATCACGACACGCCCCCTCTCATGCCGCTGATTTTTCAAAAGTCAGGGCCGTGACTTTTGCACTTCTTCTATTTCTTTTTATTTTCCTTATTCATTTGTTTATATTTTGTCCGACTCCCACTCCAATTTATTTTCATGTCCATTTTATTTTATGCTATTTTATTTTAATTGTTTGTGTATTTGTTTTTACTCCCCACTATGAATTCTTTTTATCTTTATCGTAGTTTTATTATTTTATTTTATTTTTAAAAGTCTCCTAATTTTGTTACCTTATCGCCACGAAATAAGGATTGAGACTCGGGGCCAACAATAACCTTATAAGGCGTACTTCGTTACCCTCTCCAATCGATATGGGAATCTCACATAAACCTCTAAGGGCATATATTGACAGATTTCCCATAAAGTGCTAGATTTGAGGTATGGATTCAATAGAATAGATGGAGGAACTATCTCTTGAAGCTATCAAATACAATATCAGATTATTACTCCTAAAAAAGGGTGGAAGATAAGTACCACTAGATAAAACAACCCTCTAAGAAATTCAATATCAGCTCTTACAAGGAGCTATTCAAGGTAAGAGGGGACAGGGTTAAATAACATAAAATCATATGGAACAAAGCCCTTACTTCAAAGGCTACATTCTTGTTATGTTTAGTGACGAATAATGGATTAACCAATAAAGATAAACTACACTCCCTAAACATCGAAGACATCCGTGTTCTATGCAATTATGAAAGGGAAACAATTGGCCACCTATTCTTCGAATGCAATTATACAAGACGGATATGGGAAAATATATTGGAAAGCATCTACATGCAAAGATCTCTAATTTTCATGCAATAATTAGTTGGCTTCAAGATGATAGAACTGTTCAAAATGAAGCTAAAACAATTATCACTGCTCACCTAAGCATTTGTATGTACAAAATTTGGATAGAAAAAAATTATAGAGGCTGTCAATAACTATATTAAAAAAAAAAGGAAAGCTTACTTAAAGAGATCAAACAATGGTGAAAAGACCATCTCCTCCTCAATAATGAAGCCAGCCATATTGAGTAAGCATCCTAACAACAAAGGAAGCTTAAACAAAGTCACGTATCCAAGATAAGAAGTGTCAAGAAATAATGACAAAATAGTACTTTGTGGAGCCATATAAGACACAATAATTAAAAAATTAAACAAGTCTGGTAAGTTAAACTATAAAAATCTTAAATCAACCAATTTTTTAATTTGATTTATCTTAATAATCTTTGTTATTAAAAATTAACTAATTTTCATAAAATAACGGGTTTTCATAAACTATAATAAACCATTTTATTTTCGTTTGTTTTATCTAGAAATATAATCACCTTATGAATCTTGATACACAAAAATACAAGGAATTATTAAAAGAGAATTATCTTTCAATTTTATATTAACATTATAATTATTATTAATTCATTATACATTAATTGATATTGGTATTTTAATAAAGTATTTTTTATTATTTTAAAAAAATTTATTTACTATATATAGGTTTTACATGGTTTAATACCAATTAAACTTTAAACCTTAAACTTCTTATTTTACATGGTTTAATACCAATTAAACTTTAAACCTTAAACTTCTTATCTTTTTTATTTAATTTTTTGTTCAATTTTTGGAACTTAATAAGACAAGAGTGAGAAGGCTTAGTTTTGGCAAAGTGATAATTGCGTATTAGAACATTATTTTGTGGTCTTCCTCTTGAAAGGTTTAATATATTTTTAACTTAAAAAAATTCACCACCTGGTGATTAAATGTATTTTGATACCTCATCTTTATTGCTTTAGATTTTATTAGGGGAAAGAAGGAAAAACAATTTGTTTAATTCTTTAAGTCTGATAGTGGCCATTGCTTTAAATTTGCCACCTTTATTTTCAAGATGACCGGTGTAAAAGTTTACATGTAATATGCAAAAGACAAGAAATGAAAAACATAATAAAATGTCACTTTATTTTATTTATGAAAAAAAAGAAACATCTAGAAGGATGAAAAAAAATCTCGTGTTCAAGAGCCTATTTATGGATAAAAGTCGTGCTAGACATCGTAAAATTTCTTATTAAAGGAAATATTTATATCATCCTTGACCTTGTTTAGCAAAATAGATAGGTATAAGAGTACATTTATTGCAATATTAATCATATTTTTGTTTTTATGATCTCACTTGTTTGATTAATCACATTATCTTGAAATACATAATTAATTTTAATCTCCATCAAAATTAACATTATTTTTTATTTTTTTTAATTCTTCTGGAGCGAGCAAAGTGTGAAAATGAAGGACAAAATTGATAATAGGATACATAATTCTGTCGTGTTCTTAAAAATTTTAAATACAGGGTACTCTTTAACAGATAAGGAGGCATTTGGTGCTTTTGTAATTGAACGACCGTCAAGGCAAGCTGCGACGGAAATGGAACTTATAATTCTTGCAATTACACGTTTATCCTCTTGCGATTTAGAGAAATAATCCATGGGAGGCTTTGTAGACTCCATAATGAACACGGTTATCACATGATGCCGTCAACATTTACCTTCAAGATACTCTGCAATACTCTTACCTCCACTCCTAAATAGCAAACTCTATTGCACGAAACTCCTTATTTTGTAAGGATGGAAAGAAGGTTATTAATTATATACTAACTTTTATTTATATTTTACAAAGAAGCTATTTTCATAATTTAAACCTATAATCTTCTTGTCACAAAAAGTAACCATACCTTCACTCCTCTCAACCCAAAAAAGAAATCACAGTTGAAATATAATCTCATTTGTACTCCCGTTTTAATTAGCATATTCTTCTGTGGAATCTAACCTCTCCATGCAAAACGAATTAAAATATGTAAATTCCAAATTAAAGCTAAAAATGTATCTTAATCATTCAAATTAAGTTTCTTTGAGAGAAGCATGTAACTTTTCACGTAAACTAATATAACTCAGAAATTTATCAGTTATAATGAATCCCTCATACCTGAAAGTGGCCTTTTTGCCAACTGTCTATGGCTCCAAAAGCTGAATTTCATTCTTCTTTTTAACAAAACACAAACAAATCCTAAAATAACAGCCATAATCACATACATCAGGGAGTGAACACTCCACAAGATTCCAATCCTGATCCTGCCACCACAATCGCAATCGCAATCACAAAAACTCTGTAGGTATACCCTGGCTGTAAAATCAGGATCAAGAATGAAATCAGCAGTCACAGCAGCTTCTTCTAACCAGATAGACGTGGTCTTTGATTTGTATCCAGGCATAGTGGCCATAACTGCAAATACATAAAGACATAAATTGTTTTATTTGATTAAGTTGAAATTTATTATGAAAATAAATGTGTTGAACATGTATCACATAAATTCCAGAATATGATTTAAGATATCTACTTTATCTTTCATAATCATATGCCTGAATGTTTTCCAGCTATCATCTGTAAATAGCCTTAATCATTCTAGTAAAACTTAGATGCAACCTCCTACCACCATTGTATAGGATAAAGCACTCAAAATACTTCTCCATAAACCTGCTCAAAATTCTGTGGGAAACAGACATTCCACCATTATATGTTAGTCTTAAGATTTGCATATGATTTTTTTTTAACAATTTGAGTAAATACATATGCTAGCTCACACCTCAGTAAAGATGTCGGTGCATTATAAAACACTCATAATGAAGTCTTACAAATTACTTTAGATAATAGCACATAGCAAAATAACAGGATAGCACCATTGAAAATTTAGTTTGTGAACCATGCGTTAGGACCAAATTATTTAGCAGGTTTTTATTCAAGAAGTCTTGATCCGATGTTCCGTAACTGTATTACCGTCAGTAGATAAATGGAAAAGAAACAGGAAAATTGTTTCCTTATATCAATAGTTGTCTTGCATTCAAGCAAAAATATTTATTAAAAAGCTTACTAAGTTCCACATTGAAAATAGATAAAAAGGAATTCATATATAAGAAAACATTCATACCCTAATGCCTTAATATTTTAGATTTAAATATAAATCTCTTCTTTATATATAAATCACTGGTCCCTAAATATAATAGATAATAGAATTTCAAATAGTATCAGAATAAGTTGTAAAAGTCAATATCTAAATAAGAATTGTAATTTGCAAAAGAAGTTTAAAATAAAAAGTATACCTTAAACAATAAGCCAAAGTAACTTCAGAGCAAGAAGGATATGAGTCCGTAGAATTGACTTGAACAAGATGTTCTTAAGTGAGTCCGTAGAATTGACTTGAACAATATGTTCAAATAACTTAAGAACAACGTGAGGAGGAGCAAAATGTAGAGGGGGATTGTTAAAAAGCTTAATAAGTCCTACATCTAACAACAAATTAGAGTGATTTATATAAAAAAAAATATTCAAAACCTAATGCCTAAAAGTTTTAAGTTCAGATATAAACCCCTTCTTTATATATAAACCACCTCTCTAAATATAAAAGAGTATAAAATTTCACAATGTTGATCAAACATACATGAGTCACAGTACATATTTATACAAACTTCCTATTTCAGCTGTTTTAATCTATCAATCCAAAAAGTTAAAAGTTCTAAATTTTGACCCAACTCTTAAGTCAATCCACTAACTTGAAAAGAAATCATGCCAGGAATTGGATATGAGATACCTTCATATTTTCTTCCTGGGGCCAGCATGCGATGGTAATCAGCAAACCTTCTGCCAGCCTTAGCCTGCAGTTGATATGTACAAAAATGAGCAGTCAACACCATATTTCTTTGGGTAAAATAGGAATATCCCAAGAACCTACAACGGCATGAAAAATGCACAAAAGTTTGAACAAGAAACTAATGCTTTTGTTAGAATATATCAACCAAAGTCAAAATAAATAAGTCAAGATTCCTAGCAAGTCATAAAACAGCGCCTAAGGAATAGAAACAATGGGTGTGTGTTAAAAAACATTTCTAATCCTAAAAGGATGCCATAAGATTCAGGAATTATTAATCAATTTAGCACGGAGGTAGTTACTGCAATGAAAACATAATCATACTGAAGCATAACATCAATGTCTTCTTACTCATCCAAAATGCATTTAAGGACAAAGAACAACAATCAGGTCAAATAATTCCAGCAGGTATCACTTCTCATATTTGAATCAAAAAGACCTTTAATAATATTTTCCTTGATAAAAAGAAAAAACGATTTATTGTCACCTATGAGCACCAAATAGAGATAAAAGCATATAGAGTATTTATCTGGGGGACAGCAAGACTGCAAGACTGCAAACTTAATTATGATTTTGAGATTCTGATTTGCAAGATACATTCTTAGAGAAGAAATATACAAGGAGAGCAGTTACGAGATGATGGTAGCAGCTATTATGAAATTATCTTATGTTTATGAAGTAATTATCTTATTTAGGCAGTAGTTATCTCATTTAGGAAGTCTATGATTAGGCGAATGAGTTAGCACATTCCTGTTCTACTTTAGTTCCCCAAAAATCTATATATTCAGGCCATTAAAGGGCTTTATGATGAATAAGAAAGCAGTCAGAATCTTTCTTCAAAATAGTTGACATAAAGCTTGTCAAGGATGAATTTTCTAAACAGCAACTATAGGGTTTAGAAAGGAGAAGAACTCTAATAAGGGAAACTTATGGCAGCCCAAATGCTCTCTAAATTTGAGGATCCATTTACTGTGGTCAAAAAGAAAGTATTTCACCTTAGATGATGCTGCAGGCAACATCAAATTAGATCCAAATATCATTGCTCCAAAAATTTGCAATTATGAGAATTTTCATAACCAACCTCTGACATGAAATTACTTGATATCAATAGATTAGTTTAAATACCAACTTTAAGAGACTTCTTGACATATAGCAACATAGTAGTAAATGGATTCTTTCTAGAGATCTTTAAGTGCATACATAGCACTCAATCAACAAATAAATCCATAAAGCAAAAACATAAGAATCTATGCTAGGATAAAAATTGCATGATAACTGTATGATATAAAAGAATATAAAGATAATAGTACCGTATAATTTATTCCCTTGATTGTGATAAATCCAGGTAGTGGTGTTCCACTATTTGATGAAAATATCCTTCCATGCACTCCAGTCTTTAAGGGCATAAATCATTTCAGTCAGTTAGAAAGACATTCATCTAGTACATTAATTTTAGACTACAAATACTCACTGAGAAAAAAGAATATTCCATAGAATTAACACAAAAGTCTTAAAATTTAAAGAATATTCCTTAATGCGCTAAATTTTTATAAATAAGTTGCATCAATAGGACGATTAACATCAAAATACTGTCTTAGAGCTTTTCATTTGAACCCAATCAAGTTAGCAATACAAGATTCCTGCAGATAATTGGAGCAATATTCAATAAAAGATGACAAATAAATGAATTATTTCACTGCCTACCTTTGCAACACTGGCTATGAGGTTCAGTAAACTCATTTTGTTATAATCCCAAAGTGTTGGAAGCTGCCCAGACACGAGTGGCATAAATCAGTTGATTAGATCATCATAGATGGTAAGAAAAGGCAAGAAGGAAGAATGGAGTTATCCAGTACACATTAGCTTGAGCAGAAATCTCACCTCATCAGCAATAGGCCACTTATTGTCGCTGATCTCTAAAGTCAATTCAAAACATCCTGCATGAATGTAATTCCAGTCTTGCATGCCACCATATATTGGGTACCTGCATCAAGTTCTGCCTATCATAATTCTTGAGCCAAAACAAAAGAAAGCGTCGAATGTAATTTTATTTAAAGAAGCACTGCATATGAAGAACTATTCGACAATTTTCATGTTGATGCAAATTATCTAGAAAACAGAGTTCTAAACTGTCCTACCAAGATGCTCCATTTGTAATTCCTCCAGGAAACTCCTTGCTCAAGGACATATTATGGTGAGAAAGGCTGTATGTGCTTGCCATGAACCGAAATGTGTCATCATCAGGACATGCAAAGTAATTTTTCCTGGAATAAGGTTCGTATATTTAGATAGAGCTGAGCACTCAAAAGAATAGAAAGAAAACTCAACCAGGCATGGATTGGAAAGTTTATCAAATTTATTAACATGAAAATCTCAGTATCATATCAAACCGTGCATGAAGGTGATGCAGCACACATCATTAATTGGAATAAACAGTGCACAGCTAAGAGGTCACTTCTCCTTCAATACTAGTTAGAGTGACTAGAACCAATCATGGAGACTATAGAGAAACCAGTATGGTGATATCACTTCTCAAATGCTATGAAAAGTTTTATATTGTGTAAACCTCGAATTCAGACAAGGAACACAATATAGGGCCAGCCAAACTGCAACGTCAAGACTAGAGAAATGCTTGGAAACCATCTATGATGCGGTACAATAAGCCATCTGTAAACTTGGAAGAAGTGTGCATAGGCTATTAGTATTTACTGTTGTATACTATGTACAAATAGAAATGCACTGAATGCAACTTAGCATACATTTTTACTAATATACTTTTAATCCCCTCTTAAATTGGAAGATATATATTATTAATTGCCAACTTAATAGAACTATATTGAATTCTCAAACCTCTCAACAAGTTATTGAAGGGGTCAGCTACTGATTCATAGAGACTCTGAATTTTGTAATCAGATCTCAGTATACAATCCTCACTCTACCAAAGTGATGTCCACCTTTATGTCTTTTTTTTCTCATAATAAACTAAATTAGAAGAAATTTACAGCACTACCTAATTATCACATATCAATCCCATAAATCTTAATGGAGTAAGTCCTCAAAAAGACCCTGAATTTTGTAATCAGATCTCAGAATACAATCCTCACTCTACCGCAGTGATGCCCACCTTTATGTGTTTTGTTTCTCGTAATAAACTAAATTAGAAGAAATGTACGGAGCAGCTAATTATCACGTATCAATCCCAAAGTCCTCAAAAAGATGACAACGATAATAATTCACATGCTGCAACTGACATTTTACTTAATTTCTTATCTAGATCAAATTATCACATTGTACCTTTTCTACTCTCTCCTGCAAATGTACAATAACCTGAAGTGGACAGCCTATCATGTTATGATAACGCATAATCATCATCTGGATACCCCAATATCCTAATATGACTATGATTATGGTACAAGTGTTTGTGGAGCACTTTTGATGTATTGTTCAACGCAAAGGGCAGCCTCCAAAGCTCAGTGTATAAAGAAGACATAAACTGACTAATCAGTTTACCAGAAAGCCTATATCAGGTATAATAACAGTATGAAACAAGAGTTTCCCAAACGATCTTCAGTAACTGGCTGAATCATAATACAGCTTCCTCTGATTGCATATAAGAATTACAGAACCAACAAGGACAAAGGTGGAACAAAAGGAACAGTTTCAATCAATTAGTCTCTCTACAACAATAACAAATTTAGCAAATAATTGTGGCATGTTAAATGTGGAGGTGTATATTAACTGTATATTAGTTGGATACCGGTTTTAAGAAAGCATATTTCTTGATATCCCAAAGATTTTAGGATCCTAGGAGATAGTTCTTTATCTAAGAAATAGTTTCATATTCACAGTCAACACAGAGGAAAGTTAGATCCTCGTGCCATCAAATGTGTCTTTCTAGATTGCTCACCTACACAAAAGCCGTAAAAGTGCTATAGCCTTCCTCGTGAAAGTTCTATACATCAATTGATGTCTCTTTCACTGAAAACAAACCATATTTTGACTAGTCCCATCTTAAGGCAGAGACATCAATGATAGAAGATGGTGTACTTTTTAGTCTTTTAAGCCACTTGAACTTCCTGTATCCATCCCAAACTCATCTTTAGCCGCTAGTCCTGTGTCTAGAAATACAGAAATCACTCCTCCAGAAAAAATTGCCCTCTCCTGTGTCCAACTGGGTTACTCAAGATTTTGCAGGATATTCACAGGTGTATTCTAGAAGAGCAATTGATCCAATACCTTAAACAAGTCGAGGAATCCAACACAAACTCTGGAAATGAGTCCACGATACGATATGATCCTACTTTACATACACAATCGGTTGAAACACTTATAAATGACTCAGACCTTAATATACAGTGCACCAAGGGACCAATAGACTTATTGTCCACCAGCCCACAAAAAATTCATCATGAGCAATACATATCTATTCCCTATACTATTTTTGAGGCATTACCAAAAAGGGAATGGAGGAATGCTAAGAGAGAGGAAATAAATGCATTAGATAAGAATAGGGCATATGAGATTTTTGGCAACCAACGGGGAAAGAACATAGTTGATTGTAAATGGATCTTCACAATGAAATTTAAAGTTGATGGATCACTAAAGAGATACAAAACACAGTTAGTTGCTAAAGGGTACACTCAACAAAACACAGCTAGTTGCTAAAAGGTACAATCAAACTTCTAGGGTCGATTACCACGAAACATTTACTCCAATGGCCAAAATGAATATGATAGACCCTTAATTAAGAAAGTTTACAAAAGGAAGAAAGGGCACGTGGGGTTGAAGGTATATTCTAGAAGACAGAGAGAGAGAGGGGCTGCAGGGAAAACAAGGGGAACAATCCTAACTAACTTGGCAGCAGTAGGGCCCACTGGGCAAGAGAGAGGAGGGGGTATTTCTGCAGAACATGAGGTAAGAAAGGACAAGGAAAAATAGAGAGAAGTTTGGGAGAGTGGTTAGCCTCTCTAAAGCTAACCAAAAGGGGGGAGAAGGTGCTGTCTGTTCTGGGAGTTCTTTGGAGGAGAAGGTCCAGGAGGAGTCCTGTGAGCCTACATTACTGCTATACTTCTTTTCTTTCTATTTCTTTGATCTAGAGCCTAAGGGATACACTGTTATTTACTTACTAAGCACTGGGTGTTTGGATACTATATTAGAATACACATAAGTAAAGATTGCTAGTGTTCTATCAGAATACTATGAGGATTTTGTTATCCTTGTATTAGCAACTAATGTAGAGAATGTCTTTCTTCATGGAGATGTAGATGAAGAAATCTACATGAACATCCCATGGGGCTTTGAAGAAAATATGGGTAATTAAGCTTGTATGTTGATAATGGCTATATATAGATTGAAACAATATCTTAGAACATAGTTTGGTAGATTTCCTAAAGTTATGAAAGGGTCAGGATATAAACAAAGTCAAGGTAATCACACTCTCTTCATCAAGCAAACAACTATAGGGGGAGTGATTGCACTTCTGGTGTATGTTGATGATATTATTGTGACAAGAAATGATGAAAAGGAAATAGGGGAATTGAAGTAATGGCTAATCAAGGAATTCGATATAAAGGTACTTGGGAAATTGAAGTGCTTTCTTGGTATCAAGATGGTATATTCCAAATAAGGGATTTTCATATCTCAATAAAAGCATGTGATTGATCTCTTGAAGGAAACAGGAAAGATTAGGTGCAAACCGATCTCTACGCCAATGGCCTCAAATCATAAGCTTAGAGAAGTGAAAGAACCAGTTGTTGATAGAATGATGTACCAGAGGCTAGTAGACAAGCTCATATACCTTTCTCACACTCGAATAGTTAGTCAATTATGCATGATCCAAGAGAGTCACACCTATGAGCAACGTATAGGATGTTGCATTACTTAAAAAGCAATCCAAGGAAAGGTACTATGTTGAAGAGGAATGATCATCTTCCCTGAACAGCCTATACTAATGCAGACTATGCAGGATCCATGGTGGACCGAAGATCAACTACAGGTTATTGTACTTTACTTAGAGGAATTAAGTCACTTGGAGACGAAAGAAATAAAATGTTGTGGCCAGATCATTAGCATAATCAAAGTTTAGAGAAATTGCTGAAGGCTTGTGCGAGTTGTTGGGTTTAAAGATTATTCTAGATGACTTGAAAGTTAAGTGGGAAGGTCCTATGAAACTATATTTTGACAATAAATCAGATATCAATATTGCTTATAACCCTTTCAATATGATAAGATAAATTATTTTGAGATTAATATACATTTCATCAAGGAGAAATTAGAAGGGCTCGTATGCATGTCATATGTTCTATTAGGAAGTCAACTAGTTGATGTTCTAATGAAGGGGCTGAACAGCTCAAGTTTTCATGGCATTAGTTCCAAGCTAGGAATGGAAGACATCCATTCCTCATCTTGAGAGAGGGTATCGAGTTGTAAGCTAGTTGTATACAAGTTCTAGGAAAGTAAATTTCTTGAAATTCCCAAAGATTTTGAGATCCTAAGGGATTGATTCCTATACTAGGAGATTGTTTCCTATTTTTCTCTTCTACTAAAATGTATATAACGATGTAACTCAAAATAAATGTTACCATTTCGTGTCATTAAGAACAAAAAATGTATTTTTAATAACAATTGAAATGGCACTAAAAGAATTGTAGCAAAGGAAGGCTCGATTAACTAGTTGTTTCTTTGGGTTTAATTCAAAACCTTAAACTAAATCAAATGTTGTTTCCAAAGAAGACTAACACTATTGAGGAGTTGCTAAGGATGAAGCTGGCCAATGAGGAATGGTGTGGAAAAGGAAATTGGCAAAGGAAACTAGCATAGAAGGGCAAGCGTTGACAAGGGATAATGGGAACAAGAGAATTGTCTGTGGTAAGAAACAATTATCGAGAAAATAAAAGAAAGCAGAAGAAATAGTCAATAGAGAAAAATATAGGCTAGAGACAATTGCCTAAAAGGAGACAACAGTCAAAAGAGGGAGCAATAGCTGTCTAGAAGAAACAACCAAAAAGAGATAAAGAAACAATAGAGGAAGGAAGAGCCATGAGAAAAGATATAATTAAAAGAGTTTTTGACAATATACATACGCAGTATAACTCATAATGTTGATAAAAAGCTTGAATGAAACTTAAAATAATTACCGATTTTCCTTGCTGGCATCCCATGGATAATTTGCAACAAGTGCCCCCTATGAAAATCATGATGCTTGTTAATTACCTAGTACAAATAAAAACCAACAAACAAATTCTTATCTCCTAAATCAATAAAAATAACAAAATCATGAAGTGATTGTAGCCACTTGGATATCTACATCATCTTATATTTGCTTTCCTCTTCTTTGTGCAATTTCGAATAGTTGTTTTAATGCAAAGCCTAACAGTCATTCCTACTATCCTTCCGTTTCAATTCCTTATTCATTAATTCTGTCTCTAAACTCAAAGTTCCAACAGCCTACATTTTCAATTTATTACGAGTTATATCAAATAACTAGTATATGCTTTTATCAGTCCTACATCAACATGTCTTGCAATATGGAACGAAAGCTGACAACAACAGGAAATGGTATGAGCAGATATCATACTTGATAGCGTGACAATGGAGTCAAAAAGACTTACCCCATGAAGGCTGGCAGATGCAGCAAAATTTATTCGTCTCATCCAATTAATAATTGCTTTTGTTTCAGGTTGACGAGCATCTAGGTCATTATTCACAGGAAAAAACTGGTATTTCACATTGACCAAAGAGCTTTTGTCATTAAAGTTCAAAACAGATATACAATTATACCGAGAGGTCCAAAAACAAAACAAAAAACAAAATCTGGTAAATATATTTTACAGAGAGATACATCACTAGCAGAGCAATCATTAAAAGGGCAAATACTATAATATGATTTTTATTGACCGAAGTTGTAATTGAAAAAATTAATCCAAAGGCAATAGAATGTTTTGGTGCTAATAACATTGAAATTTGGCAATTAAGTTTCAACCACAACAATAAATAAGATTCTGAAAAATTCACAGCAATCCTAAAATCAGAAATTTCAAGTTTTGATTTAGGCTCACAAAAGGTAAAACTTAACTCCTTAACCTTTTGTTGGATAAAATTTCGACAAAGAAACTCAAGTACACACCAATAAACTTTCTAGGGCTAATTAACTCTCCATCAAGCTTCTTCTTTGCATGATTTTAAGTTCCCGAGCCACAATATGCACTTTCTGCTACTATCTTCTCCACCCAAACCGTATAAAATAAATACTCAAAGCTTTTAAGCAATTATCAAATAGAAAGAAGTTAAAGGCATCAACTATAAGCTAGTAATGGATGTCAAATTGTAAAGAAAATGATCCAGAAGTATAATCTTTTACAGTACCCATAGATTTCTAATTTCAATCAGATTTTATAAGAAGCATGTGTTATAGCACTATACAGACTATAGCAAATTTCAAAATTATTATTTATCAAAAAAAAAATTCAAAATTATTTATTTGGTACACCATCATATAACTAACCATAATAAGCAAACAATACCTGGTCTGGAAAATCTCGGTTTAGATCAATATTGTTTGCATTACCACGTCTCCTTAATGAGAATCCATCAGGATTCATTGATGGAAGGATATGAAGGTGAACATTTTCCACAATCAATCTGGCCTTCAAGGATAAAAAGAAAGATTTCCTAATATGAAGCATGAGAATAAACATATATTTGCAAAAATCCACAAGAATATAAGCATTCTTAAGCAGCTGACAAATATCTGCATTAATTACATATATTGACCAAAGAGTTTAGGAATCAGTCACTAAAACTAAAATACCTAATAAAATAGAGGATAATGCTTAGTCTAATAAAGTTGAGGAACTAATCACTGAACCATTCCAAGAATGCATATAAAAATCTGATAATGAATCAAAATTCATACTATCATATATTAATCTAAGACGATAACAATTTATGTGATAAATAAATAAATAACTCTGGAAATAGCAACATAATGAAAATAAAAATAAAAAACTAAGCATTAAACAAAAACAACAAACAAAAAGCAATTAAATAATAACTTAAATGAAAAAGTAACATACCAAAGAGGAACAAGATTGATTTTAGTGCGTAAATTAAATACCCTCGTGCACATTAAGTAAAAAAAAATTACCAAAGGATCCACCACGTAGTTATCACAAAGCCAATTGGCAAGAATCAATAGAAGCTCACGGCCCACAGGTTCATTTCCATGCACATTTCCGATGTACTGCAAATGAAAATAATCAATCACCATACTACTGAAGGTGACTGTTTTATATCTTTTAGAAGATAAAATCATTACATTATACAAGTAACACAATCAAAGTGTGATAGGTTTAACAACTTATTCACAAAATCTAGTTGAAATTTAAGATGGAATAAACAAACAAATATTTTGTCCATTAAACAGAATTATCGTCAGGAAATAACCAGCATGCTTCCAAGTGAACAAAGTAGTAATCCATGGATACAAAATCTTTGGATTTACACATTAGAAGCATGTGCATTTTATGTACGCACCAAAAGCATAAACATTAAGAAAGTTTTAACTACATCATGTTTCATTTGTCAGAGAGATTCATGTCATCTCTAGATTAAGTTGAGTCAAAGACGATCATTTGTTCAAAGAATTACATATTGAGTTACATAATAATGTAAGGGAGCAAGCAAAACCTATGATGCTTAAAATCACCGATTTATCATTGGAAAACAATACTATGAATCCCTGCATACTATAAATACAGGAACATTCCACAGAGAAAGCTTCTAAAATCACTTGTGAATTCTACAAGTACTTCCTTACTATGGTAAAAGTAAGCTATTTTTAATAAATAATGTTGTAAGTCTCTCTTTACTAACTAACGTAGCAATTTCTTAATTACATCAATTTCATTGGCACGCATATACTTCCATCACAACAAATTTGCAAATAATTTATTACTAATGGCAGTTTGTTCCCCATTTATAATGGTTAGGCTACAAACTATCATGGCCCCATGTCAGACGTGTACCAAGGATCATAAATGCATTCTTGTTCCTGCTTTGTGATGCATCTTTTATAAGGTAACCCCTTATGGCTCACCGAGCAAACAGTACCTCACATGGCACATGTGATGGCTAAAATGTTATTAGTACCAAAGCTACCTCAGGGGATGTGGAAGGTAAATTTCTGATTAGTTGCCCCATTATAGTGGCAAGCATTTCAACTGTACCTGGTCAGAAGCACTTTGTTTTCTTTTTCAACATACAACAAAATAACCTTATCTCTTTTTATTTCTTTATTTTCCAAATTCTCGTGTCTTTCTTTTCCAGATAAAATCATGAACCCACTGCATTTGAGAAGCCGTATAAGTAATGAAAAATCACCCATTAGAATGATATATGGGAAATGGTTAACCTTGAATGCAGGTTCAGGCTCATCCTCACCAGGTTTGTCAGAGATCTCTATGACCCACTACAGAAGAAAAATCAGAAAATAACCCAAATTCAGAAAGACAGGAGATCTCTGTGAGCCAAGTGAAGCGAGTAAAGGTGCAGTTACCAGAGGAACTCCATCAACACTCTCTCCAATACTAAATAGCCAATCCTCAAGGAGAAAGAGAAAAAGAACAAGTCAGCATTATTAGATTAAAAGTACAAATGAAAACCAACAGAGTCCTAAAGTCAGCAACAAAAGTCCTAGGAATCACCTGTATATTCTAGAAATGTTACTGCACCTTCGACCAAATTCCTTGACTGCCTTCTCAAGATCAGAGTTACTCATATACCCATGAGCTACATCATCAACACTACCAGCAAATTATTAGATCAGAATACAAAATTTAACACTTAACACCAATTTTTTCTTTTCTTGAAGAAATTTAGCTTACTGGTTATCCTCAAGTAACTGCCTCAGGGAACCACTATAACTAGAACCGTTGCCAAATCCTGGGAAAATACGAAGGAATAAGAAGCAGAAGATGTGAAATAAAGAGCCTGATTTGGCTGGAAAGAAATTCTGAATCAAGAGATCAAATTATAGGGCCTAACTTCAACAACAACAAAAAAACAGAAAGAAAAAAAGGTGAAGATCAACACGCTGCATACCTGAAGGAAGAGAGGAATGAAGAGGGGGTCTAGCAATGACGGAGAGAAGCAAAGAGAAGAAAATGAGGGAGAAGATATGGATCGGGATCACTAATCTCATTTTCCTTTTCCTTCTGCTAATTAAAGCAGAGCATCAAAATAGTTGGGGTGAAATTTGAACATTCGACTGTAGCACTACCGCTCGTGAACTTCGCTCAGCTGACTTTGATAATTACGACATGATCAGGATTTGTTGTGATCTTCCTACCACTTCTATCGTGTTAAAGGTTTACATTGCATCATAATATTTCCCAACAAGTTTTGGTAAACTCTTTCGTTATCTATATTATCATATTACATTTTACATTTTATTTTTAAAAAAAATTATATTAAAGAAGATAATACACCATCCAATGGTCTTTGAAACTCCACATATACTTACTATGCTACACGTAAGAATGGTAGGCCTAAATTCTCAAAAAAAAAAAAAAAAGAATGGCAGGCCTAAACCCAAGGAAAAAGTAATGATTCCCTGAGCTCTGATTGTTTCAGAGAGGATCCGAGCTTAATCAAGACTCTTTTTATAATTAAAAATAAATAATTTTTAAAAATTACTCAAAATTTTAAAAAGTCATCTTCATTGAGAAAAGTTAATATGTTTTATTTTATATAAAAGATTGTTTTACATCTCATTAATTTTCTAACCAAGTCTAATATTTTTGGTCTTAAGTTTAAGTTCAATTTTTAAACATAGTTAGGAATGTTTTAAATTCCTTTTTTCGTCAATTTATCACATCTCTAATAAAGAATCCATATTTATTTCTTTTTATTAACTTAAAATTGTTAAGTCCAATATCTTGCCTTTGACAACAAAGTAATTAAAATATATTTGCTTTTTTTAAAATAATTTTGCTTTAAAATTATTATCTCTTTATTTTTTTACTATCGCTATTCTCTCTTCTAAATCTAACAACAAAATGATGCTTGGTTCATTCAAAATATGAACAATATTATTAATTCATGATTTGGCTTATATAATAAATATCACAGTAATATTATAAAAATAATTTATTAAAAAAGGAATGAGTAACATTGTACCAATATTATCCAAATGAAAAAGATATAAAAAGTAAAAAAGAAATTATCATTTATATCCAAAGAGTGGAGACTAAAGTTGAGTAAGTGGAAAAAAGACAACAACATAGAGTTTTCTTTTTTAATCTACATAAAAACACACTACTAAATATTTATATCTTTAATGGTAAAAAATCAAAGCAATCATAGAGGAAAAGAGATAACTAATCATTATAATCAGAATCAACAACAGTTCACACAACTTCATCTACATGTAAAAACATCAAACATTATTATATTAAGTATACATGCTTATGCAATAATTTTATTAAATGAATGTTCAACATACGATAATCAACAATTAAATGTATCTTCATTATCAAATATATTTTTCAAATAAATTTTCAGTTGAAAGACTTGTCTCCACACTAGAATTTGTGTTAACATAAAAAGACAATATAAGATAATATAATATATGATTGTTAAAATTATTAAGGTAAAAAAACTGATATATCATGAAGAATAGAGTTTACCCTTATTATCTTTATCAACTTACCAACTTATAAGGGCTTTTACAATATTAGGATGAAATTAAGCATAATGAGGACTAATTATCTAGCTGCTAATATTAAAAGCAGACTCTGAAGTGATAGTAGATACTTGATTGACCTATTTTGAGTTAGTTAATATTATAATAAATGCAAGTGTACGGCGTAGCTGTAGCTAATGTTAACAAGTACAGATTGATCCCACGAAGACGATGAATACTAGCAATTATCTTTCCTCTATTATCTAGCCTATGGATTGATTTTAGTTGTTTAATAAAAAGAAAATAAAAACTAAAATAATTAAAAAAATAGAAAACAATAATGAACGCAAAGACAGTGGAATTCACTAAAAAAATTATTATTAGAAATTAGTATTTAGGTTTGAATTACCTTAAACCCTTAACAAATTGATATTTTACCATGAAATTGTTTTGTTAATGTATTGGACCATGGAGACTCCTATAGTGTCCTAATATCTGACCTTGAGTCTACTAACAATTATTCCTAAAGTCTCTAACTGAATTATGAAGGTTAAATCTTATAAGATTGCGTTGTCAATTTATGAGTCCCTCTATTAAGTTTGACCATAATCCAAATGCTTTATGTCGTCCTATCTTTAGCTACCAATCAACTCCTTCTAATTATATTAGATCTATTCACACTAGGATTTCTCAATCTCTACATATGAAGTCAAATTATGATCTAATATTCTTGAGTTATTAGAACATAAATAAAATCGGTAATTAAATTGGAATATATCAAATAACCAATTACATTAATAAAAGAATCAAATCATATCAAAGTATTAACATAAGGCCCATCTAACTTAAATACTAATTGGACGTTTAGTACCTATGATCGAATACGAAATCAAACATACATAAACAAAAATACGAATAAAAAACAATGGGTTCATAATTATAAATCTCCCTAATTGCCATCTATCGAATTTTCTTGCGATGTAGAGGCTTGACCTTGTATGTCGATGAATCTTTCAATGATTTCTTCATATTTTCTACTCTCTAGATCAAAATCGCATCTAGAGAAAGAGTTCCACGTGTGGAATCATCTCCCTATGTCTGCTCTACAACTCCCTACCGACTCCTCCCTTCTTTCACCTCCCCAAATGTCTCTTTATAATGAAATTTAAGGTTCTGGGAAGATGCACGATTTAATGCGCGGACATAATTCTCTAAATATTGTAGAAGTGCACAGCACAGGCATATGCATGGTTGTGCATCTCTTCTACGTGTCGACTCTTCGTTTTCTGCCGTATTTTCATTTGAATTCTTCTCCTTCAATTCCATAAAGGCAATTATACTCTGTGAACACACTTGGAGCAAATTAAGTACTGAATATATGATAAAATTATAAAATATCAAGCAAAATATATCAAATATAGGTGGTAAAATATAGTCAACTATCCACATAGTTAAGTTTTTTCTTGTCCTCAAGCAAATCATAATCAAAATTATAAATTTACATAATCAATGCATCATTGATTGCAACTGTCTATTTATACTATACATCATCATATCCTATTGAATCAAATTAATATACAAGCAGAATCAAATAATCTTAAAAGTAGCTTCCTAAGTAATATTAATAATAATAATCACATCAACAATCACATTGAAATCAAAAGCATATCTTTTTATACCCTCACGAAGATTTCTCTCAATGTACTCAAATGTTTAGGGTGAAAAGCATTAAAACTCTCAATCAATACATAGTAGAGCTCTTACTATAGGCTTGCAATAGAATCACTGTAACATCCCCTCACTTATGGGAAAGGGCAATTTGGTCATTTTGAATGGGTTAGAAAAATTGAAAGTGTTTCTGAT
>JAOQMS010000178.1:12280813-12326145 GCA_027563885.1 Erythroxylum longipes
ATGTGAAGTGTTTCAGTAAGGAATCGGAACTATGGTAGATTCTTCCTAACTTAACCAATATAATACGTGTGTCCATTTCATGTCCCTTACGTATACTATTTATCTCCACTGACTCACCATTTGTCATCATTACAAACTGTAGTGGAGCCTTCCTAACTTAAACAATATTATACGTGGGTCCATTGCTTGTCCCTCACGTATGCTATTTATCTTCATTGAGTCACAAATAACTTATGTCTATCGTTCATTTATCTTAAGTCATATAAATGTCTCACAAATAATTGTTCTAGCCGTAAAGGTAACGGGATGTTACACTTTATATATTTAACCTTTTATTATGCAATTGTTTTATTGACTATTGTACCATGAAAATTCCTATCTTATGCTAATAACTCTCTCAAGACTACTAATAACTAATCCTAGGTTAATTAATTGAAATTCTTCTAGTTAAAGTTTCTAGGATTGCTTTACTGATTTGTAAATTCCGCTGTTATGTTTGATCATAATCCAGAGGATTTATGTCAAACTATTTCTAGGTTTACAATCGGCTCCTTTCAATTATGGTAAATCTATTCATACATAGGATTTCTCAATCTTTATGCTATGAAATCAGATTTTGTACCAATATTCCATGTCTATTAGAACATTTATAAAATATATAATTGAATTATAATAGATCAATAAAAAAATTGCATTAAATAAAAGAATCAAAACATGTTGTGATACAAACTAGGGTTTATCACACCTAAATATTAAAAGATGTTTAGTTACATATGATAGAAAATGAAATCAAAGATAAGCTAAAAGAAAAACAAATAGAAAACAAAAAGTTAATAATTCTAAGTCTACCTACTTTTCTATTGAATGTTCTTAAAAGTTTGAGTTTTAATGTTGTAATATATTGGATTTGGTGATGATTTCTTCGTGTTATCTACTTCTCTGTATCAATATCATCCCTTTTGAACATTCTCCACAATTGGAATCTCCTCTAAAAGTCTACTCTTCTATTTTGCCTCTGCTCACGTCTTTTTGTAGTAATTTCTAAGGTTTCTAAGAGATACATGGTATGATACACGGGCATATGTTAGACCGTGTATATTCCAAAATCTGCAAAAAGTTGTGAGACATACATGGCCATAAACATAGTCATGTATCCTTAATTTCTCCAAATCTTCATTTTATGTCGTGTTTTCATTCGAATTATTCTTTTTTTAGTCCATGAAAGCAATTATAACCTATAAATATAGTTAGAGCAGATTAAGTACCAAATATACAATAAAAGTATAAAATATCGAGCAAAATACATCAATTATGGGTGTATTAATATGGTCAAATATGCATCTATCAAACATCCCCACACTGAAGTTTTTACTTATCCTCAAGCAAACCATAATCAAAATTATTAAACTTACAACATTAATCCATCATCAATCTTAACATATCCATTCATACTATAAACCATAGTATCACATTAATCAAATTAACATACAATTTGAGTCAAGTTATCCTAAAATTAACTTCCTAAGTAAATATTAATAGTAATCACATCAATAACCTCATTGAAACCAAAAGTATAAACCTTTACACCTTCCCCAAGATTTCACTCAATGCACTCAAGCGTTTAGGGTGGAAAGTATCAAATTATCAAATCAATGCATAGTAGAACTCTTACCATATACTTGCAATTTTATCAAATCTCCACCACTTACATATAATCTAAAAGCAAAAATCAAAATATCTTTAAAGAGTTGTAATGGGGCTTAGGTTAGTTATGATTGGGATAATAAAAGTGTTGATTTGAAGGAAATTTACAAAAAAAAAAACATTACAAGAAACTTGACCAAAACAACACACAAGTTTAATCATATAAAACCAAGGGTACTACTTAATTTTCTTCTTTTCTTTTCTAGGCTCTTTTTTTATTGTTTTTTTAATCAATCAATATAATTTTGAGCATTCATCATATACCACTATTAAAGAGATATTGAACCTTTTAAAATTTCAAGTTTCAAATAACCAAATAATATAAATAACCTTTAGGGTTTAAAACAATGAAAATGCTTTGAAGAAAAATAAGATAAAGGTTAACAATGTGGGTTTAAACCATGAAAAAGGCTAAGGCTTAAAATTGGTTATTCCTAAAAATAAATTATAGTTAAGGTAATTATAAAAAAATAGACTCAAACAAATTGTTGAATCTAAATGTGTTTATCACTCCAATGCTTCTAATTTAACAAATATGGTCTTAATATGTATATAAAAGCAAGTTCTAGAATTATCTCACTACCTATGATAACACACATGAAAGAAATAAAAAGAGCTTTAAATTTTTTTTCAAAATTTACTCTTACGCTTAAAAATTCACGAAGAAGATCTGTTAAATGTGTGAATAGTATGCAATTTCATTCAACTTTACTATCTCCATAATTAATAAAAATATGACTTATAAAAGCAAATTTTATCCTAATTATCATCCTTTTGCATACTAATTCGAATCAATATTCAATAATGAAATACGATATTGATGGAAAGATTTCAATTAACTCAAGATATCAATCAATAAATTTTAATAACTAAGATTATAATAAGCTTAGGAAAATCATGAAAATTATTAGCCCATTCCCTAAACTTAAAGTTTTATATTGTCATCAATGTACAAAATATAAGCATATAGAATAAGGGAAAAGGTTAACTTCGTACTTTCTTGAGTAATAAGCCGTTTCGATTATGATATTAGGACTATCCATCAAATATTAGACTAACATCCTTGCAAGATACAAAGAAAAAGGATAAAAAAGATAAAATAAAATAAAATAATAATAATAATAATGATAATGATAATAACTAAGACACATGAAAATAAAATAACATAAAATAAAAATCATCATAATTCTTAGATTGCCTCCCAAGTAACGATTGTTTAACGCCGGTAGCTCAACATACCCTACACATTATCGTCATCTTGGGTCTATGATTAGTGGTTTGTTTCTACCCTTTTTTTTCATAAAGAGGTTTCATAGCCTGCCAACAAGCCACATGTTGTAAAATAATCATAAGGACATAATGTATTAAATTAATAAAACCAATTAATTATAGTAATGCCCTTTTTAATGACAAACTATTAATAAAATAAGTGATAACAAAACTCCCTGAATAATCGGCTAACTTGAACAGTTTGTCTCTGAGGAAGTGGAAACTCTCCGTACTCAAAGTCACTACCAATGACTCATTGGGAGTTTCCTTAATTGATTCTTCTACTAGTTCTTCCTCAATCACTTTTGTCCACTATTCTTCTTCTTTTTCTTGGACAAAGGTTTTTGGTTCATCTTCTTCAATTATCTCCTACCTCTATCTTTTTCAACTTCTAGAAGCTCATTTCTGCTCCTAAGGGTGATTACCATTCCAAATTCTTTAAGATCTATTTCAGTAGGACTAGGTAAACTCCCCTGCTTCTCGTCAGATATTATCTTTACGAACTGGTTAACCCGATTCACCATGTTTTATATACGAGCCTCTTTTTTCTAATGCCTCATGTTTGATTCTTGAATAAAATTAGACATCATCTTTTTAAAAGCAGCAGTTACTACCTCACATGTATCCTCATTCATGATATTGACCATCATCTCTTCTTCACTCTGAGATGTTAAGGAGCTCAGATAGTGTGAGCTATTATGCTCATCATATCTAAGTGAAGAAAATCTCGCCTCGAATTCATGTCAGCTAGTTACACTCTTGTCAAGGGATTCCATTAGTTTATCAACATTGAGGGCCCACCAGAGTAGTGTATAAACTTGATGGGAGCCCAACAAACAGGCACTGGAGGGTGGAGAGCAGCTGGTAGTAGACCAGCCACCTCAGCTACCTCAACCACAACCATAAACAACACCACCAAAGTTGGTCGAGCTTTTAGAGTAGGATGGTTGGAGACAGTAATTATGCGATTGGGAGAGTTACAATAAAAGGAACTATTTGTATTTGTAAACAAGTCTTGGAATATATTATTTAGTAAATTTCCTTCAATTTACCCTTTTGATATCCCAACCATACCATACCTAAGCCCCATTATAACATGTATAAAGACCTTTAGATTTTTGTTTCTAATTTACATAATTAGTGGAGATGTGATAATTATATTGCAAGCTAGCATATGGTAATAGTTTTATTATGCATTGATTGGGAGTTTTGATACTTTTCACTCGAGACACTTGAGCGTATTAAGTGAAATCTTCGTGAGGGTGTAAAATTTTATGCTTTTGATGTCAATGTGATTATTATTAATAGGGACTTAGAAAGTTAAATTTAGGATAAATTAGCTCTAATTGTATGTTAATTTGATTCAATATGATATGATGATTTATAGTATGAATGGACAAGTTGAGATTGATGAAGGATTGATGCTGTCAAGCAAACTATAATCAAAATTATGAATCATACAACATCAATGCTATAATCAAAATTATGAATCATGCAACATCAATCCTTCAAAAGCTTATGTGTGGAGATCTTTGATGGATGTAGAATTGATAATAATTATACAATATATTTTATGTATTTTTGCTTAATAAATTATAATTTTATCGTATATTTGGTACTTAATTCACTCCAAGTGTATTTATAGAGTAAAATTACCTTCACGAACATAAAGGAGAAGAATTTGGAAGAAAACACGGCATAAAAAGAAGTTTCAAAGCACAGAAGGGATGCATGGTAGTGCATCATCCCGTGTATGTCTCTCAGATTATGCAGATTCATAATTTTCAAAGACTTTATTTATACACGATTTGATGCACGGTCATGTATTAGCCTGTGCATCAGCCAAAACCTTAGAATTTACTCTAAAAAGACATTTTTGAAGGCAAATTAGAGGAGGATGTGTACAAAGGTGTTTTGACACTCTTATTGGCGACTTAAGGGCCGATTTTAAGCTAAATAAGTGGAAAACTCGAATAATTCATCACAAGATCCATTAAAAGACAAGATCAAACCTCTACCGTGGAAAAATACTCAATAAAAGACAACCAGGGGGATTTAGAATTATGAACCCATTGTTTTCAATTTGTTTTCCTTTCTATTTATATTTGATTTTGTGTTCTATCATGTGTAATTAAATTCCTTTAGTGCCTAGGTTAGATGAACCCTATGTTGATATTTTAAAATGATTTGATTCTTTTATTTATGCAATTGGTTTGATTGATATACTGTGATCTGATTACGTATTTTATTTATATTCTAAAGATCTGGCATATTAGATCAGAACCTGATTTTATACATAGAGATTGAGAAATCCATTTTATGAATATATTTGTCATAATTGGAAGGAGTTGATTGCAACCTCAAAGCTAGGTTGGCATAAATCTTCCAAATTATAGTCAATTCTAATAGAGGGATTCATAAATCAGTAAAGAAAATCAATAAAATTTAACCTCAGTAATTCAGTTAAAAACATTGAGATTAGTTATTAGTAGACTCAATATCAGCTATTAACATACCATAGGAATCTTCACAGTCTAATAATAAATCAATAAAACAATTGCATAACAAAAGATCAATCTATTAAGGTAGGGGATTCAAAACCTAGATACTAATTTTCCGATGGTGAAAGTTTACTAAGTGCTTCCTTAATTCTTTGGCTCAATCTTGTTGCCCATTTATCCTACTCTTGTTTAAGTTTTGTTTTCTTTTAATTAAAAATCACAATCAATTCGTAGACACGATAATAGGATAACGGTAACTATTGATAATTACTATCCTCGAGGGATCAACTTGTATTTGCCAGTATTAGCTACAGTTACATCATGCACTTGCGGTAATTCATAATTGACACACTAAAAAAAAAGTCAATCAGAGACCAAGCATGGGCAAGCGCTCCAACCATGTAGAGGCTTACAGAGTGTAGCGTTGGGCAGGTGGTCTAACGGTGGAAAGTGGCATGTTGCGATGATAATGGCGGCAAGCAGTGGGGCAATGGTAGTGAGTGGCCGGTGACAATAAACAATGAAGGAAGGGAGAATGAACGATGAAAATGGGTAAAGAGGAGAGAGAGAAAGCATACATAAGAGTGGTTTTGTGTGGGTTTCTTTTGTTTTGTTAAACATTTTTTTGTAATTTATTCCCTGGAGATTTTAAACCTTACAGTATTGACCAATATTTGATTAGTATTTCAAATATCAACCGATACTAGACAAAAAATTTTGGCATTGACTGCTAGTACTGAACACCTTCATACCTTTTTTGGTTGGTGTTGGTCGGTACGATACAAAATCTATACCCTTGCACACAGGCAATCGAATCTAGTACTTGTGATGACTGGAGAAGACATAGGTTTTAAGTTTATTATCAATGTGATAATTGTTAGCTAAAATAAGAAACTTAAATTGCAAATGCCAACTTAGATAATAAGTCAAAAATAAATTGGTTCGAAGTGATCATAAGGTCACCTTATCTATCTTAAGTTACTAAATGAGAGTTTTCAAAGACAAAGTTAAAAGTAGACAAATAAACTCAAGTTATACATTAATTATGTATAAACCAACATTTATACGATATTGAATTTTTCAAAAGACATATGGTCCAAATTAATAGGAGATGATACCTTAGCACATGACTTTTACCATATATATAGAATTGATTATAAAAGAGATTAATGTAAGTTAAATGATCTCAACTTACATTGTGTGAGATCCTAGAGTTTAAATAAACCTTTTAGTATACCCTTAGGACCTTGTTTAATTCTTAAGAATTAAATTTACGATTTGTTACATTAGAATATTACTAGAAGAATATGTTTGATACGATCTTATCAAACAATTCTAAGAAAGAAAATTAAATTTTAATTTAAGAAAATTTATAATAAAGGAAGGTCATTCTGATTGGTAACTCACAAAAGAAAAATTTTGTATTCAAAGGTGGCCACTGACTCTAAGTAAGAGAATTAAATATATTTGTGACATGATGAAATAAATGAGATCAAATAGATCGAAATGCGAGATATGACTTAGAATATAACATATAAAATATACTCAATAATCGATTAATTAATCGAGATGTCATATATTCGTGAGATATATATGAAAATGTGCTCTCATTGTATGCTAGTTGCAAGGGTAATTGGACAAGTACGAGAACATGCAAAAAACGTATTGTTTAAACTCATCATGTGTATTTGGGATCTAATATTTCAATTGTTAAATGTTAATAACCATTTAACATCATGATATTATTTATAAATATGAGAGAATGTACATATGAAAAGTGTTAATGATAATCTTTAGAAAAATACAAAAATACTAAACAAAGAATTTATGCAAAAAACAAGTTTCGCTAGCAAAAGTCCATCAAGTGGTCTGCTAAGATCAAATCCAAGTTAGTGATTTGATTAATTAATAATATGTATGTTTGAAAATTTCTTATACTATTAAACAAAATTCGTTTAAGTATTAAACTCTGCTTGAATTTCACAAAAATAAGTAACTAGCTCAGATCCTGATATGGATACTTAAGAGTTGAATTTTACGTTGGCTTCTACTTGAACCAAGCATGTATACAGACTAAATTGAATTGGGTCTAATTAAAGTTTATATTCGTGAGCACTAATGCATGATAACATTAAATTACTATTACCTTTGAAGAATCCAACGGCGAAACCAGCCTTACGCCAGCAAGTCATAAAAACCACTTAATAACATCATATTCATAGAACAGGACGAGGCTGTCACCGTCTTCCACCGTCCATCCTTTTTGATTGGCTTAAGGAACGATCAGTTAAGACTTTTATCAACAAATAGTTGTTGGAAGGAGTCAACCAAAAGACGAGGAGGTAACTTTCAATTAGTCAAATCCCACTCGCTTTGATTGCCCCGTAGAAATTATTTTAAATTACCAATAATGGAAGACCTATTTTATATTTGCTTAACGGCAGTGCCTCGATGATAATAAGTTCTAACCCATTCCAACTTCCAAGTTACCTCAAATCCAATCGATGCTCGAAAATATTTTTACCAGAACAACAAAAAAAGGTAGAGAAAAAATCGTGGGTCATGTAAAAAAAATCACTGGGAGACATATCATATGCCACATGGTACATAACCTTAATGAGGGCGGGCATCGCGCAAACATGAATGATGATGATGGTTCATCATTCATGGCCACAAAACTTTTTGAAAACGTGTGCAAGTGGCAACCCCAACCACCCCAAGATCTAAAGCAGGAGATATAATCCTACCACCTCATTACGCCACGTGTGTGTGTGCTTGAGCTAGTTTATATCTGTAGCTATTCTCTCATTGGTCAACGTATATGAGTTTCGATAAAAAAGGTAAAAATATCTTTTTGGATACCAGATATTTTTTAGGCCCCTCTGCCCGTAAATTCTCGACCACTCACGTACCCCACGTGTTCATCCGAAAATGGAGCGATTCTTTCCGGGCAGCTGCCTTGCCCTTTCCTTTTGTTGGGGCACACGTGCTAACACCTAGATGCTATGTTTAAAGTTGCGTTGTGACTTGCGAGCGCGTTTCAAGGTGCAACAAGTGGCCCGAGTTTCGGATCAAATCAAAACTCAATATTTTAAAATTACTTTTTATAAATATAAGGCTAACTAACAATGCCCAAGTTTTTACAGAATAGTTACAGACAGCCCCTCGCCTTGTCTAGGGTTCACTTTTAATTTTTTAAAAAAATTACATGTAAAGGTATAATTTATTTTTAAAAAAATTTAAATTTTATTTTTAATTAATATTAAAAGCTTATATTTTCTCTTTCGTCCCAGGTATATAAAATTTCAGGACCAACTCTGGTTACAGAACCCCCTAATCTTTTTATAAAAAACGTCTTCCATAATTTATTTTTTATTTCGACGTATCAGGGATTTCATCTATTATTTCTACGATTAGCTAAGTGATTTACTCGGCATATGTTATAATTATAGAACTTCCGGCTTAGACTTTGTACCGCATGTAGTCCGAAGTCTTTTGACTTGCTTAACACTTATATATATATATATTATAATTATAACATATGCCGAGTAAATCACCCCTGGCAACTAACACAACTTAAGACTTTGGACAGCTCGTAGTACGAGTTTCAGCTTTTCATAAACCCCATAAGCTCATAATTCCCTATACAACAAATAGGAAATTTACTTTTTTTACCGAGCTGAAAGTTACCACCTGGCGATAAATTTTCAAAATTATAACCTATCAAAACAGTACTTTCAAAAATAAACATTGTACAAGTTTTTTAAGCTATTAGCTGGATTTAAAATAAGTTACGTTTGATATTTGTAACTAAGAACTTTTAGTGACATTTTTTAACTGTCACCAAAGTATTGTAGCAAAAGGTGTTTAGTTGCAATATTATTTCCATAGCTAATAATTTTTGGCTATATTTTTTAACTATAAATTAGTTTCGTAGTAAAAAGTTTTTGGCTTAAAAATATTTTTCATAGCTAAAAGTCAAATATTTTTCAAATCTTATAGATATTAGCTATATTTTGGAACTACAAAATAGGTTTCGTAGGTAAAAAAAAAGAATCCAAAAAATAATTTGTTTTTTGGATTCTTTTTTATGATGTCGTTTTTATTGTTTTTTGGATTCTTTTTTGCTAGAAAATAAATTCGTAGCCAAAAACTTTAAAATGATGTCATTTTTTGCATACCAATAACCTAAATAAATTGATCTCCTTTGGTTTTTCATCTTATGTCTTCGTATTGTAACTATTTCAACGTCGTCTTTGTCGTTTTTCTCTTTTGTATTCGTGTTCTGCTACCTACTGCTATGTTGGTGTTTATCCTCTTATGTCTCCATGTTTACCGCTTATACCACATTTTTCTCTTCTTATGTTCTAGAGAGTTCTTTCGTTTTTTATGTTCTATAATTTTAGTTAATGTGTGGTTAATAATGTATGTTATGGATGAGTCAATTGGCTCATGTAGTCTACTTAAAGACTTCTTTTTCATCTTCTAAACTCTCCAAGATTGCCATTTGAGCTTTACAGTTTTTGGGTTGTTTTGTGTGTTGTTATTTTTTTTCTTTTGTTTCTAGCTTGTCCTATTCTTTTTTTTTCATGTTAGCTTTAAAATGTTGTTTTTATTTTTATTAGCTAACTATTTTATGTGTAGCCTTATTTTGGGATTGCTTGAACCTTAATTGTTAGTGAGGTGGACATGATACTGTTTGAGTTTGCTCTGCTTCTTTTCAAGATTTACATTTATGTAGTTTACAATCTCTCCCTCTTTGTCTTTTTGTTTTTCATGTGTGAAAGTCTGAAAGTATGTAGTTTCTGGACTAGGAAGCAATCCTTGAAAATAAAGGCTATTGAATATTTATCCCATTAGGAACACTTTGAATGAAAAGGGGAGCTCACTTAATTAGACAGTTTGTGGGATCTGCAATAGAAAATATACAATTGCATTTATACATTGCCTCATTGCATGATGAAATATCACCAAACTCTTCATAAACATTTAGTTCCTTTAAATTCATTAAAATGTCATTCCTTTACACTTCCCAACATTACAAGACTACATTCTTCATTTTATTTTACATGGCAGGGATCCTTGTAGTATGTGCTTTGCTAATCTTTTTTTTCCCTTGCAAGCATGCCTTTAATTTATTCTCGTGTAAGAAAAAACAACCTTTATCTACATTCGCCCCATATTGGCCAACAATATAAGCCTAGGTATTGGATGTTTCTATGTAGCCATAACCTTTTTTTGCTTGTAAAGAACCCATAAGTTGATCATTTTTCATAAATCTAAATATTTTGATATGTCAATAACAATAATAGGATGAGTAAATTTTGAATCAAGTGATTTAAGTATTTTTTTAATCAGTAAAACATCTTTTAATTGCTCATCAAATCCCTATAATTGATTAACAATTGTCAATACTCTAATGGGATAATACGAAATCTATTCAAAATTTCTTATTTTGAGTGCTTCACATATTATTCTTAAGGTTTGAAGACAAACTTTTATCATCTTATTAATTCCTTTGAGAGAATTTTGTAAAATTTCCAATGTTAGCTTCGCAATTAATGCACTTGAAACTTTCTCCATGATAGTTTCGTCTAAGCACATAAGAATCGATGTCAGTACTTGTTGATCCTTTTTTTGAGCCTTCTATAATGCCTTTTTCCTTACTCAAGTCAATACACCATCTTTAGATTGCTCTACAACTTTTTAAACTTTGTCCAATACATCTTGCAATAATAGCAAGGGTTTCATTAAGATAAAGTAGCTATCGTAATTTTTTTAGTGAGTTTTGGAAATTGGAAAGGGAATATGACTCTTTGCATCATTTTCTCTTTTTTGTGTTTATATTGTCTATTAAAAAGATGAAAGGCTTAAAACAAGAATATAAGAAAATATTTGGATGGTCCTAACTATTACATTACATAAATGACCTTATATCCTCTCAAATGATAAAGACCCAACTAACTATTGATAGGAATATCTAATACATGACACCTTTTTTTAAAATTCTATTGTTAGCTTCAAGTAGCTATCTATTGTCCATGTACCACTCTTCATTTTCTTATAACCTAACTTTGCTTTGAATTTAACTACTAACAAGTTGACTGATGTTCATAATTCCCTCCTTTATTATGAAGCCTTTTGGCATATGACATAAACACTAATTGTAGTGATCATTTTAGTAATTCTAATTCTAGTTCTTTGTTTAATAGTAAATTTAGTTCTACTTCTAGATTATTTTAAGTACTATAGGGGACATATGTTCATGTAAACTTCTAAACACAGACATAAGTGGAAGAAGAAGTCCTTATTTTTATCCATAAATGATAGTAGTGATATGGTTTAAAGTTTATTTGGAGAGAATTGATAGTGGTAGATTGCATAATGTTTTAGTGGGTAGTTTATTATATATTTAGTTATTAAATTGAATGTTTAGTGCATGCTAAGGCTAAGATTTTGTTAGTTAGTTAAATATTTATGTTTTCTATGTTTTGTGGGTTAGAGCACGTGATTGAGCTTCAATTGTATGTGTTTGAGGCGCTTTAATGTGTTTGCTAGTGTTTCAAGATAAATATCGAAGAATGGAGGGGAAAAGGAGGAAGCCCAAGGCAAAACCATGGTCACAATCATGGCATGCTGCCATGATTGTGACAAAAGGTTAAATTAGGAGCCACGATTGGGGCAATATGGGCCATAATTGTGGCCTGTGACACAATAGGTGCAGACAATCTTTCGGATTTAAGTTTTCAAGGGACATTTTGGACTTTTTGAACCTAAAAAACCCTAGGGTTACCCAGAATAGAAAAGAATATATAAAGAAAAGAAAGGATCCCTAAAAGAAGCTCTCCATTCTGCCACTTTCGGAAAAGGTTCAAGAGGAGAGAAGAAGAAGAGAGGGAATAGGAAGAAAAAAATAGGGCTTCCGACACTACTACCTTTTCGAGTCATCTAGGTACTTTTCCAAGTAATGATTTCATTCATCTTGTTAATTCTTTACTGGATGTGTAAGATGGATTTGAATATGTTCGTGGATTTGGATTCAATGATGATGTTCCAACTTTCTTTAGGGATTTTGACTTGATTTAATGTTAATCTAATTATTTTTTTGTTATTGCAATTAGGTGTTGTGATTGATTGATGTAGCTTCACATTTCGGTAATAAATCAAGAGAGCGAACCGAATATGAAATGATTAGGTTGTTTAATGAGATTTAAATAATCTAATAAATCATGTAATTAATCAAATCGGTAATTGTATGGAGAGATATCCCCCGTGAGACTCGATTGTTTATTAGAAAGCTCAAGAACTAATTAGGGTTAGGGTTGATTGTAATTGAGAGATTACATGTTCGGTACTGAACTTAATTAGAGTTTGTGATTATAACTTGACAGAGAGTAATCCTCCCTTTGATAATCTAAAACCGACACCACAATAACACATAAATGTTTAGATTAACATTGATGATAATAAAAATCCCACCTCTCATAATTTGATAAATTCTCTTGTGTGTTTTCCCATTGTCAATTTGGTGTTGCTCAAGTTGATTTCTTTTCGTGTTAATTTTAAGAATTAATTTTCTATTAATCGTATTCCTGTGCTTACATTTATATTTTGTTTTTATTTTATTTTATTAATTCATTAAGCCTTATATAACCTAAAATTAGATTAGTTCAAAACTCCTCGTGGGATTGACACCTCACGTACTACAGTTCACAACATGTGAACTTACAGTATTATAAGGGTTTTAATTAGGTAAAACTTAGCACTCAATAATTTTTTGGTGTTGTTATTGGGGAGTAGTAGGATTAGTTTAATTCATTTAGTCTAAGGCATTTTTCCATCTTTTGTGTTCGTGCACTTACATGAATATAAGAGTTACTAAAAGTTTGAGTTAGATATCTGAAATGTTAGAGCTTGGCATCGCCCGCTTAGAGCGCGTAATCCGAAGAGCAAGACGTGAAGAAGAAACTACGGAAGCAACCATGGTCGAGGAGTTTCAGCGAGAATTCGATCAAGGAGACAACCAAGGAACCTAAACAAGGACCCTTATAGATTTCATAAGACAGGGGTTTGATGCAGCTAATCAAGGTGTCATGAGACCACCTGTCCAAGTAGCATCATTTGAAATAAAACTCGTTCTATTGAAAATGTTGCAACAGAACGTACAATTTTATGGATTGACCAACAAGGATTCTAATGTACATATCGTGAATTTCCTCGAAATATGTGATACCTTCCGATATCATCAGATGTTAGAAGGCGTTGTTAGGATGAGGTTGTTCCCCTATATTAAGGGATAGAGCCAAAACGTGGTATCACTCACTCAGTCCCCCAAACATTACGAATTAAGAACAATTGGTGTGAGAATTTTTAGACAAATACTTCCCCCTCACCAAAACCACAAAGATAATCAAAGAGATTACATACTTTCAACAAAATGATGGGGAATCACTTTACGAGACGTGGGAGAGATATAAGGACTTACAAAGGATATGTACACATTATAATTTACCCAAATAATTCCTTTTACAAACATTCTACAATGTAGTCAATCTGCCCACAAGAGGGACTATTGATGCGGCCTCAAGTGGATCGATAATGAGAAAGATGGTGGAGGAAGCTAAGGAGTTGTTAGAGGAGATGACTAGCAACAGTTGTCTATGGACAAATGAGAGGAGTATACTACACATACCCGTCTGAGAACATAAAGGAGCTATAGTTGTCGATCAAATGACTGAAATGCAAGTAAAGATCGACAATCTAACTCAACAGCCGAATAATATAAAGGCCTCTTCCTTAGCTCATTGAAAGCTATTCAACTAAAATGTGAGCTATGTAGGCAATGGGTCCACGATACCATTGATTGTTTCCTGATGAAAGGTCATAAATCAGAACAAGTGAAATAAATGGGAGTGCAGTATGGTCAAGGAGGTGAAATAACCCCTATTTGAACATTTACAATCCTGAGTGGAAGAATCACCCTAAAATTTCTTGGTTAAACAATGTAGGAGATCAATTCTAACCTCAAGGTCCACTAGATTTCCAACAAGAGAAACCAAATTCAATGGACTCTAAGATAGATAAGATTTTAGATAAGTTTGGAAGCTTAGATAATGCTAAAAAAGATTTAGAAGGTAGATTCAAGCAAGTAACAAAGAATCATACCTCTTCTATCCATAATTTGGAGGTTCAAATAAGCCAATTGGCAAGTGCCTTATTGGCACGAAATGCGGGGAATATCCTAAGCACTTCCTGAAAAAAATCGAGGGAACAACTAAAAGTTATCACACTTTGAAGTGGGAAGGAACTTGAACAACCTCATAAAGAAAAAAGTTGTAAACCCTCCTTCTGTTGAGAAAGACCTAGAAAAGGAGAAAGATGTAGACATGAGCAAATACCCTCCTTATGTTGCTCCTCCGCCATATCCACCCAAAGTTCCATATCCTCAACGACTGCAAAAGACTAAACTGGATGCAAAATTTGTGGAGAAATTAAAGATGTCGTAGATTAATCTTTCATTCATAGAGGCTTTAGAACACGTGCCCAAATATGCTAAGTTTTTAAAGAACATATTATCAAAGAAGCATACTTGGGAAGATAACCAAACAGTTGCTTTAACAGGTAACTGTTGTTTAATAGTAACCAACCATATGTCATCTAAACTGAAGGATCTAGGGAGTTTCACAATACCATGTGTACTTGTTGAATTTGAATTCATAAAAAGTCTTTGCGATTTAGGGGCAAGTATCAATCTTATGCCCTTGTCGATCTTCCAGAAATTAGGGCTCAGCTAGGCCAAGTCAACATCAATGTTAATTTAGTTGGTTACTCGGGATACAATTAGATATTCATATACCTTAAAGATTAAGAAAAGAACACGTTCGCATGCCCTTATGGTACCTTTGCATATAGAAGGATGCCTTTCGAACTATGCAATACCCCAGCTACATTTCAAAGATGTATCATGTCTATCTTGGCATATATGATTGAGGATATAATGAAAGTTTTCATGGATGAATTTTAGTTTTTGGAGACTTTCGAGATGTGTCTTATCAATTTGGACAAGCTACTCCAAATATGTGAAGAATCACATTTAGTGCTGAATTGGGAGAAGTGCCGCTTTATGGTGCAAGTGGAGGTATTGCTCAGGCATATAATTTCACACCAAGGATTTGAAGTGGACAGACTAAAAATGGAAGTTCTAAAGAAACTCCCACCTCCAATCAACGTTAAGGATGTGCAAGAATTCTTAGGCCATGCTAGGCTTTACTGTCATTTTATTAGAGATTTCTCACAAATTGCAGGACCCTCGACAAATCTATTAGTCAAGGGATTTGCCTTTCCTTTTTGATGAAAATTGTTTATCTACATTTAATTAATTAAAGGAGGCATTAACATCAGTCCCAATCTTGACACCACCTGATTGGACACTCCCATTTGAGGTCATGTGTGATGTGAGTGACCAAGTTATAGGTTACGTGTTGGGTCAAAGGAAGGATAAAATGTTGCATGCGGTATACTATGCAAGTAAGACCCTTACAGGACCTCAACTTAATTACACCACTACAGAAAAGGAATTACTTGTAGTGGTATATGCATGTGACAAGTTCGATTGTAGCTCTTAGGTCTAAAGTGATCGTATTCATCAACCATGCTACTTTAAAATATCTCTTTACCAAGAAGGACACAAAACCTAGACTTATTTGATGGGTGCTACTACTAAAAGAGTTTGATATAGAAATATGAGATAAGAAAGGAGCAGACAAGGTGGTTGCAGACTATTTATCACATCTAGGAGGAGGGGAATTTGAGCAAAATGACGATATTAATAAGAACTTATTCGATGAAACCCTAATGTTACTTAACAACTTGGCGACACGATGGTTTGTTGATATCGCAAACTATGTCGTTAGTGGTAAACTTCCCTATTATCTATCATATCAACAATGGAAATGGTTCTCGCATGAATGCACATGATATATATAGGATGAACCAATCTTATATCAAATATGTGTTGATAGGTTAGTGAGACAATGTGTTCCAGATGAAGAAATATTGGATATATTAACATAGCCTTACGAAGTTCAGTAAGCTGGCCACTATGGAGTAAATAAAATGGCAGCTCGAGTACTTAAGTATGGATTTTATTGGCCACATTTGCTTAATGACGCTCAAGCTTTTGTGGCACAGTGCGATCGCTGTCAACGAGTAGGCAACATCTCCAAAAGAGATAAGATGCCCTTATTCAACATTTTAGAAGTTGAAGTCTTTTACGTATGAGGCATCGACTTTATGGCGCCTTTTCCATCTTCAATGGGAAACTTGTACATTCTAGTGGGGTTAGATTATGTATCTCGCTAGCCTGAAGCCATGGCATCTCCAACTAACGATGGGAATGTTATCCAGAAGTTTATTAAAAGGTTATTTAACTAGCTTGGGGTGCCAAGAACTATAATAAGTGATGGAGGAGCACACTTCTGTAATCGATCCATTGATGCCCTCATAAAGAGATATGGAGTTCACCATCGAGTTGCTATCCCTTATCTCTCGCAAATGAGTGGACAAGTAAAGGTCGTGAACCGAGAGCTGAAATGAATTTTAGAAAAGACTGTGAATAACTCTAAGAAGGATTAGGCATTAAGGTTAGATGATGCCTTATGGGCTTATAGGACTGCATTCAAAACACTTATCGGAACGACTCCCTTCAGGCTTGTATATGGTAAGACTTGTCATTTGCCTATAGAGCTAGATCATTGAGCATATTGGGCGATGAGAACTTTAAACTTCGATTAGAAGTAAGCGGGTAAAAAATGACTCTTGTAATTAAATGAACTTGAAGAGTGTCGTTACAATGCGTATGAAAATGCTAAACTTTACAAAAAGAAGGTAAAGAGATGGCATGACTCTTATATTAAGTAGAAGGAATTCAAGGTAGGAGATGTAGTTTTGCCATAGAATGCGAGGTTGAGATTGTTTCTAGGAAAGCTGAAGTTGCGAAAGAGTGGACCTTTTACGGTCACCCAAATTTTTGATCATGGAGCTCTAGAATTAGAAAAGGATAACAAAGAAACATGTAAGGTGAGTGGGCCTCACTGCAAATGGTATCTCGGAGGAGTGATATCTAATGAAAAGGAAGTAATTTCCTTCCTTTCGAACAATTAAACAGGCTTCAAAGGATGCAAGGTCAAGCTGATGACCCTGAATTAGCATGTTTAGTAGTTAGATTTAAATTGTTTTGCAGTTAGATTTGTTTTCAATTCTATAATGGGTTGGAATGAGTTGGATCACTAGTTCTCTTGCTCTCTTGAATCTCTTATAAGATAGGAAAACACTCTCAGTGTCCAGCAAATTGATCTCAACAGTATCGCCATCACCATCTCGGTCACCATAATAATTTTGTGTTCTAAACTTGTCTCTTTTAAATTTTGTCTTTTTGTTTCATTTCGCTTTCTTTGTATTCCCACCATTTGTGTGTTATTGTTTGCTCTTCTAATATTGATGACAATGTATTGTAAGTGTGGGGCGGTTTGTATGCATGTATGCTTTTATTTTGAATTTGAATTTGAATTTTTCATATCGTAGGTTAGGTTATTTAGGTTTGTATGATGTGATTTGTATAAATATGTCAATGGCTAGGACTTAACGAAATCGATTTAATTTTGAACATAGTCTTTTAGGTTAGAAAGATTTATTAGCTCATGAAATTAATGATCTAGGGTACTTTGGTTAAATATACATGTTAATTAGGATATAATGTTAGTTTATTCACCATAGGAATTTGTAGCATTCATTTATAATTTTAATTCAATCAAATAAGTAGCATCTTTAGTATCTTTTCATAAGAATTTCTAGTTAAAGAAATGAAGCAGGTAATAATAATAAAAAAAGTGTTTGTAAATTATAAGCAAATAACTATTCCGTAGGCCTTTAGGTTATGAATAGAGCTAGTAGCCAGTTGAGAATGTGATGTAGTTGAGTAAGTAGGGGACATTCATCACAAATATTTACCTTCGCATCAAAAGGATATGATGACATTATAACCAAGCCACTTAATAAAAACATGACTTAGTTGAGTAACTAGATCCACATTCATTACAAATATTTGCCTTCACATACAAAAGGCTAAGTTCATGTTAATCAAAATCAACAAAAATAGCGTTTTATTAAATAAGCTTACTGATCTTTTGTGAATAGATTGAATTTTCATGAAAACCTACTTAGGGATAGTTACAATGTTGATTGAATGAATAATTATCAATGTGTGTGTGCAAATGATAAGGTGAGTAAACTTGACATTAAGGTGTGAGTAAACTTGACATTAAGGTTTTGATCAGCATGTATATTTAATTTGAAGTACTTAGACACAAGTTTCACAAGTTAATAAGCTAGAATAACTTGAGAGATGGTGTTTGTAGTTAAATTTGTTTCGTAAAGTTTAATGTCATTGTCCCATTATTTCTTAAGTGTGTATGTTATGTTTTAGTTTTTTTTTAGTTTTTAGTTTTGTTTTTTGCTTGAGGACAAGAAAAAAGTTTAAATATGGGTATGTTGATAGTGGTATATTTTATAATGTTTTCGTGGGTAATTTAGTATGTGTTTAGTTATTAAATTGAATGTTTAGTGCATGTTGAGGTTAAGATTTTGTTATTTAGTTAAATGCTTGTGTTTTGTGGGTTAGAGCATGCGATTGAGCTTCAGTTGTATGTGTTTGAGGTACTTTGATGTGTTTGCTAGTGTTTAGGGCAAATATCGAAGAACGAAGGAGAATTGGAGGAAGCCTGAGACAAAACCCATAGCGACGATCATGACAGAAGCGAGTTGGAGCTGCCATGATCGTGACCAGTCTGCCATGATCATGACAGAAGGTTAAACCAGGTGCCATGATTGTGGCCTGCATGACAATAAACATTGACGGTCTTCTGAATTCAAGTTTTTTTGGATTTTTCAGACCCGAAAAAACCCTAGGGTTGCCCAGAATAGAAAATAGTATATATGAAAAAAGAAAGGAACCTTAAAAGAAGTTCTCCATTATGCCATTTTGGGAAAAGCTTCAAGAGGAGAGAAGAACAAGAGAGAGAAGAGGAAGAAGAAGAAGAGAGGGCTTCTGACATTTCTGCCTTCTCGAGTCATCCGGGTCCTTTTATAAGTGACGATTTCATTCATCCTGTTAATTCTTTACTAAATGTGTAAGATGAATTTGAATATGTTTATGGATTTGGATTTAATGATGATGTTCTAACTTTCTTTAGGTATTTGACTTGATTTAATGTTAATCTACTCGTTTTTGTGTTATTACAAGTAGGTGTTGTGATTGATTGATGTAGCTTCACATTTTGGTAACAAATCGAGAGAGTGAACCGAATACGAAATGATTAAGTTGTTTAATGAGATCAGGCAATTAATCAAATTAGTAATTGTATGGAGAGAGATCCTGTGTGAGACCCGATTGTTTATTAGAAAACTTAAGAACTAATTAGGGTTAAAGATGATTATAATTTAGAGATTACATGTTCGGTACTAAAATTAATTAGGGTTTGTGATTATAACTTGAGAGAGAGTAATTCTCCTTTCGATAGTCTAAAATTGACACCACAATAACACATAAATGGTTAGATTAACATGATGATAGGAAAAATCCCACCTCTCATAATTTGGTAAATTCTCTTGTGTGCTTTCCCATTGTCAATTTGGTGTTGCTCAAGTTGATTTCTTTTCATGTTAATTTTAAAAATTAATTTTCTATCGATCATATTCTTGTGTTTACTTTTTTGTTTTGTTTTGTTTTATTTTATTAATTAATTAAGCCTTAGATAACATAGAATTAGATTAGTTTACAACTCCTCGTAGGATCGACACCTCACGTACTACAATTCACAACCTGTACACTTACAGTATTATGAGGGTTTTAATTAGGAAAAACTTAGCACTCAACAAGAATGAAACCTAAACTTAAATAAAAAAAAGTTTAGCATTATGTTAGTAGGCTAAGCCAATGATTTAGTGTAAAAAAGTAGGCCACTACCATCTTTTGATGATTTGTCAGTACAGGACATGTTATTAGAAGTTTGAGTCTAAAAAATATAGAATTGTAGATTTCTTATGACAATGGTTATATAAACGAAGAGCTTGTCAATTATACTTAATATACTTTTATCAATGTGTTACAAGTATGAATATTAATAAAATTGCCTATAAGAATGAGAAGCTTTAAGTTAAGTCTACGAAACCAAGTAAAAAGAGGCAATGTGAGAAATCCTTTAAGTTCTTAAAAGAGGTTTCTCATCAAAAGAAAAATATAGGTCTAATAGACATTTAGGCTACCCATAACATTGCATATCATTCAACTAGAGCCTAATAATGATGAACACCTACAGTCTTTCATTCCTACCCCTCAACCCAAACATTATTATGTTACCTCAAGAACAAATGTTGTTATTCATTAGTTAGCCATCCACCAACTTTTAACTATCTTTAAGTGTTACTCCCCAATTATATTAATTTATACAACTTCTTCTATAGGATTTTCTCGAATTAATCTCTCTGGATCTCAATCGTAATTTTCTTTAATATTAATCTATTTGTGGTAACTTTTTGTGTTTTAACAAAACCACATGACATTATTTAGATAAATGTTTGTCTTCTTGTACCTCTCCCCCTCTATTGCCAATTAGGAACTTTATAAACAAATAATAAGGAGACAATACGACCTTAATTATATAGATTAATGGTTGATTGAAGATCAAATTGTAAGTTTTAGTTTTACGGATAGCATCAAACTTAACCATTCGTGTCATTTACTATAGAGATGTGTCAATTGTAACAATTGAATTTTTCTCTTAAAACGACCTAATCACCTATAAAGTCAATTAGTAAAAAAATGTTATTCTAATTGTAAATTGTTAAGTCCCATTTCCTTAAAAGCACTATAAAATAAAATAATGACATATTTATAGTTATTGACACTACAAAATTTGTAGTAGTTGCCTTTTGTCTTTATGTAAACACTGCAAAATACAATTATTTATTCTTTGAAAACTACCTTCTATATTAAATGTCATTACTTATTTTTGAATATAAAAATAATATGGAATTCATGTGAGAAAAATCTTATAAATCTTTTTAATTGAGACCTACTCTAACTACTATCACCCCCTGTAATATTGTTGATGACACCAATTGTAGGTGCTTCTTTATTCTCCTCAATTGGCATTGGGGATCTTTTTATGAGGCTTTGATATCACCTCATCATTATCATCATCATCATCCAGTCTGAAATTCCACATTAAAGTAAGATCTGAAGAGATCTAATAGTACGCAGCCTTACTCCTACAAAGTAGAGAGACTGTTTCCGATAGACCCACATGCGAATGTAATAACGAAAAATGATGCAGGTTAAAAGAGTAGATATCACCTATTCTCCCAAAACCTACTGACATATGCATCCTTCTTTATTAGGGAACTAGTCTAAGTGGCCACGTAACCTTTGTTGCATTGTTTGCTTCAAACTTTGATAATATTTTATGTTATGACTATGATTTTAATGAAACTCGCAACATTTATCTATAGACCTATACCTAAATGGCATTGACTTGGGAGGTTTGGCCATGTGATTCATTTGTGGTAGCCTTGTATCAACTCCTTTCTCAAGTTAAGGTTTATTATGTTTTTCATACACACTATTTAGATTAGTCTAAGGTTTTCAGTTATGTTTTTCATACACACTATTTAGATTAGTCTAAGGTTTTTAGCTATATATAGCATATTACTCAGCACTGACATAGCGTTGCATATGTTTTAGTGTCCAACTTTTGATCTCTAATGATAAAGTTAGTCTGTTTAATAGAGAGAAATTTCTATATTTAGAATTCAATAAAAAGTATCTTTAACGCTATTATTGTTTCTCATGTCTGTTTATAATGTTGTAGAGGGCCACGGGATGTTGTGATGTGGATACATCTCCTATGTTCACCTTTCTTAGTTTAAAATTTAAGATTTATATGGAGTTAGACCTTCGTTACGAGTGGGAATAATATTCCTAATGGGAATATGTCATTTGATGACGAGCACCTTAATCTTGCAAAAATCTTCCTTCATTATTTATAATGTTCATTCTCTAATGATATTATTTTTAAAGATGCTGGGGCGATCTTTAACATCCAAATATTTTTTTGAATATTTAATTTAAGATTTGATAATGCATATATGAGGATTATGAATTCCTCTAATATATTATAATAAATGATTAGAGACTTCTTACAAGTAGTAAATTCATCATATATTTAACACATTAGTGATAAGATTTTAATTATGTTTTAACAAATAAAAACTTATTTCTAATCAAACTTAGTAATATAAAATAAGGTAAATTATTTCAAGAATTTTTTATCTTTAACATTTATTTTGAAAAACTACATATTTTAACTAATGAAAATATATATTTCTATATCTTGGTATAAATAATATATAACTTAATACTGTTCAAATGAATTTTAGCATCATGTATGGAATACCTTTTTAGAATGACATCATACAAAATTTGATGATGTATGAATTTTTTTAATGATTTTCCAAATTTTCAACTTTTATAAAATTTTAAAAATAATCCTCTCATGAAATATTTTCAACATTTTAATGATGGTGCATTAGATTATTATTAAAAATTACAAAATTTTTAAGGAAATATCATAATAACATAGTTAAATATTGTTTACTAATTAAAAATCTAATAATTTTCTATAAGTTGTGCAACACATATTATAAAATATGTTTAACATTTTTCATAGTTTATGATATTTAATATAATTTATCTTACCAAATAAGAGTTTCTATTCCTTGTTCCCAACTCCCCTAGTGGTTACACCTCTCAATATCAATCCTTGGGAATACACCTCGTAATTAAGGGGTTGTTTATTTTCATCAATTAGTAAAGTTGCTCTTTTGTAACTGTAAAGTCACAAGTTCAAGTTATGAAAATATCCTCTTTGTAAAAATACAAAAGGAAGGTTGTGTATATTATGACTCTCCCTAGACCCCATAAAACGGGGAGCCTTATGTATTGGATATGTTGACTTTTCTATTTTTGTATTGTGGTTTGTAGTTTTCGTGTTATTTTTTCCATTTCTGTTTTTCTTTCAAATAAAAACAAAAACTTCTTTAGTTGTTAATGTCAATATAGTTATATTTTTATCGTTGATAAAGATTACTTATTAGATAAAAGTTAAAAATAAATTTTTTTAATCAAATAAATATATTATGAATCTTTTGTATTTTATTTTATTGAAATAAATAATTTAAAAATAACTTTTTATTTATAAAATAATATTTATTTTAAATATATTTTAACTGTTAAATCAAAATTTATTTGAAATTTATATATTTTAAAGATATTTTAAATTAATAATCTTAAATTAATTTGTTTAATTTAATTATAAAAATTAAATAAAGTTATTAAGTAAAATTAAATCATTCATAATTCATATTAATAATTAATTTATTTAATTAAATATATAAGATTAAATTAAATTATTCATAGTTCTTGTTAATAATGAATATATTAAATAATTTAATAATATATATTTAGTTGATAGTAAGTCGAATCATGAAAAATATTAAAAAAACATAAATTACTTCTATGATTTTCATAATTTGAAAGAAACCAAAATTAAAAAAAGAAACAAAAATTTTTAAAAATAATTTTTGTTGTATTTAAAAATAAAAATAGAAACAAAAATGTATCTTATATATACTCCAAGCCCGTGCCAAATTCCTTGGTTAATTATGTTACAGGGACAAAGTGCTTTATGCTTAAAATCGAAATCTATGAATAAGCACCTTAGGAACATAAAATTGAAAGTGCCCAATAAATAAATAATAATATTTGTCTTAAATGTATTTAACGATTTACATGTAAAAAATTCGAAATTCATCGTAAAGTCGTCCCTTTTCTCACTGAAGTGGTTGTCAATTGTTGCTCCACTAAACAGAAGTCAACCAGCAGAAACGCTGATCCTCCTCCTCCTGTTCTTAGAATAATAAAAAAGTGCCCTTGTTTTCTTAGTCGGGCTCAACTCAACTTATGACTTTATTTGCACCATCTCCTGTGGACTCCACTTCGTGTGTATTGTTTGAATTCGTTAGTAGTAGAATGGTCATTCATACTGATAACTTCAGCAGCATTTCTTATCTTAATCAAGAAAGAAGAAAGCCACCACTCAAGTACTTTGACCTTCTGATATAGTTTAGTATGATATGCACTCTAAATGGATTATCTTACTTTTTGAGTGATTTGAATATTGAACTAATAAAGCTAATAACAAATTGTACGAATTGGAAAAATTTAAGTGAGTGAAAGCAAAATTGTGATAATATTATTTTGTTATTAAACTATGGAAAAAGATAGTTATTTTTTTAGTATACAAACCTGAGAGGATGCAGAAGCTTGGCACTTCCTGATGATGTATCGAATAATATATATTTGGATGATAAAATAACTTTGTTAATTAGAAATAAATTACTAATTAGGAAAAAGAGATGAGGTTTCTTTTTCATTTAAAAACTTCTTGAATTTTTAGTTTTCAATTTTATATAAAAAGTCATTCTTTTAAATATTTACGTGATATGAATATTACAAGTTGATTAAATTCAACTCTTAAAGTTGATTTGAATGAATTAACTAATGTTTTCATATAATTTTAATAAATTATTCAATTCAATTAAATAATTATATTATCAATATTTAGTTAATTTACGTTATTATTTTTCAACAAAAGTTTAAAAATTATTTAATCGAGTTCTATTTTATCTTATTAATTAAAAATGTAACTACGTTAAACGGATAGGGCAATCTTTGTCCTTGAAATTGAATAAAACAAATCCGTTATAAAATAACTAATTAGTGATTTACCAAATAACACCTTAAATTGCTTTTCATGAACATTAGTTTACGCGTTTCACCGCTATTTCCTCTACCAATGAAATAATGAGATTATTATAAAGTCGCTACAATGCATGGTTTGATGTATGTATGTGTTGGTATTTAGACATGCCCATGAATCTGCATGTTGTGTGAGAGTGTTAATGGACATGACGTGGGCCTCTGAGGTGAGAGGAAAATATCATTGCCACGTCTGCTTGGCTATCTAAGATGAGAGGCAACAAAAAGATCCCCTCGCCGCTCACTGCTCTCTCTCTCTCTATATCACAAAGCCAAACCTCCTTACTTTTGCCTCTTCAGTTTTTCTTTTTTCTTTCGTAGTTACATCAATTTCAAGCTTAAATAAGAAGAGGTACAACAAAGAAAGAAACAAATATCCCAAGGTAAGTCTGTAACCCAGCAAATCAGGTATTTGTTCTTCAAAATTTAAGGCAAAATAACTATATGATTTTAGACATCCGTTTCATTTAGTGTTCAAGATTCGAAAAATGGTATACTTTTCCCACCGTTATTTGTGGTCTGTTTCATGGTTTCTGATTCATTTTTCGCCTCTTTCAAAGATTCCTCCCTTATGGCTAGGTTGGAAATAAAATTAATCCTTGGCTTCTCCGGTACCAAGAAATTACGTCTGTCTGGCGGAGATCATATTCACTCTGTTTATTTTTTTACTCCTTTTTGGGTTCCTCAGAAAGGGCATAAACTTTTTTTTTTTTTGAACTTTCTCCTGTAAATCTTCAATATTCTAGAGTGCTTTAACCTGCAAGTCTTTGTTTTATGAACTCTACATCATTCTTAGTTCTATTTTCGCAGAGCACTATATCCCGGTGACAGTTGCACAAAAAGCTAACTGATTTTGAAGTTTGAAAGTGTACGGAAGCATAGATTTGAAGCTCCGAGACCAACATAGCTACATCAGTTTCTCTCTAGGAGAAGTATAATCGTCATTTTTGCAATCTATAACTGGAAGTCAAGCTAAGTTCTCTGGCAGTAAGCAGGATGGAATGTTGAATTACAATATATTGATTCTTGATTGGTAGCTGTTGGAAGGGAAGATTGTGGTTTCCCTTCTTTTTTCTTTGTTTCTTCCCACATAATCATCTATATGGCTAGTTCTTCAGTGAGGTGGATTGATGGTCTCCAATTCTCTTCGTTGTTCTGGCCTCCGCCTCAGGATGCCCAACAGAGAAAGGTTTGAGAACTTCTCGGTTTTCATTTATCTTTTCTTAATTTCGCATATATTATGTTTGTTTCTTAATTTGTTAGCATGCTTTAAAATTTGCCTTTATCATGGTTGGTTTATATGTCCATGTCATAGTCTTTCTTTCATCTATGAAGCTTAGGAAAAGTTCTGCCTCACTTTATTGGCGAATATGCAAATATGTTATGTAGCCTTCAGAGAGTCGATGCTTGCATCTTATCAGTGCAGGGAAATGTTGTCAATAATGCATAGTATATCTTTTTGCTTAATTTCATATTTTCATTGCATGATGTGCAAGCTATTGTCCTGTGTTTTACATCAAGTTCAGGTTCTTATGATTGTAGATATTTTATTCCTTGGACCTTTCTGGGACTTTTTCCTAGCAGACTTCACATCTTTTTGGAAACATTTATGACTGTAGATAATTTGTCTCACCACCACAATAAGAAAAAATCCTTCTTTCAAGGATTTTAGGAAATTTTACTGTTACTGTTAACTAGATTTCCCGTTAAAAAATTAAGGAAGAAATTTTACTGTTAACTGGATTTCCCGTTAAAAAATTAAGGAAGAAAACAATTTGGTATAAAAAAACCTATTAACGTTTGCATATGGGAAAGAATTTGCATCTGCTTTACTCTTTAAGAGAAGTATGCCATGCTTAGGAAGCTTAAATCTGGGCAGGGACTTTTGAACAAGCAATAAAGTCTAACGCATCCAAATGATATGCATTAGCTAACTTGAGGACGCTTGTGATTTGTGACCAAACTTTATGGATTGTTATCAGATTTAAAGTATAGTGGAATGTAATGGCAGGCATGTCCAAATGGAAATACAAAAATAAGGAAGCTTATTTATGAAGCCTATGGCTCCCACTTACCAGTCCTCATGCTTTTTGCTTTATGCTTAGCCTCTTTGGCCTTCATGTTTCATGTTGCACCGGCAAATTTAATCAGGAAGATAATGCTGATTTTAGTTTTGATACAACCCTTTGATATTATTCTGTAAAGATCTACCTAATGTAATCAGTATATTTACTTAGGAGGATCAGTAACGTTCGTGTCTTGTAGCGAATCTTTCAAGCTTGCTAGAGAATGATCTGTTTATGTTTTCTTCTGGAATAATCCCTGTTGTGATATATTTCATGTGGAAGGACCAATAGCAATTGAGGTTTTCAAGCAGAATCTAGACTAGAGTGTTTGTGTTCATGAAACTCTCTCTTTGAACATATTTGAAGTTCAATGAGCCAACTCTGTATGTATTAGCCCTTTTGTGTTGCCCATGGGTTCTTTCCTCTTTCAGACTGGATTGCCAATAAGTTTTAGATTTTATGTCATTAACTACCGGGTTGTTTCCTACGAACGTTGATATCGGATTTAAGGATTCTTTAGAGGTTCTTTGTAAGTCAAGCTACCATTAGTTGGACCTTTCTATTCTTCATAACAAAAACTCAGAAATCTCCAACGAGTAAATTCTTTAAAATCTACGAGTAAAAATTGGACCTAATGTTTTGAGGTGTGTATAGAACTGCTTGCATTAAGTTGCTTATACCATAGCTGTTTCTGATAGAAGGAACTGTGGCTTCCTAAGATGCAAAATCTTTATGTTCAATGCCACTACTTCTCCCTTCATTGTTATCTAGATGTTTTCATTCTTGGAAAGTGATTTTTGGGATGATGGGAACTTTTAGATTAGTATCTCTTGAAAGTTTTACACTCAGTAAATTGGCTGTTATGAAAAGGTTATGTTTGGAGCTGAAGATCTTCTTGAGCTTTTGCTCCTTCATAAGCATGTATTATTTGGGATTTGTTGGACTGGTAATTGAACCATTTCCGATTACCCAAAATTTTAAGCTTTTGGAATGGTTCCCTGACATGGTATCCAAGGTTTTATAGCTGGGAGGTCTGAAGGTCAAGTTGTGTCATCCTCATTTCTCATCGATTTGTGGTTTGTTGTAAATTTTCCATACGTTTTGTGTGGGACGTAATAGGAATGAGTTGGAACCATTTCCTGAGTTTCACCCACTAGTTTAAACTTTTTGAGTTGAATGGTTTCTTGAGAGAATGGTAAATAGTTACTAGGCTAGGGGAAGTTTTTGTTCTTTATACTTGCACTTTTCAGGTTGAAGTTTCTCATTATTCTGTTGGGCAGTGGTCTTGTTTTCGATTGAAAATTTTTGAATTTCAACATGTACTCTTGTTTATGTTTTCCCAACTGAACAGGCACAAATTACTGCCTATGTTGAGTATTTTGGGCAGTTTACATCGGAACAATTCCCTGATGATATTGCAGAGGTGATCTTTTATTATGTAAAAATTACCTTATCCTAAATATTTCTCAAAATTTCTTATGCAGTGTTTCCAACATGCACCCTAACATGATTATTGTTTTGACAGCTTATTCGTAATCGTTATCCATCGCAAGAGAAGCGTCTGTTTGATGATGTTTTGGGTAATTGTTTCTATGACAATGGACAGTATTTTCGGGGATTTTGACTAGAATATTCTTATAAATGAGTAATAACTGCTTCACTTGTCTTACCAATTTTCAGCTACTTTTGTCCTCCATCACCCAGAGCATGGGCATGCTGTTGTATTTCAGATTATTTCGTGTATTATAGATGGTACATTGGTGTATGACAAGAGCAATCCTCCATTTGCTTCTTTCATATCCTTAGTTTGCCCTGATAGTCAGGTATGTTTGAGTGAAGAAATAAGCTAATTTTCAAAGCCATCTCTTCCTTCCTCCTCTCTCTCTCGCTTTGTGTTTTCTCCTTCCTTCTTATTGTATTGTATCATTTTTGGTTACATGATGTTGTTGCTTTGCTAGTCCAGCACGAAATGTGGCGGTTGGTAATTTTTAAATTTATTTTTCAGAGCGAATATTCTGAGCAATGGGCTCTGGCATGTGGAGAAATTTTGCGAATTTTAACTCATTACAATCGCCCAATATACAAGATGGAACAACAGAACGGTGAAATTGAGAGAAGAATTAGTAGTAGTAGTAGTGGCGGCTCAACTGATGTCGAATCCAGCCGCATACCACAGTCACAACAGGAGAGAAAACCTTTGCGGCCTCTTTCTCCCTGGATTACTGATATATTGCTTGCTGCACCTCTGGGCATCCGAAGTGACTACTTCCGCTGGTAAGTCCATATTATTCTTCTGAATAATTGCTCGTCTTTTGATTTATAAAGGACTAAACATTGTAGTCATCCAGGTACTACCTTAATTGTAAGAAAAAGATGGCACATTTAAGGGCTTGTTTATTAAAATCAGTAACTTATGAAAACCATGGCTTTTTATTTTATTTTTTGTAATGTGATTTTATTATTAACTAAATCAATATTATTTGATTATTAATTATTGATTATCAAGTTTGCTCATTGTCTAATAAATATATCTTTAAAATTCATAAATTTAGAATTTAAAAAATATTTATTTATTAAATCAAAATCCTAAAAGTTAAATATTCTAATCTTAAATAATAATATTAATTTTGAAAATTAATATATATTAAAATTTACAAATTTCATATTTGATTACTCAATTTTGATAAGATATGATGAATTTATTATTAATATTTATTAGCAAAAATTACATGAGATAAAACTTAAATTTAATTTATCTCTAATTTTTATTTATAATTTATTATTATTATTATTATTATTATTATTATTATTATTATTATTATTATTATTAACAAAAGTACAACTAGAATGATATGAACCAAATAAGTTTTTTTGTTTAAGAAAATACCAAAATTAAAAAATGAAAAATAAAAACTATATCAATAAAATAAAAGACAGAAGTGGGACCAAACTACTCAGTAAATAATTGAGGAAATTTTTTCTTACTTCTCTCATCTACTATATTTGAGGTTCTTGGCCAGTGTGGTACACCGGCTGTCTTGTTGAATGCCATCCTTGTTGAGTAGGGCACTAGCAATTATCTGCCTGCTAACATTACCTAATCTGACATATATTGTCGAGAATATACAATTTTGAAGTTACTATCTTGACTGCTTCATTATGAATAATTATTGTGGGCTAATATAAGTGAGATGGCTGTATATTTCGATATATGCAATACAATGAACTCATGGTCAACTTTTTACTAAATACATGAAGAACCTGATGACTAATACCTGGTTGAACACATATGCGTAGTAATACTTGCTAAAGTTATCTGCCAGCCTAACATATAAGTCAATATTAGCAACAATTACATCATCACAGCATGATAATTAAGCTTCTCTCTTCCTCTTACAATTCCATCAGCAGTTCCAAACATTTCTGTTGAAGGGTTGGTTTGAGTTCTCTTTGTATAACATATATAATGCATAATATCATCGACTACTTACTGTACTAGCAATTTGGTTTACTTTCCTTTTTCCTATTTGTGCTAATTATTGGTCCACATAGAATGTGCCTTAATGCAATGCACTTTATTGGCATCTGTATTAAATTTGTTGGATTGATTGTTTAGAGTTTCGAGTATGCAGAATAGCTAATTTTCTCTAGTTCTAGTATGGTCTTCTCTCATTTCTTCTTTAAAATTTGATTCTTAGATATTAGCAGCTTATAACTTTTCCATTTATTTCAGGTGTAGTGGTGTCATGGGAAAATATGCCGCAGGAGAGCTCAGGCCACCAACAACTTGTTAGTTTTCTAAATATAACTTATAATTTTCTTCTGTGAAGTTGCAGATTAAATTTCATTTAGAGAAATGTGAAAAGATATCACCTTGAGGAACTTGATTAATTTTTGAAAAACTATCTGGATAAGTTTGTTTGTTTTGTTTTTGGACTTCTCCCCATCTGGAGTAAATTTGTGTGCATGTGGTGGGTATTACTTTTTCTACATAATTGGTTCCATCATTTGATGTTGATGATCACAGGAAAAAAGCGTATGATCAGCGATCATATATGCTTTCTTTTTCCTATCAGTTTATCGTTATTCTTCCACCACTGTATTGGTTCAGATGTAGTTTTCTTCGATTACACGGTTGCTAGTGTTAAAATGTAAAACAAAAATGAAATTACATCTTGTCTTTCCTTGATTATTATAAGTATTGATGTCATGGCAAGTAGACAATGCACTAGTTTGTGCACAGACAAATATTAATGTCAAACCTCGTCTGTTTCGTTTCATTTAGCTTCTTCACGTGGATCTGGAAAGCATCCTCAGCTTATGCCCTCAACACCAAGATGGGCAGTGGCAAATGGGGCTGGGGTTATATTAAGTGTATGTGATGATGAAGTTGCTCGCTACGAGACCGCAACATTAACTGCACTTGCTGTTCCTGCGCTTTTACTCCCTCCTCCAACAACAGCTTTGGATGAGCATCTAGTTGCTGGTTTACCAGCTCTTGAGCCATATGCACGCTTATTTCATAGGTAAATCTTCCACTGTTGTATTCTAAGCTTCAAAACTTCTTTGCATTACAGATTAGAAGACTCATATCATCTTCCAAATACAATTTTTCTAACTTCATATACTAAGCTTTCACCTTTGTGGAGATTCGTCTTAGTATGTAAAAGAACAGTAGAAATGATGTTGTCCACTGTAGGTGTTGGGAAAGAGGTTTTTAATATCATTATAAATTCTTTTTCCACAATTCTTAAAATGCACTAAATAAAAGTAACATCTTACTATAAAACTTGTTTTGTACTTATGCAGGTATTATGCCATTGCAACACCAAGTGCCACTCAACGACTTCTTCTTGGACTTTTGGAAGCACCACCATCCTGGGCCCCAGATGCACTTGATGCTGCTGTACAACTTGTAGAACTCCTTCGAGCTGCTGAAGATTATGCCTCTGGCATTAGGGTAAGCTGGATGGTTTGTACTGCTAAGCAAAGAAATTTTACATACCTTTTACTGTTAATAGTTTTCTTCTGGCCTTGTTCCAACATGTGCATGCCTTCCTAGGATTTTTTCTTGACAGGCCTCAAATGTTTCCTTTATCCGTATTAAACAAGTATTTGAATCATTTCCAGAGCCTCATCCATGAGTTTATTTGTTTGTTGACATGATGTAAGAGGTTTTACAATCGGCAGGTCCTGAGATTTTGTTGAATTCTTCTTGTGCCAAAATTTTGAAACCTGCAGCAATGGCATATAAGTATGTCATGAACCATAATGTCAAATGTTATGGTGATATCTAATCAGAAAGAACATTGTTTACTCAAACCATCATATACAACATAACTTAGCAATTTGAAAATCTACTCTTCAGATTTTTTGATTCATTTGCCTGAGTTCCTTTGTGTCTGATGATGTAGCTTCCGAGGAACTGGATGCACTTGCACTTTTTACGTGCAATAGGGACTGCTATGTCTATGAGAGCAGGTATAGCTGCTGATGCAGCTGCAGCATTACTGTTTCGCATCCTATCTCAGCCTGTGTTGCTCTTTCCCCCACTAAGCCAAGTTGAGGGAGTTAAGGTTCAACACGAACCTTTTGGTGGCTATATTTCAAGCTACAAGCAGCAGGTACCCTAAGCATTATTGTTTGATAAACCAATCTGTTCTGGTTTACTTTCAGTCAATAGGGACTTTTTATACTAGATTTATAGTCTACAAGTATGGGTGAAGTACATAAATCTTTGTAAAACATGAAGTGAAACTAAAGTCATTACCTTACAGTACTGCTCCAATTTTTTGGGTTTTATTTTTATGATGTTACTTTTCTTTTTGAATTGTATACTCCCTGGTTGCGCATTTGCTACCTTATTGATTTAAAACATTAGATATTCTCTGTTGAACTATTTTCATAGATAAATACTTTCCAATAACTTTATTATGAACAGATTGAGGTGCCTGCAGCTGAAGCAACTATAGAAGCAACTGCCCAGGGGATTGCATCTATGCTTTGTGCTCATGGTCCAGAGGTTGAGTGGAGAATATGTACTATATGGGAAGCAGCTTATGGCCTCATTCCCGTAGGTTCCTCTGCAGTTGATCTTCCCGAAATTGTAGTCGCAACTCCATTGCAGCCCCCAGTTTTATCCTGGAATCTGTATATACCTCTCCTTAAGGTCCTTGAATATCTTCCTCGTGGAAGTCCATCTGAAGCATGCCTCATGAAAATTTTTGTTGCCACTGTGGAGGCGATTCTCCAGAGAACTTTTCCCCCTGATTCTTCTAGAGAACAAACAAGAAAAGCAAAATACCTGTCTGGCATAGGGTCTTCCTCCAAAAACCTTGCTGTGGCAGAGCTTCGTACTATGGTCCATTCTCTCTTTTTGGAGTCATGTGCTTCTGTTGAGCTTGCTTCACGCCTTCTTTTTGTTGTGTTAACTGTGTGTGTTAGTCATGAAGCTCAGTCCAATAGGAAGAAGAGACCAAGGGTTGAAGAAAGTTATCCGTATGATGATAGCACTGAAGATTTACAGTTGACATCCAAAATGCAAATTAATGTGAGATCCAAAAACTTGAAAAAACAAGGTCCAGTTGCAGCCTTTGATTCTTATGTTTTGGCTGCTGTATGTGCCCTCGCTTGTGAGCTACAGTTATTCCCTTTCATTTCAAGAGGAAATAATCATTCCAGTTCTAAAGATGGAAAAACTCTAGCTAAGCCTGCAAGAATAAATGGATCTACTAGTGACATTAGAAGCAGTATTGACTGTGCAATTCATCACACACACAGAATATTGGCAATTTTGGAGGCACTTTTTTCTCTGAAACCATCATCCATTGGTACCTCATGGAGTTATAGTTCAAATGAGATAGTAGCTGCAGCAATGGTCGCAGCTCATGTTTCTGAACTATTCAGGAGGTCCAAGGCTTGCATGCATGCTCTATCTGTTCTGATGCGCTGCAAGTGGGACAATGAAATTTACAGTAGAGCATCTTCACTATATAACCTCATAGATTTCCATAGCAAGACTGTTGCATCGATAGTTAACAAGGCTGAGCCATTAGAAGCAAATTTGCATGCACCAGATTTGAAGGACTCTTTTAGGGTCTCTGAGGTAAAAGAGCAGATTAAACCCATGAGCAACGGCTGCCTTGATTCAGGCCAAGCATCTATTCTGCAGTGTAAACAATTGTCTAATTCAGAAAATAAGCATAAATATGAGGGAACTTCATATTCAGAAGAACGATCAGGAAGTAACTTGGGAAAAGGAATTGCAGGTTTCCCTTTAGATGCTTCTGATTTGGCCAATTTTTTAACTATGGATAGGCACCTTGGTTTTAATTGCAATGCACAGGTTCTTTTAAGGTCAGTGTTTGCAGAGAAACAAGAATTATGTTTCTCAGTTGTCTCACTGCTATGGCACAAATTGATTGCTGCACCAGAACTTCAACCTAGTGCTGAAAGCACTTCTGCTCAGCAAGGATGGCGACAGGTAAGCTACCATCAGATGAACATGATAACTGCTTTATTTATCTCTTTTGTTATATAAACTAACTATTGAAGATTTGAGAGATTCGATATGATTTAATATTACTATTATGTATATTCTACGTAGGAATACTATGTGTATCCTGTTAACCTTTATTACCCTAATCTTATAAATAGAAGAGTTGGATCTAATTAATGGTGCATTCTGATATCTTTTAGCCTTGTTTCAGTAAATGTTGGCTTTACTTTTGAATCATTTCCTCTTTATCTCTGCCATTATCGTTTGGTTTCGGGGGCTATATATGAATATTCTATGAATTTAAAATAGAATACTGCCTTGCTATTATAAATATATGAGTTGAGTAATTTATCATTGTGATCTTTGTGTTCACTAATGTAGGAATTATAATCGAATGACATTAATCTTACTCCTCTTTCTCTATACTCTTACTTATTTACTTTACTTCACAAAAACCAACACTAAGTTTAAAAAAAAAGACTATTAGTCAATACGCCCTTCATGGATTAGCCTATACAGGCAGAAGCTAAGATTGCAAAAGTAAGAACTTAAATGAAGGAACATGACAACTATATGAACCAAGGTACTAAAGAAAGTTCCTAAGGGAATGCCTGTCTACTAATTAATATTAGGTGGCTATTCTTTCAAATGAACTCCTTTGAGTTGTTTTTTATCAACATTCAGCACTGCTCTTTCTCCGATTTGACTACATGCTACTCTATGCTCTTTAACTTTTCCTGAGTACGGTAGTATCCTAACCTTCAGAAACTTTTGGTCATGAAGGTTTTCACACCATGCCAAAAGGAATTGTTTAACTAGAAAACTTAAGCTGTCAGGTGAGGCTTAGAAGTAGACCGTATATCAACCACAACATACTGATTATATGCGAATGGTGCTGTACATTTTACTTGTGTGCGAGGAAAATCTAGCATAGCAACTTCTGATATTTGGATGCTCTTTTCCCTGAAAGTGTCCTGATCATCTCATTGCGTTGTGACTAGGTTGTTGATGCACTATGCAATGTCGTATCAGCATCACCCACAAAAGCAACTGCAGCTGTTGTTCTTCAGGTCCAAATTGTTCAACTTGGCATGATTTATATTGCCTATTTCATATATCGCTGCCAACTCTGATACCACCTAATTTTGCCATTGGAGACCCTATATCTGAAAAATTGGGGAATCAAGAAAACGATATGGAGCAAATGATATTGAAGTTTTAAATGATTGATCACCCAATTCTTTTTCTCTCTACTCACCCAAGGATGGATGAGTTATTGTTTTCTTTTTCTTTCTCCTCCTCTTTCTAATTATTACTTGGTTTTCCTTGGTAATTTATTGCTTTAATTTCTAGTCACTTTCATGACCTTGTGTGCTTGTCAGGCGGAAAGGGAGTTGCAACCTTGGATTGCCAAAGATGATGATCAAGGTCAGAAGATGTGGAGAATCAACCAGCGTATTGTCAAACTAATTGTGGAGCTAATGAGAAACCATGATACTTCTGAATCATTAGTAATTTTGGCAAGCGCATCAGATTTACTTCTTCGAGCAACTGATGGGATGCTTGTTGATGGTGAAGCTTGCACTTTACCACAACTAGAGGTAAAACTCACTCTTTGAGAAATAGTGACCAGTGCATTGAGTGTTCTCATTGGTTTTCTCCAACACCGTGTTCTCAATGCATTTTGCTCGATAGCACCTTTTATATCTTAGTTGCCAGTGAATAACTCTCAGAGATCGATCAAACTTTCTGGAACACTGATGATTGTGTAATTAATGTTTGATTAGTTAATATTTTTGTTGCTCTTTATCAGCTACTAGAAGCTACAGCAAGGGCGGTTCAACCAGTGCTGGAGTGGGGAGAATCTGGATTTGCTGTGGCTGATGGCCTTTCGAACTTGTTGAAAGTAAGAATCCATTACTTGGTGTATTCCCCTCTCATTTAATCAAAAAGTTTTGACGTCCACATGAACAGCATGCATATAATCATGGCCTTTTGCATGTAGGAGTATGTATATGTCATGTAGGCATTAAAATGCACATATTCCTGATTATTGAAAGGAGAAAAACATTAATAGTTACCAAATCGTTTTTGTGCCATTTCTTGCAGTGCCGTTTACCTGCTACCATCCAATGTCTTTGCCATTCAAGTGCACATGTTCGCACCCTAAGCACGTCAGTTCTTCGTGGAATTTTGCATACTGTTTCTTTTAATTCTACTTGTAAACAAGTAGAAATAAATGGCATTCATGGTCCTTATCAGTACTTTAACATAGACTTCATTGACTGGAAAGCTGACATAGAGAAATGCTTAAACTGGGAAGCTCATAGCCGACTTGCAAGAGAAATGCCAATTCAATTTCTTGACGCCGCTGCCAAGGAATTAGGCTGTACAATATCCTTGTGACATAAACTAGCATTTGTCAACTGTCTTGCGTTTATCAACGTTGCTTTCATTCAAGTGAGACCTACAGATTGAGATAGACATAAATTACATGGATTGAATAACTTCCGCTGGAGGTGCAGCATTTACTTTGTTCTTCTTGGTCTAAAGCGTGAAGGATAACAGTGTATACCATAGTGAATAGTCAGCAGGGTCATGATCCTAGGCATTTGCAGAATATTTATCCAGCTCAAGTTACTTTTGTATGTTACCAGGCCCTGCTTTAATTTTTCGACAAGGTGGAATAGCAGATTCTGTTAGCTTCATTCGCTGGCAGGTTTATCATTTGGTTCAGTTTCTTTTTCTTCGTCTATTTCACTGGGACTTAAAACATGACTTCTTAGACCGATTAATTTTGGAGACAATAAAAACCCCAAACGAAAAGGAAGTCTTACCGTATCAAATGGTAACTCTTCGGTGTATTTTTTTTTGAAGTTTTTTTTTAAAAAATTGTTCATACTTTGTGCTTCTTTTTTGGATGAATCTTATGTATTAATATTATTAAAAAGAAATCAGCAAACATATTCAGACCCGGCTCTTGTTACAAAAAAAGCAAAAAGGAGTATAATCGCTTCGGATATGCATCTAATGAGGTCAACTCGTACAAATGCTAGAATTAGCCTCCATGGGATGCAAGCTAATAGACTAGAGAAAGGACATTTTCTTTTATTTTTCTACTCCCAGGTTTACGTTTTCTTTCAAGATAGTCATCAATGAGTCAATCTTAGGAGTTAGAATGGGAAGGTCCAGTATCACAATTAGTGCTATTCCTTTTATGAAGAGAATAAATTGATTTGAAAAATACAGAAAATGAAATCTAAAACAAAAAACATATTGAGAGAGAATAAAATAAATAAAGATATAAGGATAAATTATATTTAAATTCTTTAATTTTATCTATTTTTGTAAAATTAATCAAAATTATAAAAAGACGTAGTAAAATATTCAAGCTCATTGTTAACTTTATAAAGAGAAGTGCTCTCCCATCTTTTTAGGTAATTTACTGGTTTGACCTTGTATTTAGTCTTAATTACTATTTTTTATAATGATAAATAGGTGAGTCTTTCTCTAGCTTGTTTGGTGTTGTGTTGGAGGTTTTGCTCATGGAAAAATTCCCCTCTTCTTTGGCCCCCTTTGATGGAGCTTTTGGGATGAGACAAATTGCGTTTGCTCCAAATGATGAGATCTAAGGTCCAACTTAAGTTATAAAAGAGTTCTTCGCCTTGACTCGTAAGTTGGTGAAGGACCCCTTGGGTACTTCTAGTGTAGAATTCACTCCTCTAGTTCTTGAGGTTATTAAACATTCATCTATTAACATAAAAACTTGGAGTAAATATGTGGAATCTAATTCAACGAGGGACAAGCTTACATATTACCAAAGCTTAAAGGTTGACAGAATCATAACACCTCCCTTAGAAATACTCCAAACTAGGGAAACTATTTGGCCTTTACCATTGTTAGGATATTTCTTAACCAAAAATACCTCCTTTCCCTAGGTGTAGTATTGGGCTAATTCTAAATGGAGTCAACTGAGATTGGAAAAAACGTTGCTCATTAAAGAGGATGTTTTTATATTCAAAATTCTTAAAGGATACAAACATATTGAATATTATGCAGTAAGGGCCATGCCACATTATATGTTAGCCTCTTATTCTTTAGAAATGGTGCCCTAGAATGAACTTGGATAGAAGTAGAGTTGAACTAATTCCACTGTGGGTGAATATTTATAAATTTTAGCTGGAATATTAGATGACTGAAAGGCTAAGCTTTTTAGCTAGTTCTCTAGGAAAGTCTCTTTGTTTAGACTCGCAAACTACTAAGGTAGAAAGGATAGGCTGTGCTAGGATTTGCATGAAAGTTAACAGAAAGGAGAAGCTCCCTAAGGCTTTATCAATATCGAAGCAAAATATAGTTAGTGAATTAGTTGAATATAAAAATTCTTGTAACTTATAGTTGGAAGCCCCTTAATCATACCAAAAGATGAGAACCAATAAGGAAAATTTTAATACAAGCTTGTATAATGAACTTATGGGAATTTAAGACTATGTATCCTCCTTAGATGCAGAAGTTAGTTCTGATCAAGTTCCTGTCTATCTAGATGATGGTGTGGCTATTGAAGAGGAGCTAGAGTTGAATCCTTTTAGAGGGCAAGGAACTTAAAAATCTGACTAGGAAAAAGTAGCTATTTCCAAGGAAATTTCTCCTTCTTTGGAAAAAAAAAAAGTAAAGGATAGGATGCAAATAAGATGATGGAGGTAATAGCATTAAGAACAAATCCCTCTAGTCAATGTGACAAGGTGATGAACATGGTATCTATGGAGGGAGGACATGAAACTTCTAAACTTCATCTTTTTACCAATTGGAAAAGCTGGGTTTAGAGCCTTCTGATAAGGAATTCGTTAAGGTAACCTCTTCCGAATCTAGAACAAAGTCTAGCAAAAAGATACGAATAGCTAAATTGGGAAGTTCCCATTTCCTTAACTAATGTCCTTTTGGGTTTGGAATGTAAAGGGTTTTAATAAACCTTTTAAGCAACAATTTGTTAAAGATTTAATCCTTAAAAAAACTGTCATTCTAGGTCTTTTTTTTAAAAAATCTGAGAAGTTGAGTGAAGGTTTGATTTTTATGGGTGCAAATCAAACTTATATTTTCAATTACTCTTTTATAATTTTAATGGTAGGATAGTGCAAATATTACATTTAACATTGACATGTCAAATTAGTTGATTCACTTAATAGGTTGCCTTATATGTATTTCTGTTTCTAATGAGGTATTTGTTAGTTAAGATGCAAACATGTCTTTTCAAAGAACCAAGTTATAGGAGGATCTAAGGAGGATCAGTGGAATTATGCAAAGCTCTTGGATGTTAATAGGAGAATTAAATTGTCTTTTACATTTAAATGAAGCTAAAGGAACTAAAGTGATCCAAAAGAGCCTAACTAAAGAGTTAAGTCAAATAGTGAATCAGATAAGGGTTATGGATTTCAATTATGAAGGACAATTATTGGAGTAATAGGTAACAAAGAAGATTGGTTCATTAGAAAAAAAAAACTAGATAAAGCCTTTGTTAATAATGGGTGGCTAAATCAGTTCCCAAATAGATTTGCCAGCTTTGGTCCTTCCCTTTGTTCATATTACTCACTATAGAAATTTTCCAATTTCACCTTTAAAGCTCCGTTAAGGTTCCTTAATTTTGTTTCAAAGTTAAAGGGATTTGATGAAGTGGTCAATAATGGAATAGGGAAGGTTATTTTAGGTTGTAAAACTTATTAAATGATGAGGAAGTTTTAAGTAATCAAACAAGGAATTAAAGCCCTCCACATAAATATTTGTCCTAATATTAAAACTAACCTTAAAATAGATACGGAGGCTCTTAGGTTAGCCTTATATGACTTCTATAAGGATTCTCACAATTGTAATTTTAAGGGCCTTGGGAATATAGGCTTAACAATTACACCTAAGCTCTCTAGTTTCATAAGTCTTTTCTTAAATAAAAGGCAAGGTTTAATTGGCTTAAGGATAGGGATAATAATTCTAAATTCTTCTTTAACTCTATTATGGCTCAAAGTAACATGAATATAATTTCTTCTTTGATGGATAAGGATCAACATTTATATAGCTATAATTTTCAAATATTTTAGAATTTTATTAGGACAATGCTCACCTAATATCTCCTTTGTTATTTAACTATATTAATTTATAAGTTCTCCATTAGGCCAAGTTATAAAGGGCAACCTTTGCAGGCTTTTCTCTAATCAGGAAATTAAAGATGCTCTCCTTAACTTGAACCTTAACAAATCTTAAGGTCCAGATGGTTATAATGTATTCTTCTTTCTAAACACTTAGGAGCAGACGTATAGCTTAGTGTGGACATAGTAAATTTTTTTTTTCAGTAGTAAGAGAATGCTTAGGGAACTCAATAAGACTCATATTTGCTTGGTCCTAATGAAGAAGAATCCTAATTCAGTGATTGACTTTCTTCCTATTTTATGTTGTAATACAATGTATAAGGTGATATCAAAACTTCATATTAATAGTCTTAAAGAAGCTTTATAATCTTGAATCAATCCTTATCAGGAGCATCTATAAGTGGAAAAACAATTGAAGACAATATAATGTTGGTCTAAAAGCTATACCAGGGTCTCGATTCAGAGTTACTCGTTGAAAATAGAATTTTCCAAGGCCTCTGAATCATTGGAATAATGCATCATCATCAATAGTTTATTGGCCTTTGGATTTCTTGAGCAATTTTTAAAATGGATCCAAGTTTATGTAACCACATCCTCCTTCAATGTTTTAGTGAATGGCTCTACTTTAAGGATATTTAGCAGGGCCAAAGGAGTCCTTATCCCCTTATTTTTTCACTTTTTCTAAGGTAAAATTAATCCTGGAAGAACAAATTCCTCTTTAGTACTGACATTTTATAACTGATTTCCTCAATTTTAAGGAATATCTATATCCACTAGAGCTCATATCTATTAATGCCTAAAAGGCTAATTAAGGAAGTGGAGAGGCTTATTAAAAATAACATTTGGATTAGGGGAATATAAAATTCTTAAGGAGATAAAGTTAAGTGATAAGATGTATTATTCTAAATAGGAGGCAGGTTTAGGAATTGTTTCAATCCAATATATTAAGTTAGTTCTATTGGCTAAAAAGATTTAAAGATTATTCAATAACAAGGAGGCCATTTGGTCTAAATATCTGCATGAATACTACTTATTAAGAACAACTTTTTAGGGTTTCAAAATTACTAAGGAGAAATATTGGAGTTTAATACAAATGTTATGATTCATGGAGCATTTGAGTTCCTCATTTAAAAGTGTGTTAGGCAATAGCGAGTGAATGTCGTTCTTATTTGATAATTGGTATGATTTGGGTACCCTACACCTTAGGGAGGAGTTAGATGCATTTAGGCAGAGGATCTTTATGTATGCTAAGGTAAAGGTCATCATTAGTGGTGAGAACTAGAGATATAACTTCAAAGGAGCTTCTCCTATTACAGCTAATATTCTTGCAAAATGTCCCAACTAGGATTAGCAGGGTAAAGTTACTTGGCTAAGGGATACCACCAACAAATTCACAATAAATTATGCACAGATCTATTTCGAAACCAATCTTGTAAAGTCCTCTGATATGAACTAGTTTAGGCTAAATCATCAATTCCCAAGGCTTCCTTTAGTACCTAATTAGCTGTAAGATAGAGATTGAAGACAAAATATTGATGCCATAGTATTATAGATTCCTTGTGCTTACTTTATCAACAAGCTCCTGAATTGAATACTAATCTTTTCTTTCAGTATGTCTAAATCTATAATTCAATAAATTCTAAAAATATATTACTGCGATAGGGAAGGGATAATAATTATCCAATAAGTATGGGGCAAGGTGTATGCTTCTTCATAACAACTTTGTTATACTACATTTATGCTATTTAGTGCAAAAGAAACAACATGCTACAAAAGGAAATGAATTTGAACTAGTATCTATTGGATCAAAGAAATCCTAGAAGAAAAGAAAGGTTATGCAGGTATAAGCCCTTAAATGAAGTAATTGGGATCTAAGGAATTTGGATGCAGTATAAAATAACTAAATTAGTTATATTTGTACAGTCCACTTGTATCCAATTCCCCATTGGGTTCTTTAGTTTTACAAGTTAGAGTTACAACTGTTTGATGTACTTGATTCATTTAAAAACAAAAGTATGAGGCAAACAATATTATATGTCAACATTTTTTAAAAGAAGTATGTGGGTGAGATGTTTTTCATGAAAGAGAGTGACGAAGACATTTAAGGATTTCTCTTAAAGTTTTAATAGATGATGAAATTTTGATTGGTCTCTTTATCATATGGATCTATGGGTTAAGTGAGTATGAACTGCTTGAATTTTTTGATTCTTTTTTGTTTCAAAGAACCTATCTTATAATTTATCTATTTCTACATTTATGTGTATCATGCTATTGTATTTGGAAGTATTCAAACAAAATGTTACATCTACCTTAACATCTTATAAGTTCTACATGTTCATTTTTCAGTCTATATAAATTATCAAACATTAAAGATTATGAAGTCATGTATATAATTACCTAAACCAATGTCATTTTAGGTATAAGTAGAATATTCAATAATTTCTTTTATTAATGGACGCTTGACAACTGTGGCTTTCATGAATTTTGAGAAATGAAATAATGAATTTGATTTAGGGTTAATCTTCTCTGAATCATTTGTTTCATCAAATCTAAATAATCCTAGTGTTTCTAAATTATTTACAAAAATAATTATTTTCTCTATTTTAAAACAATCTTCATAATTGTATTTTAGACTTCTTAGTTCTTTGTTAAATTGTTTTTCTTGTTTTTAAAAAATTTTAATATGTAATATTATTTTCCATATAGATGTTAAACTATCAAAGGATCTTATTGATGCGACATGCTACGACAACACCGTTAACTATACGATTAACAAAGGGCTAGTTTTATAATAGCTTAAAAATTTGAGAATCTTATTTTTACTTTTGGTAATTTTGACTAGTATCACAAAATCAAGTAAAGTTAAATATTTTAAATGTAATTTTCAAAAAAATAAATTACTTAAGTAATTAATTTATAAAAATCTAACATCAATAGAAATATTTTTAGGGTTTACATATCATTAAGTTAACAAACTATGATGTATTTTTGTAACTGATTAATTAAAATAACTACTTGATTTCTTATATTAGAATTTATTAACTTAATGAATAAATTCCTTAAACTACTCACCTTCGTGCACAAGTTATAAAGTATAAAATATTCAGCTTCATGGATAATTTATAAAGTTAAATTCACTAAATCTATAACTTGGTTATATTTCATGATCTTTATAATTTGAGAACTATCAAATATCTATTGTGTCTAATTTCTATTGAATTTTGTTTGCATTTATACCTTGATTTTGGTTAGTTTTTAATCCAAATTTGTGGTGAATTGAGTAAGAATGACGTGAATATTGCATGGATGTTAATTGGATTGTATTGTGAATGTTGCATTGGAAACCAGAGGAATTTTGCATGAAAATGGGAGTGACATGTTAATTGCATGTCACAAATTAAGGTCACAACCGTGACCATGTGAGTTACGGGTGTGAGTTGCATGGTCACACCCATGACCATACGAGTCACAGGTGTGCAGCCATGGTCACACCCATGACCATGGATACAAGGGGGTGACAAAGGTGTTAAGTCAGGAGGAATTTACGATAATTAATTTTGATGACAATCAAATAATAATAATGTTAGAAATAAATGAACTAGTTTGATGAGTGTGTTAAGTGTGCAGAAGTACAAAACACAGAAGAAAAAGATAGAAGAAGTAAAAACACAGAAGAAACAAAACACAGAAGAAGTAGAAGACAGAAGAAGCGAAAGACAGAAGAAGAAGAAACACAGAAGAAGCGAAACACAGAAGAAGTAGAAAGACAGAAGAAGTAGAAGAGAGAAGAAGTTGAAGACAGAAGAAGCGGAAGACAGAAGAAGCGAAAGAAAGAAGAAGAAGAAACATAGAAGAAGCGGAAGACAGAAGAAGCGGAAGACAGAAGAAGCGGAAGACAGAAGAAGTAGAAACACAGAAGAAGTTGAAGACAAAAGAAGTAGAAAGACAGAAGAAGTAGAAGACAGAAGAAACAAAAGACAGAAGAAGTAGAAAGACAGAAGAAGTAGAAGACACAAGAAGCAAAACACAGAAGAAAACACAGACGATACGAAGCAGAAGATACGCTAGTACGTCGAGCAGTTAGTTAGTTGGAGTTAGTTACAGAATTCAACTAAATAGCGGTTTTCAAGAATCAAGAAGCAGTTATCAAGACTCAAGAAGCAGTTATCAAGATTCAAAGAAGCGGTTGGAGACTTAGACTATAAATACTGGTCGTAGTCGAAGACTAAA
>JAOQMS010000178.1:12330663-12352393 GCA_027563885.1 Erythroxylum longipes
CTTTCTGCAATAACCATTTTAATATAAGGGGTATAATAGTCATTTATTATACATTCCATTCCATTCCATCCATCATCCAAACAACATTTCATTACAGTACATTATGAACCCTTCCATCCCTCCCAAACAACGTATCACTATATTACATTCCATTCCATTATAAATCGTTCCATTCTGCTCCATTCCATTTCATTAATTAACATCCAACCAAACAGGCCCTTAAAATTGTTCCTTTGACATATTTAAGGAACCTTTTCTTTAAGTTGCACTACTCCTTGTGGACTTGTCGCATTTGGGTGCCGAGCTCATTGATTTGGGATGTCATTTGATGTTGTTTGGGGGCCATCTGGTCAAGAATTTATTGAAATCAATCGACCTCCATTGGTGCACTCAGTTCCTCCGCCACTGCTTCTTCTAGCTTCGGCACTACTCGGGATGTGGAGGATCGGGAAGCGACTGTGTCTGTGCCCTTCTTGTTCTTCATGGTAGTACACGTTTGAGGATTTCAGAGTTCCATAGGATGGAACTCTAAAATCTCAGAGCTCCTCAAATAAGATATGTCAAACAATTCAAATTGAGTTATGCGCAAATCTTCCACATCAAAGCTATAAAACAGAGCTAAAGCAGTAACAACATGAGACATGCCAAAATATGAACTCTTTTTATTTACAACACTCACCATTGATCGAAAAATCCTAAAAGGCATGTTAATTTTAATTTTTGGATCCATGCACCACAGAAAGAAAAGTTCTTTGGTGGAGCATTTGTTACTTTTAAACACAGTTAAACATATAAATTTGTATAAAAGTAAATGCTCGGCACTACTGATTAAAGAGTTTGGTGCATTCCTAGAGTCAAAATTTTCCCCGTTAGAGTTTTCTAGTATTCATCTAAATAAAAATCATCAAGATCATCTAAAACTTTAGTGCTTGGCAAATTGAAAAGATCACGTATGACAGTATAATCCAATTTATAAACATTTTTGAAAAACCTAAACCAAAAAACATCCATTTTAGGGTTATATCAAATTGTAGTGAAAAACTCTATGGTCATCATAGGGTAAATAGGTACATCACACCGAATGAAGCTATTCCAACCTAAGTTTGCAGCTAGTCACTCAATTTTCTGCCTCACTCCTATGGTTTCTAACAATTCAAAATCAAAATAACAATAAGTGATTAGTTCTTTATCCTTAAGGTCTCAGAAATGTGCATCTTCTTTCTCTGAATAAATTAGAAATAGGGAACGATAAGCTGTCGCTAAATCAGGCTTACCTGTACCCAAGACTTGAAGGCAGAGTTCATCAGTCGATTTTCGAGGCACCATCTTCCTTGGTGCCATTGTAAGAAGAAAACCTACAAAAATAAGAGAAATAGAGGTGAAATTCGTATTTTGGAGAGGGGAAGAAAAATCTTACCCAAATCCTTGTGTTTTAAATGATTAATGCATGAAAAGAGTAAAGGATTGTAAGATTAATGAAAAGAGTTGAAGAAAATACCAGTAATTTAGAGGAAAATGAAGAGTTTTTAGAGAGTTAGAGGAGAGTTTTTCGTGGGTTAGAGAGAGAAGGGGTGAAATTTTGAAGAATGAAGGAAAGAAGAAAAGGGAAGGGAAACTTAAATTTCCCTTCGGATGGAAATCCTAAATTCCCATTATTCCCACGAACATGGGATTACTCTCTAAAAAGTTTTTAGAGAGATTTCACATAATCATGGGAATCACATCCATTCCCACAATCGTGGGTTTTCTCTCCAGAAAGTTTCTAGAGAGATTTCCCACGATCGTGGGAATCTCTCCAATTGTCGCGATCGTGGGATGAGGTGATTCTTCCACTTTTAAACCTTCTTCCAAGCCTAGTATTAGTTCTCCATGATTCCACAACCTACAAACATATCAAATTAATATTATCAATAAGAAATTCAAAAAGAAAATAGGTTAAAATTTAAAGAAAATAGAAATAAACGTCAATCGAAACTAAATGAAACACAATCATAACTGAATAAGTCAAACAAACAAGTAAACAAAAACGATCAAAAGATATTAAAATTCCATGGGTCGCCTCACTGTAGCGCTTCTGTTAATGTCGGTAGCTTGACTCTCCTTTTTGAATAAGACGATTCGAATGACTGGTACAGTGGCAGAGCAGAAGCTAATCTCAAACTCTATATATGAGCCACCCTGGTATGGACTCCACCTTCCTTGTGGTTTTCCTTCCTACGCCTTCTCCTACGCGATCGTTTCTTCTTGAATGCATTCCCAGGGTCCTTAATATCTTCCCATCCTCTTTGGAGTTCAAGTTCCTTAATATCCGTTGAGGGTAAAAGAGAACAATAGTCTTTCTTAGACACCTTGAAAGTTAATTTTTCCTTTCCAACTCTTAGTGTTAATTCTCCCCCATCCATGTTAATGATCGAACGAGAAGTAGCCAAGAATGGTCACCCAAGAACCATCAGGGTTGCTACATCTTCTCAAATATCCAGTATGTAGAAATCTGTGGGGACAATAAATCTATCAATTTATATTTTCACGTTCTTGATGATCGCCTTTGGCTGATGCACTATTTTATCAACCGTTTTCCCCAATATCTTAGTGGAATCTGGCTTTCCTAAACCCAAATTCTGACTAAACATGTAGGGCATCATATTGATACTGGCTCCCAAATCCACAAATCCACTAGCTATCTTAACTCCACTTATACTGCACAGAATGAAAAAGTCCCCTGGGTCTTCTTTCTTTTGTGTTATATATGGACTTCCTTATAATATGTGCTCTTTGACCTCTTTATTTACTAGTTCCTTTAACATAAGCTTTGTTTGGAGTTGATTTTTTATATCCATCATATTACTTAACTCAACCTACTTAGAATTCCTCACTGCTTCATTTAAAGATGACTTTCGCTGAGCAAAAATATGATGTGGAAGTCAAAGTTGAAGTTCTCTGATCGGCTCGCTTACTAGTTCACTTGGAAGGGCTTCCAAAACTATTTCTACTTCTCTCTTGACTCCGCTTTATTTCTCAAGTTCATTTTCCCTTTCCTGAGTTTTTGTGATGGCCATGATCCTTTCCTTCGTATTGACTTTAGTGTTTCTTAGTAAGCTACCTCTATTTTTAGAAGATAAAACATTAGTGAGTTAACCTACCTGAACCTTCAAATTGTGAATGGATGAGGCATGATTCTTCACAATCTGGTCAAACTTTACTTTCATCCTCTTTTGGCTCTCCTCTTGGCTAGCAAACATCCTTTTCTAATTCTCCTCTTGAGCTGCCAGTTTGGATCCTAACACTTCCATCATATTGTCCATTTTAGTTTCCATTGCTTCAATTCGATCTTGCTGAAATCTAGGAGGTCCTTGCGGTCATGCTTGGCTACCTGCATTGTTATTACTCCAAGAGAAATTTGGATAGTTTTTCCATCCCAGATTACAAGTATTGGAGTACAAATTATTACCTCTTTACGGCTGGCTTAGGTAACTTACCTGTTCGGTACCACCAATTCCCAATAGAAAACACTCCACTGAGTCGTTGTTGTTCTGCCCACATAGCTCACGTTGCACTTACATCACCTTCGATGTAAAGGTAGCCGCTCCTTGCATATTGTTTAGCTACTTCATAAGGGCCATGATCTGAACCTATAAAGCAGTAACAGAGTCAATGGGTATCATACCTTTTTGTTCTTCCTGCCCCAGTCTGCTCCTCTCGCTCAACCATATGTAGTTGTTACTCGCCAACTCCTCCAAAAGATCACGAGCTGCTTCCATAGTCTTCCTCATTAATGAACCTCCAGCTGCTACATTGATGGTTCCTCTCGTGCTCAGATTCACTCCAATATAAAATGTCTGCAGTAGGAGCTCCCTCGGAAGGTTGTGATGAGGACAGCTTCTCTGCAATTCTTTAAATCTCTCTAAGCTTCATAGAGAGATTCCCCATTGTTCTGCTGTAAATTTGTAATCTCCTTGATAATCCTCCTTGTCTTGGTTTGTAAGAAATACATTGCGAGGAATGCTTAAGCAAGCTGCTCCTAAGTAGTTATTTGCACCGAATTCAGCGAGTTGTACCACACTTTAACCTGATCTTTCAACGTGAATGAAAACAACCTTAGCTTCACTGCATCATCAGATATTCCGTTAAATCGGAAGGTGTCACAGATCTCCAAAAAATTTTCAATGAGAGCATTTGGATCCTCATTGGATAGCTTATAGAATTGCATACTATTTTGTGAAATGTTGAGGAGTGCCAGCTTTATCTCGAAATTGTTCACTTAAACCACCGTTCTCACCACTTCTTGAGGACTAAATCCTCACCTTATGAAATCCATCTGTGTCCTTTCTAGTCCTCCTTATTCTCCTTCTTCAACCATATCTTGTTATAAAAAATTTAGACACTTTGCCCTTCTTAATTCTCTTTTGTGTCTCTTGATGTTGGGAAATTCTTCTTTATTAACTTTTGTTGATCTTTGCGTACTCCTTGTATTCATGCACCTGCAATTAAACAAGGAAAAATACCAAAAACTCTTAAATCAAAGTAATCTAAATTAAATCAGATGCTAAACAATAAATCCCCAGCAACAATGCCAAAGACTCGTTGAATGCAAAAACAATCTACTCGTTTTATGCTCAAAAACTACAAGTGTACAGTCAAAAAGCAGATATCAATCCCACAGAGATTAATGCCCATACACCACATAATTCAGATCAAACTGTGTTTAAGAAAGGAAATTTTTTAATTGAAATAATCTAGAAAATTAAATTAAAACTTGAAGACTAATAATAAGCAATAAATAATACCGAAATACAGAAAATTTGATTTTAAGAATTTTAAGACTAGAGATCACTTTCTCTTTATTTTTTCCCCCTCCTACTTTATTAATCGAATTGTGTCTCACCAAAGATTTTCGAATATATTAACTACCCTCTCTCAAGATGTAATTAATTTTCCCTAATCAAATTAAATGCAATCAATTAAAAGATCTCTCAACCTACCTAATCACTCCATCAGTTTAACTAGCTATTAAACTATCCTATGGGTGATCAATAGAATTAACCGAGATCTCTCTTCTAACTAATCAATTAACATGATGATTGCAAGTCTATAGGTTGCCAACTCTCATTGTACAATCCTACACATATAACCTTACTCACTCTCTCAATTTATTACAAGATAGAAATAAAATCAACAATCATTAAAGACACTTTCATTCAATTCAATAAAATAGGAGTTTTAACAAAATAGTTCAAAAGCAATCCTTAAAACTAAATCAGCCAATCATGGTCTCTATAACATCGTCAACACACAAATAATCCATCTTACAAATATTAGAAAAAAAGGAAAACACAGAAAATTGAATAAAGGAAACTTCTTCTCTTCTTTGCCAAAATCTAGAATTTTTGATGTTGATGTGTTATTTTCCCCAATCTTAATGATAATCCTTGAATCTTCACCTTCCTCAAGGCTAAAAAGTTGTATTCTTCACTTAAGAGGCTCTTTCTACAGAGGGGTTTCACCTCTCTTATCCAAGGAGGCTTAATTTTCTTTTAATAGTCTAGAAATCCTAAGTTTAATGAAGCCCTGCATAATGTATTGAATTATAGTTCCCACGATTATGGGAATTGGCATGATTCTCACGATTGTGGGAATTTGCAACAGAGAGTCTCCTCTTCTCTTCTCCTCTTTGATCTCTACCTTAATCTCCAAGTTGCTCAATCTTCCAAAAACTAAAAATAACCAATTCTTACCTTAAATTAACATCAAACATAAAAGAACAAGAACGGAAATCAAATAAATAAAAACATACAAAATGAATTCTAAACTACAACAATAATCAACAATTATGTAAGAAATGCAGGCCAATTACTTAGAAAAATATATACTAATGCATAACTATCACCTTACATGCTTGGAAGCATGCTCAATTGTTTGAAAGGAAGGAATTTACTTCCTTTTCCTTGAAAATCACTCCTTTAAAATACGATTTGCAGTGATGCCTATTCACCTTAAAGGTTTCTTTCTTGAAATTTTCTAATTCTAGGGCTCCATGATCAAAACTTGGGTAACCGTAAAAGGTGCACTCCATCGTGATTTCAGCTTTCCTGGAAGCAGTCTCAACCTCAAATTGTATAACAAAACTAAATCTCCTACCTTGAATTCCTTTTGCTTAATATGAAAGTCACGCCATCTCTTTACCTTCTCCTTGCAAAGTTTGACATTTTTGTACGCATTGGAATGAAACTTTTCAAGTTCATTTAATTGTAGGAGTCATTTTCACCCTTTGCTTCCATTCGAAGTTTAAAGCTCTCATTGCCTAATATGCTTATTGTTCTATTTCCACATGCAAATGACAAGCCTTACCATATACAAGCCTGAAGGGAGTCATTTTGATAGGTGTTTTGAATGCAGTCCTATAAGCCCATAATGCATCATCTAACCTTAATGCCCAATCCTTCCTAGAGCTATTTACTATCATTTCTAAAATTTGTTTTAGCTCTCAATTCACGTCCTCCACTTTTCCACTCGTTCGTAGTTGATAAGGAGTAACAACTCGATGGTGGACTTCATATCTCTTTAGGAGGGCAATAAAGGATCTGTTGCAGAAGTGTGCTCCTCTATCACTTATTATAGTTCTTGGGACTCCAAACTAGTTAAATAACCTTTTGATAAACTTTTAGAAAACTTTCCCATCATTAGTTGGAGATGCCATGGCTTCAACCTAGCAAGATACATAATCCACCCCTACTAGGATGTATGTGTTTCCTGTGGAAGATGGAAAAGGCCCCATAAACTCGATGCCCCAAACATTAAAGAGTTCAACTTCTAAAATGTTGAATAAGGGCATCTCATCTCTTATAGAGATGTTGCTTACTTGTTGATAGCAATCGCACTGTGCCACAAAAGCTTGAGCATCCTTAAACAAATGTAGCCAATAAAATCCATACTTGACTACATGAGCTGCCATCTTATTTACTCCATAATGGAAAGCATATTAAGCTTCGTGACACTGTGTTAGTATATCCAACATTTCTTTATCTGGAACACATCGTCATACTAACCCATTAGCACATGTTTGATATAAGATTGGTTCATCCCATAGATCTCAGGGGCATTTATGTAAGAACCGTTTCTGCTATTGATATGAAAGATCAAAGGGAAGTTTACCATCGACAACATAATTTGTGATATCAGCAAACCATGGTGTTGCCAAGTTGTTAAGTAACATCAGGGTTTCATTAGGGAAGTTCTCATTAATATCATCATTTTGCTCAAATTCCCCTCCTGCCAAATGTGATAAATGGTCTGAAACCACATTCTTCGCTCCTTTCTTATCTCGTATTTCTATATCAAAATTTTGTTATAGCAACACCCATCGAATAAGTCTCAATTTTGCATCCTTCTTGGTAAATAGATATTTTAAAGCTGTGTGGTCGGTAAATACGATCACTTTAGAACCTAAGAGGTATGACCAAAACTTTTCACATGTATACACCACCACTAGAAATTCCTTTTATGTTGTGGTGTAATTAAGTTGACGTCCTGTAAGGTTCTTGCTTGCATAGTAGATCACATGCAACCTTTTATCTCTAATAAAATTTGTCAAGGGTCTTACAATTTGTGAGATATCTCTAATAAAATGACGTTAGAACCTAGTATGGCTTAAGAATCCTCACACACCTTTGACGTTGATTGGAGTTGGAAGTTTCTCTATTACTTTTGTTTTCACTCTCTCCACTTCAAATCCTTGGTGTAAAATTCTATGCTTGAGCACTATTCCTTCTTACACCATAAAGTGGCACTTCTCCCAATTCAACACTAAATGTGATTCTTCACATCTTCGGAGTACCCTGTCCAAATTGGTTAGACACATCTTGAAAGAGTCTCCAAGAACTGAAAAACCATCCATGAAAACTTCCATTATATCCTTAATCATATCTACAAAGATAGACATCCATACATCTTTGAAATGTAGCTGGGGCGTTGCATAGTTCGAAAAGCATTTGTTTATATGCAAAGGTACCATAAGGGCATGTGAACATGGTCTTTTTTTGATACTCAAGTATATAAATATCTGATTGTATCCCAAGTAACCATCTACGAAGCAGTAGAATGAGTGACCAGCCACTTTTTCTATCATTTGTTTTATAAATGAGAGAGGAAAATGGTCCTTTTTAGTCACCTTGTTGAGTTTGCGATTGTCTATGCACACTTTCCATCTCATGACTGTTCTTGTTAAAATTAATTCTCTTCTTTCATTCTCCATTATAGTAATTCCACTTTTCTTTATTACACACTGTATTGGGCTGATCCATTCATTATTAGATATAGGATTGATTTTCTACGCATATAAGAGTTTTACCACTTCTTTCTTAACTAGTTCTTTCATGTTGGGGTTCAACTTATGTTGACGTTCCTGTAACGCCCTACATCCTTCTTCTAGGCTTATGCGATGCATACAAACAATTAGGCTTATACCTCAAATATAAGATATTTGCCATCTTATGGATTTCATATGCTTCCTAACAATAGCTACCACCCCGCTCTCATATTTTTGATCCAGTTGGTTAGAAATGATGATGGGTAAAGTTTGACCTCACCTAAGAAAGTATATCTGAGTTATGTAGGCAAAGGTTTAAGCTCTAAAGTGGTTAGTTTCTCGAAGTAGGGTGGTATAGGTGATTTGGTTTGGACTAATATGTCTTGTTGAGTTTTAACATCTAACTCCTCTATCTCATCAACTCCTTCAGACTCATCCATGTTCTTCTTTTTCGCTGTATTGTCTATCTCCACTTTTGTTGATTTCACCTCTACAACATAACTATCTATTTGTTCTTGCATACTTTTATCCTTAATGTCAATTTTCATATATGCTTTGCTTTCCTTCGGATTCTTTAAATCCTTTTTTATATTAAATTCCACTTAATCTTTACCAATATGAAGTGTCAGTTTCCCTTCATAAACATCGATTAATGCTTTTCCTGTGTTCTTGAAAAGTTGACTAAGAATCAATGGACAATTTTTATCCTCCTCAAAGTCCAGAACAACAAAGTCCACACGAATAATGAACTTGTACACTTTCACTAAGACGTCTTCCACCACTCTAAATGGTCTTTTAATAGATTTATCAGCCAACTGAATTAACATTGATGTTGGCTTGACTTTATGAAGCCTCAATTTTTAAAAGATTGACAAGGGCATAATATTGATACTTGCCTTTAAATCGCAAAGATACTTTGTGAATTCAAATTCACCAACTACACAGGATATTGTGAAACTCCTTTGATCTTTTAACTTAAAAGGCATCTGGCTAGTTACTATTGAACTAAAAATGCCTGTTAAAGCTACTGTTTGGTTATCTTCCCAAGTACACTTCTTCAATAATATGTCCATAAAAAACTTATCATATTTGAGCATGTTTTTTAAAGCCTCGACAAATGAAAGATTAATCTGCAAAGTCTTCAATTTCTCCAAGAATTTCCAAAATTGTGTATCCAATTTAGTATTTTGCAGTCGTTAAGGATATGGAACTTTGGGTGAATTAGAGTAATGCTCCAAAGGCAATCACCTTTAGCACTTTTGTACAAACTTTATTTTGATTAATAACGTAAACGACAATTTTCATTAATTTGATGTTCGTTTATTTATGAATTGATGTCTATCTTAAATCGAATTAATGAAGTCCATGATACAAAATATAGCATGAAGGAAATCATAATGAGATCATGATAATAAGATTCCTATCATGTGGAATTAGTGTCTAAATTATCCCTAGTCATAAGATTAATGAGACAGGATATTGTTAATCTAGATAGACTAACAGATGTTACACTCCTTGATTAAATTAAGCAGTGGATCTTATAAACTGTAAGCGTGAGATGTTTAGAGTTAACATGTGGATGCTTACTAAGAGTAGTAAGTACGTCGGATGACCTGCTATGATATTATCTTATGGATGATCTATCAAATGTCAGTGATTAATCTCATTATGGCAATGGTGCAAATATCCTTAGACTTGAGGTACTTAAGGATATCTTGGATACTGATCCTGTACTTTGACAACATTCCTTGTTGCCTCAAGATGAGGTTGTTTAAAGGGTGGTGATTGGGTACAACTATTGGCATTCAAAGATAATTGGGTAGCCAATAATGGATTCACCAATCCTAATAGAAGGAGATGATACCTATGACCTCTTGTTAGGGTTATTACTCAGGAGTCTCTGGCCAGAGCAATTATGTGTCACGAAAAGAGTCTTTAATGACATATAGAGCAATGAGATCCCCAGGATAAGAACTAACATCACTTGGGCTAAATCTTACATAATCAATCCAGTGGGAGTTAATACATAGCCCATACTCTGAAAAAGTGGGGTATATGATGATGAAGGGACAAATTGAATCATAATTGACTATGGAAAGGTTCGTAAGTTAGATAATTAACTATCGAAAAGTTTGAGTGTTAATCCACTTACATTCTAATAAATTGACATCATAAAACCCTTTATGATTTTCTCAAATTAAGAGTTAATTCAAGTATCCAAAATTATTGGGAACCTAAAGGTCACACGTATAAAAGATTGGATGAAAAACAAAGTGTGCATGGCTGTCATTTAAGCAAGCCACGATCATGGCTTGTAGGCCACAATCATGACTGACCTAATGACAGGTGTTACATAAGTGAGTTCTTCACTTATGTACACATCAATTTGTAGCCATAAAACATACTCAATAGATAGACAAAGGGTCTAAAAGAGTTCTGGAAGTTGAGAGGAGTTATATTGAGATTTATTCAAGAAATCTTAAACAATTGTTGTATGAGATTAATTGCATAAAACTTGGTCTTGATCTAACTCTCACTAGAGCATCTACTTGAACTCATCTTGTTTAGTGTTCTAACCATCCTTACTCATCTTGTTTGGTGTTCTAACCATCCTTACACACTGATTTTTCTTCATTTTTCGTGCTCTCTAAGGGCCAAGAAAGGTGTTTGGTGTTTCCTACAACCCAAACAAGGAGAATATTGAAGAAAGGAAGAGTATTTGCAAGGTACATTTGTTGTAATTTCATGTTCTTATAATATATTTATACATGCACATAAATTCTGAATTTTCAGTTGATGTTGGGGTTTGAAATTTTGATTTCGACACTTCCACTTCCACTTCCTTGCCATGTTATGATGCATGAATCCATGGCTCCTTTATAAGGTGGATATGTAGGAGGAGGAACATAAGGGGGATATTCACTCATGTCCACATCTTTCTCCTTTTCTAGGTCTTTCTTAATAGGAGGAGGCTTTGCAACTTTTGTCTTTTTAGGTTGTTCAAGTTCCTTCCCACTTTGATGTGTGATAGCTTTTAGTTGCTCCTTTGATTTTATTCCAGAAGTGTTTGAAATATTCCCTGCATTTTGTGCTGATAAGCCACTTGCCAATTGGCTCATTTAAGCCTCTAAATTATGCATAGAAGAGGCATGATTCTTTGTCACTTGCTTGAATCTACCTTCCAAATATTTTTGAGCATCTTTGAGCTTCCAAGCTTATCCAAAATCTTATCTAGCTTAGAGTACATAGAATTTGGTTTATTTTGTTGGAAACCTAGTGGTCTTTGAGGTCAGAATTGACCTTCCTCATTGTTTGATCAAGAGAAGTTAGGGTGATTCTTCCACCCAAGATGTTTAATACTTGAGTAAGGGTTATTCCCTCCTTCACCATATTGTGCTCCCATGTAATTCACTTGTTCTGATTTATGACCCTCATTAGGAAACAATCAATGGTATCGTGGTCCAATTGCCCATATAGCTCATATTTTAGCTGAACAACTTTCACAGGAGCTGAGGAAGAGGCTTTCATATTGTTTAGTTGTCAAGTTAGACTGTTGATCTTTGCTTGCATCTCTGTCATTTAAACGAAAACTATAGCTCCCTTTTGTTCTTGGACGATTGTGTGTTGTCTAATCCTTTCATTTGTCCAGAGATAACTCTTGCTAGCCATCTCCTCTAACAACTCCTCAGCTTCCTCCACCGTCTTTCTCATCAACAATCCAGCTGAGCTTGCATTAATAGTCCCTCTCATGGGCAGATTGACTTCATTGTAAAATGTTTGCAAAAGGAATTCTTTGGGTAAATTATGATGTGGAAACCTCCTATGCAAGTCCTTGTATCTCTCCTATCCTCGTAAAGTGATTCCCCATCATTTTGTTGAAAGTTTGTAATCTCCTAAATTATCTTTGTAGTTTTAGTGAGGGGAACTATTTGTATCAGAATGCTCGCACCAATTGTTCCCAATTTGTAATGTTCGTGGGACTGAGTGAGTGATACCAAGCTTTGGCTCTTTCCTATAATGTAAAAGGAAAAAACCTTATTCTAACAGTTTCTTCCTACATCTGATGACATTGGAAGGTATCACATGTCTCAAGGAAGTTCACAATATGTGCATTTGGATCCTTATTGGTCAATCCATAAAATTGTACATTTAACTGCAACATGTTCAGTAGAGCGGATTTTATTTTAAACAATGCTACTTGGACAATTGGCTTTATGACATCTTGATTAACTGTGTTAAACCCCAGTCTTATGAAATCCATAAAGGTCCTTGATTACCTCTCTGATCAAATTCTTGTTGAAATTCCTCGACTATTGTTGCTTATGTATTTTCTTCTTCATGTTTTGCTCTTTGGATTACGCACTATAATCGGGTGATGTCAATCTCTAACATTTCGGTTGTTTGACTCGTGCTTTTTCACTTTTGTGTTCATGCAAGTGCACAGGAAAAAAAGTGGAAAAAATGCATTAGACAAAGAGAATTAAACTAATTCCACTACTCCTCAGCAACAACACCAAAAACTTGTTGATGTTGAGTTTTAATATCTTAATCAAAATATTGCAAGCGCACAGGTAGTGAATTGAAGTACGTGAGTTGTCGATCCCATAAGGAGTTATGAACTAATCTAATCCTAAGTGATCTAAGGCTTAAGAAATTAATAAAATAAAATAAAAACAAAACAGAAAAATAAGCACAAGAATATGATTAATGGAAAATTAATTGGTAACATTAATGCGAAAGAAATCAACTTGAGTAACACCAAATTGACAATGGGAAAACACACAAGAGAATTTACCAAATGAAGAAAAAGGGATTTTATTATCATCAATGCTAATCTAACCAATTCTGTGTCATTTTGGTGTCAGTTCTAGACTATCGAAGGAACGATTACTCTCTCTTAAGTTATAATCAAAAACCTGTTGATTGCAAAACCAATTCACTAGTTTTACGCTCAAAACTGCAAGTATACAGGATGTAACTTATAGTGAAGAATAGGTATTGATCCCTCAGAGATTGTGTTTAGATGCTGCTTAATTTAGGTTGCTTCATTTGAGAACCAATTTTAATGAATATAAACTGAAAAATTAAACTAAATCAAACAACTAACAATGAATAAATGATAAAGTAGAGTGCAAAAACTTGGAATTCAAGATTTAACAATTAGAGATCACTTTTTTCCTATCTTATCTCCCTCCTACCTTGTTAATTGAATTGTGCCTCACCTAAGATGTCCTAATGTATTAACTACCCTCTCTCAAGGTGTAATTAATTGTCCTTAGCCTAATTAAATGGAAATGATTAAACAATCCCTCAATTTACAAAATCAGTCACCAATTTAACTAGTTATGAGGTTATCCTATATGTAATCAACTAATTCGCTAAGATCTCTCTAACTAATCAATTAACTTGATGAATGTAGGTCTATAGAGTGCCAATTCTCACTGTATAACCCTACATAATTGACCTAACTCAATTTCTCAATATATTTGCAAAGTATAAGCTCAACATTCATCAAAAGCATCATTCATTCAAATCAACAAAGTAGGAGTTCAATAAGTAGTTCAAAAGTAATCTCTACAAATAACTAAGCCACTAATAATGTCATTAACATTCCCAACAACTAGAAAATCCATAATACAGATGATAGAAGAGAAAAAACAAAATAAGAACTAAATGAAGCAAGCTCCTCCACGTCCTTGCCCAAATTCAAAAAATCTGGAGTTGATGTACTCTTTGCCCAATTTGGAATGGAAAATTTGATTCTCTAAGTCTCTCTAGGCTCTAAATTTGTTTTTTTAACTCTAAATCTGTTTTTTAGCTCAAGGAGGCAAGTTCTCATGACACCCTTTTGGCCCTAGAGATTTTTTTTTCTTATATAGTCACAAGATCCTAAGAATAAGTGAAACCTGCGTGTCTCTTCAGGTTAAGGATCCCACAATCATGGGAATTAGCATGAATCCCACAATATTGTGGGTTCTCATCTTACAATTCGTCCACTTCTCTTCTCATCTCTTGATCCCTAGCTCAATCATGAAGGTGGCCACCCTCCATTACTACATCCAAATGATCAATTCTTACCCTAAATTAATATCAAACATAAAAGAACAACCATAAATATCAAACTAAACAAAAACATACAAAATAAGTCCTAAAACACAACAATAATAACCTATTATGCAAGAAACACATGTTAAATACTTAGAAAAACACACACTAATGCACAACTATCAACTTCCCCATACTTAAATCTTTGCTTGTCCTCAAGCAAAATCAAACATAACCAATAAATTCCATCACTCAAATTTTGGCCAACTTAAATGTCAAGCTACTACCTATATCATGACTACTTTTCATTAGTGTACATAAGGAAACTTTGTAACATCCCATTATCCCATGTTAAGGGTTAGGACCTTAGAATACAGTACATGAGAGATTAATGAGTAGTTAGAAAGTGCATTTCATGTTCATGCATAATATGACATAAACACATGTGAATATTAATGTTTGCACATTAAAATGGTTGTACATGCATTCATTGATATTTTTGGGTATAATTGATTTATAAATGTGATTTTTGATATGAATTGTGATTCATATGTATTGAAAATTGAATTGGTGTGTATAGGTATTGATTTAGAAATTTTGGTGAAATTTAGAAAATTCTTGAAATTTTGGGTAAATTTTGAACTAGAAAAAATGCCAAGTGGTAGGATAACTGCTAAATGGAAGTAGAATTAAGGGTCAAATGGAAGTGGAAATTTTTATAAATGACATTTCAATTTATTGACATATTTCATTGGAATTTGGAGACAATTGGAATAGAAATTGGAGTTGATTGGACTAGTTAAATGAGAGAACCTAGTTTAAACCTATAGGGATTGGACATTTGGCAAGTGACAAGTGTCACTTGTCAAGCCATGTCTTTAATTCATGATTCTTTCAACTTCTTCAATACCATTTAATTGTTTGTATTTTTCTTTCTTCTTCTTATCGTGGCTTTCTTCTTCTCCTTCACAAATTTTCTCACCAATCTCCATTCACGTTGAACCTAGCCCTCTCGTCTTTAACTTGTTACTCTCATCTTGCCCTCTCTTTCATTTCTCACTAAAGACCCAACCCTAACACCTTCAAGGATGATGTATGTGGGGGTTGTATGTGAGCTAGGGTTAAGTGAGATCTTGAAGAGTTTGAAGATTTTGAAACTAAATCAAGTAAGTTATGCTTTAATCTTCATGGGTAATGCTAATTGGAACATGTATAATAAGAAATTTGATGATTGATCATGAGTTTTTATATACGTGTTTTAATGTGGGTGTAGTTTAGTAATAAACAGATCATGCTCCAAATTGTAGTGAGTTAATGTTATTCATGAATTGTTTCATAAATGAATCAATTATGATAATGAATTAAGAAATGAATGAGTATGAACAAGGAAGTTTGAAGTATGATGATGTGTGTGTGGATGAAGAGATAAATAAAGTTATGTCGTATTTTGTGTTAAGATGAATGATAATTCATGAGTTTAAAACCAAAGAAAAGGCTAGTGTATTGTCTTGAAGTGAGAAAAAGTGGGATGATAGTTTGGAGATAAAGTAGAGTTGAAAATGAAGTTAAATGTGTGCTGGAATATGTTAGATGGACTGCTTTCACTGAACATGCATCTGTATTTTGGTCATATCTTGATCTGTAGATATCCAAGTGGGATGATTTTTAATGTAGATTAAACTAGAAACATATGGATACAATGTTTATAAAGGAAGTGAATTTTGAATTCTGTCCTTAATAGTCTTGAAATTTGGCTTGAAGTTGAGAATTGTGTATTGTCGTGGTATGAGAATAGTTTATAGTATTTTGGGTATAACTTGCAGAATACTGAACCAAACTGCATAAATTTGATTTTATTAGAAATTAAGCCATAGAAGAACATTTTTTTAGAAGACAGTGTTGTCTAAATACCTCATTTTCTAGGTCATAATGGACACATAAAACTAACCTAAAAATCTTTCCTGAGAAAAATTAGAAAACAGTAGGAAAAATGGGAGGTTAGTTTCTGTCACGATTGTGGCAGGGGACACCACGATCGTGGGCAGTGATTTTTCATAGTATTGTTTTGATTATGCAATGGTTGAACCAATTAAGGATGAGGTATATATCTATAATGCTTTTGGACTTAATTGGGGCTTAAAAGGAACATAATTTTGATGTTGGAAAGGTTGGTTATTTGTGATAAGTTTTGATTGATCTTGATGTTATACTTTCAGGAAAAGGATGTTTGATGTCAATTCATCTAAATGTGAAATGTTTAGAGCATTAAATGAGAACATACATAGAATGAATTGTTTGATGCATTATGTATGAGATATATACTATGGAAAGAAATAGGATGTCAAGAATGATGAAATTAAGTTGAAAGTAATGAATCAAATGAGTTGAATTCTATGGAGTTAATGTAACCAATATGGTAGTTGAATTAGTATAAAATAATATTGTATTAGAAGATGTGAATTCAGGGAGTTTTGGTGTGAAATGGATGTGAGGAGACATGTTGAATTCTTGTATAAAAGAATGAAGAAAAGGCAAGGCACGATCATAGCCCTAACCCCACGATTGTGGCTTGACAGAATACATTTTTGTAGCGATCGTGGCCCTTCCCTATGGTCATGGCCTGGCTAGAAAGAGTTTCTGTCATGATCATGGTAGGAGCACCATGATCTGACTAGCTCCAAAATTTTTTGTCATGATCGTGGCAGGGACACCATGATCGTGGCCAGACCTATAAAGAAAAGGAGTTGTATTTTAAGTAAAGTATGAACCAATTAATGCTATGGTGTTCCCATATAAGGTATTTAGGCTTAAATGAGATCTTGAATGAATCTAGTTGATGTTAAATGAGGTGATTAAAGTGGACAAAGTTTGTTAGGTATTAAAGGATGATTGAAAGATGATGTTAATTGGTTATAAGATGTGTATTAAGGAAATATACCTAGGAATTTGTCATTGAACATGCATTATATACATAACATATATACATGTGCTTATGATCGAGCATTCATATGAATGTGAAAAGTAGTAATGGTAAATGTATATGTTTGCATATTATAGAAGATCATATTGAGCAACCACTTCCAGATGTTGATGGGACTTCAAGGCATTAAGCTAACGGGAGCAAACTATGAGAAACCTAAGATTGTCTTAATTCGATTGTGTGTTTGTTAAATTTTTGCATTGAATTATTAAGTGATGTGTATGTACTGATTCTGGACCTTAAATGCTTGAGGCTTTTTATGCATGAGTACCATATTTGGAAGTGCTCATTGTATGTGAATTTCACGAATTAAGTGATTCTTAAGTTGTATGTTGAATGTCGGACCTAAGGTCCGATGACAAATGTGAATGAGAAAGAGAATGTGAATATGACTGAATAAGCATGATTGATTAAATACACGTAGTGCATACCATTACATGAAAATGTATGATAAAGGTAGTTGTGACCGGGGTCACCAGTGAAAAAGAGCTTAAAGCTCAGAACGTGGTAAGGGCCTCAGGCTCAATATGTAAAATAAGCCCTGTATCCCTAATGAATAAGGGACAGTAATAATGAGCTCGGTATCTACAATGGATACGGGATAGTGAAAAAGGCACTCGGTCACAACAACAAAATAAACGAATGTGAGTCTCATGAACATTGCATATATATATGATGTATATATGTTTTGAATGATTGCAATGTATTATTAGATTATGTTGAATAAGAAATGTGAAAATCGTGTACAACGTGTATTGCGATGCTTTATGTTGATAAATGAAATATTGTGAATTATGTGACTTATGTGATTATTTGAATCGAAGTGTTATGTGATATGGGTGAACCATCGAGGGTGGTTACTCATGGAGTTCACAAACTCACCAAAATTACAATGTTGACTTTTCAGGTTAGAGAGAGAAGATATAGCTTCTAAGACAGCTTAAAAGAGCTCTAGTACTACTTTTGGGATAGAAGATATGGCTCAAAGGTCAGTCCGCTGGATTGAATGACTTAGACTAAAATTTTTATATAATTCCTTATATTCATAGCATGTTTTGTAGATAGAGCTGGAGACTCTGATAAGCTGTTGATATTGTACATATATGATGACTTGTAAAGCTACAATGTACATATTGTTTATGAAAGGAAATGAGGAATTTGGAGTTTAATTATTATGATATTTATGGTTTTAATTTATAATGTCATGAGTTATGTGAAAGTGATGTAGTTGGTGCACCGCTTCCATCGACATGTGCTTGAATGTTTGAAGGATGTACGAGTATGTGTCGGATAGGAGTTAGGGGCCACAGCAAGTGGTATCAGAGCATGGTTGGCATCTGTAGGGATATATAAGAATGTTAAACATAAGTTATCGTGAGAAATGAGGATAGTAATTGAAGTTATTGTTTATTATAGGTCATCCACCATAGGTGATCAAGTGGGACAATCAGCTGACCTAGAATCAGTATGAGCCAGTAGGGAGTCGGTTGTGTCTCAACCTGAGAGAATGCCTCTTCGAATTCCTAAGAGAATGGAAAGGACGTACGAAAAATTGCGAAAGCAGGGGGCTGTGGACTTCTACAGAAGTACAGACCCTACATAGGGTGAGGGATGGCTAGAGAGGACAGAGAGAGTCTTCAATCATATGGACTGCGAGCTGGATAAGAAGTTCGACTATGCAGTTTCCTTATTGCAAAGCCCAGCCTACCAATGGTGGAAGATTGTTTCAGGCAGTACCACCAGGCCTTATAGCTTGAGGTGGGAAGACTTTTTGAGAGTTTTCAAGCAGAACTACATGCCCAAAATCTACCTGGACAAAAAGATGAAGTAATTTTTGGATTTAAGGCAGGGCAGATTATCGATAGCTAAGTATGATATTAAATTTAATAAGCTGATAAGATGTGCTATAGCCTTGGCTCTTACTGAGGAAGACAAGTGCAGGAGATTCAAAGACGGGCTGAACATGGAGATTTAGACGAGGTTAGCCATTTCTAACCTGGGTAGTTTTTCGAAACTATGGGCTTCCTCGATCCGAATCGAGCAATTTTTGAATGACAGCTAGTCTGAGTATAGATCCGAGTCCAGACTGAAGAGGCCCAGTGAATCTCAGGGCAGTTCTGGCAAAAGGTTCAACAAATATCTGAACAGATGTTTTATACTATTGACTAGATTAAGATAGTTGGGATTTAGACAGAGGGGTAGCTTCATACAGTCTGGCAGTGGAAGAGGTGTAGTTTCAGTTATCGAATTGTGAGCACTATAGGAAGAAGCATGGTGGTGAATGCTGGAAATTATCTGGAGCTTGCCTTCAATATAACTCATTTGAGCATCAGATCAAGGACTGTTCAGTTATGTATGGCGCATAGTCTGGAAGAAGAGGAGGAATGGCAATAGAAACAACGATCCAACAGAGTCGAGCGAGTGGGTCTGGATAGAGGGGTCGTGTTAGAGGCAGAATAAGTTTTGGGAGTCACACCGTCAGGATTGAGGTATGGAGCAACCAACCACAGTCTCAGGATAGAGTTTATGCTATGACCAGATAGGAGGCTCAGGATTCTCCGGATGTCATTTTAGGTGTGTTACTCATCTTTGCTTTTGAGGCTTTTGCATTGCTAGATCCTAGATCTACACAGACTTTTATCGCACTGCATATGGCACTAGGTTGCATTGTGATAGGGAGCTATTGAGATAAGGATTAGAGGTGAGTACACTGATAGGTAGTACTGCAGTAATATGAGAAGTCTGCAAGAGATGCTTGATTAGAATTGATCAGGCAGAATTGAAGGTAGATTTAATTATGCTATTGTTAAAGGAAATAGATGTTATCCTAGGTATGGATTGTCTCACTATTCATAGGGCCATTATGAATTGTTATACAAAAGAGGTAATATTAAAATCTCCTAATCAGACGAGAGCAGTGTTTAGAGGTATTACTCAAGCAATGCCAGCCAGGCTGATCTCATTTATGAGTGCCTTGAGGTTGATGCAAGGGGGATGTGAGACTTATTTATCCCACGCCATTGATACTTGAAATGACCAAAATGTGTAGGATATTCCTATGGTCAGGGAATTCCTAAATTTGTTTCCCGCTGAGTTATCTAGTTTACCTCTAGATCGGGAAACAGAGTTCACGATCGATCTCGTTCCAGGTGCTGCTCCTATATCAATTCCTTCATATAAGATGGCACCTGTGGAGCTGAAGGAATTGAAGGCACAGTTGCAAGAGTTGTTGGAAAAGGGGTTCATTAGACCTAGTGTTTCACCCTAGGGAGCTCCAGTCTTATTTGTGAAAAAGAATGATAGAATGTTAAGATTTTGCATCGATTATAGGCAACTGAATCGGGTAACAGCAAAGAAAAAATACTTGTTGCCTAGAATCAATGATTTGCTTGATCAGTTGTAGGGAGCTCAGGTGTTCATTAAGTTGGACTTAAGGTTTGGGTACTATCAGTTGAAGATAGTAGAGGCTGATATACCAAAGAGTCCTTTTAAGAGCATGTATGGGCATTATGAGTTCTTATTAATGCCATTCGAGTTGACTAATGCCCTAACTGTATTTATGGTCTTGATGAATAAGATGTTTCAGCCTTACTTAGATTGTTTTGTAATTGTGTTTATTGATGACATCTTAGTGTACTCAAAGAGCAGAGAAGAGCATGCAGAGCACTTAAGAGTGATCCTATAGATTATGAGGGAGAAATAACTATATGCCAAATTCAGTAAATATGAGTTTTGGCTGAATCAAGTAGTGTTTCTGGGTCATGTAGTAAATGGAAAAGGTATACAAGTTGATCGGAAGAAGATAGAGGCAGCAATGAAGTGGGAAGCTTTGAAGAATGCATCAAAAATTTGGAGTTTCCTAATATTAACCAGATATTATCGAAGATTTGTCGAGGGGTTCTCATCGATCTCAACCCCTCTGACTAAACTTTTGAGGAAGAATCTGGTTTTCAGATGGAATGATGATTATTATAGAAGCTTTGAGGAACTAAAACACCGGTTGACTATAGCGTCGATATTGAATATTTCATCGAGAACTGGAGGATATGTAGTGTAGCATTCCACCCCCGCAAGACTCGAACCTAACATCGATGGGTGATGTCTCAGCTCATGCCCCGCGAGGGTGGCGTACTAAGACACTCACTCATTCAGAAATCCGGATAAAACTTTTTTTCTTTGTTTTCATTGAAAACCACAATCACACATATTATACAGAAGTTAAGCAATCATATAGGGCCCACTCTCACTCATAAACATTTTCAATCATAGTAATAAAATTAATAATAATTTCAATAGCCATTTGGGCCCTTTTCAAAAATACAAAATGCTTTAGTTGTTTCGGAATACAATTTTATACAAAAAGTTGCGGAATAAACAATTCAATACAAATTAAGGAAATGCAA
>JAOQMS010000178.1:12352493-12363686 GCA_027563885.1 Erythroxylum longipes
GACAGGTATGGTATCAGAGCAAGTATGCATGAACAAGGATAAGCAAGTATGCATGAACAAGAGTCGGACTCCGGGAATCGGGGTCTGACAGTTTCAGCTATCCGAATCGAACTTCTAGTAACTCTTGTGTTCATGCAAGTGCATGGACACAAGAGTAGGAAAAATGCCTTAGACTAAAAGAAATAAACTAATCCTACTACTCCTCAGCAATGGCGCCAAAAACTTGTTGAGCAAGTTTTATCTAATGTAAAACCCCCAATATTTGCAAATATATGGATCGTAGCTTATAATATCAAAGATGTCGATCCCACGAGGAGATGTGAATTAATCTAATCCTAAGTTATCTAAGGTTAAAATTTTAATAAAATGAAAAAAAATTGAACATAAAAGTCAACACATGAAGGTGAATGACAAAATTAATTTGTGAAATTAACGCAAGAAATTGAATATTGAGCAATACCAAATTCACAATGGGAAATCAAATAAGAAAATTTACCAAATTATGAGAGAGGGATTTATGCAATCATCAATGCTAACCTAATCACTTTTGTGTTATTATGGTGTCGGTTCTAGACCATTATAGGGTGGATTACTCTTTCTCGAGTTATAATCCCACTTAATTAATAAACCTTAATTAAATCGAGTTACCAAATTTGTAATCTCTCGATTAACTATCAACTCACAGCCTAATCAGTTCTTAAGCTTTATAATAAACTATCGGGTCTTACACGGGTTTTCTCTCCATACAATTTTCGATTTGATTAATTACACGATCTATTAAATTATTTAACTCTTGTTAAACAACCTAATCATTTCACATTCAATTCACTCTCTCGATTTATTAGCAAAGCGTGAAGTTACAACGCTTAATCACAACACCCAATCGAAATAACAAAACATAACACCCAATCGAAATAACACAAAAATGACTATATTAACATTGAATCAACTTTAAATCCCTAAAGAAAAGTTAGAACATCATCATCAATCCATAACCCATAAACATAATTATATTCATCTTACACATTCAATGAAGAAAATGACAAAGACGAACAGAATGTTACTTGGATGGGACTCGGATGACTTGGGAAGGCAGCAGTGTCGGAAGCCTTCTCCTCTTCTTCCTCTTCTCTCTCTTCTTCTTCTCTCCTCTTGAAGCTTTTTCCCAAAGTGGCATAATGTAAGCTCCCTTTTAGGGTTCTTTTCTTTTCCTTTTATAGTGTTTTCCAATTAGAGAAAATTTTGGGGATTTCTCAAAAAGTTCGAAATGTCCCCGAAAAATGAAGTTTGGTAAGTCGATGTGCTTTGTCTATCATGCAGGCCATGATCGTGGCATCATCTTGCTTCTGTCACGATCGTGGCACATTAGCCATGATCGTGGCCTTGGGTTTTGCTTCGAGCTTCCTCCAATTCTCCTCCGTTCTTCCATAATTGATCTAAAACACTAACAAACACGTCAAGGCACTTCAAATAGGCAAAATTTAAGCTCAATGGCATACAATAACCCATAAAACACATAGCATAAATATCTAACTAAACAACACAATCCTACCCCAAACATGCACTAATTATTCAATTTAACAACAAAACACATATTAAACTATCCACTAAAACATTATGCAATCTACTACTATCATAATGCATATAAGGTAGATGTTGCTTCCAAGGGTCACTCCCTATGGTTACAAAGTATTGTTTATGATCAACTTTTGTGAGTGATATATACTTCATGTGGTTTGTGATGTGAGAGCTTGAATTTGAGCTAAGAAACATAGTTTTTGTATTCATCATAGTTGATGTACACAATTGTAAGTGAATGTTGATTTTTGCGTTTGATGTTATATTAAGTGTTACTTTTGCTTCACTAACTTTGATGGTTTTTATGCTACATTACCCAAATATATCTCACCTTACCCTTGCCACATTAAAACACTAAAGTCCTTTATTAATGGTTATGCATGTGAATCCTAGTGGTGGAGAAATGAAACAATATGCAAAGTTATGGAATGTCATGATTATGAATGGTGTTTGCTTGTACTAGAGAATTTATCATATTTAAACACATTTTGTCAAGTCTACCTCTAAATTGCTCAGTTTATAAAGGTGGTGAATGTTGATTGATCATGAGTAGAGACATTAAATGTTGATTTCTTGTCATGGTTTTGAAAGTCATTCCTATTTACTTATGATTATCTATTCTTGGGAAATATGGAAAATGAGTAACTGTTTTTGCATTTGTGACTTTAATTTTGATGTTTTGCCCTATGACAATCAAAAGCTAAGTGTGGAGGAAATTGATATATGCTTAATTGATTATATATTTATTCTATAACACTTAGTGTTTAATGATATGAAATACTTAAGACATTCACTTTAATTCATGTTTAGTTTTAGGTACAATCCGGAAGCAAAAGAGCTACAGTGAGTCAAAAACACAATATTTAAGTCGTTTTCTTAAAATTCCCGCTCACTTGTCTTCATGAAATAAGAAGAAGAAGGGTTAAAGAAAAAGAAGACAAGAAAATTGCAAAAAATGAAGAGTTTAAGCTATGAAGGAGAGCTCACGGCGATGCATCAAATTGTGTCTCACGACTATGATAATTCACGCCCATGACTCAACATACATGGGCGGGTGCAACAAAACCGTGAGCCCTTAAGGAGGTCATGCACAACCGTGAGCCAACATGCACGCCCATGACATTTCGCTAGCTGTCCCAAAAACCTAATTTTTAGTATAAAAGTTACGAAAAAAGGGGAGATTGGGTATGAATCGTTTGGGAAACAAAAGGGGCAACGGAAGCTTGCAATTTCAAATACCCATGGAGGCCATAGAGGGATAGGCTTCCCGAAACCGATTTGGAGGTGATATCAACACCGAAGAACCCGATTAAGCATTCTTTCATTGTTTGTTGTTCTTTCTCTCTTAGTAATTGATTATGTTATCCTATATTTATTGTTTGGGTGTTGTATAAGAATGATTGAATGCTCTATTTGATTGTTTTTATGTATGACCTCATCGCTAAAATCGAATACAATACGTAATCGATGTGTTTCTGATTCATTTGTGGCAATTAATAGTTTTTAATCATTAGGGATAACATAGCCTAGGTTAAGTGACCCGAGCTTGTGTGATTATTGCCTTGATTAATATGTTTTTCTAACTCATAATGCAGCAATTAACTATAGAGAGCTTGTTTTAGGTTGTTCGATAGCTAGGCTTAATTAACTAGTTATTATTAATTAATCACAACTTAAGGGAAAACTGGAGTTAACAGAGCTTATTGTTAACCTATGATTAATAGTTTCTAGGAGAATTATAAGAATAACAACTCAGTGAAGTATGTTTAATTATATGTAGGCCGAGATTGAATCGATGACTAGGTCCCTAACGAATTCATCACTTTTCATCATTTTTGAATGTTTTCTTTAATTTGTTTTCGTTTGTTTTGTTTTGTTTTATTTTCTTATTTGAAATCAAACAAACTCCCCCGACCTAAACACTGATTATTTTCATTTCAAAAGTTACATGTGCACTCTCTATGACATCGAGCTAGACTTATTAATAGCTATAGCTTTAGGTTTAGTTATTTTGTGTAGTGTTACGACGTGCTATCAAGATGCTCCATTGAATAAGCAACCTTACTAAAAGAGATAAGGTTATGAATGTAATGATAAGAAACAAATTAAAGGTGGTTAATATTAATGAAAAATTAAAAGAGGTAAGGCTTAGGTGATTTAGACATATTAAGAGGGGAGACCCTGATGCTCTAGTAAGAAGATGTAAGAAGATTGCACGTAGAGACTGTAAGAGGAAAATAGAAAGGCTTAAGAAGAATTGAGGGGAGGTGATTAAAAATGATATGACTCTATTGGAACTTGTTGCGAATATAACCCTCATTAGAAAATTCTAGGATAAGGGTAAACGATCTTATATAGAGAGGTCATTTTCTTTCTTATAAGACGTTTTAACATTTTCCTGCAAGTCTTATTTCTTATATTTGGCCTAAACATTTAATATGTAATACTTCTCTCTTAGTTATTTAGCCTAAATATTTTCTTATTTGACCTAAATATTTTCTTGTAATAATTTGTTTGATTTATTTATTTATTTATCTCCTTATTGTTTTGTATTTATTTACTTAGTTTATCTTTTAGTCTTATTCTTAACCTTGTTTTATATTTATTGTATTATTTATTTTTATATTTTTGTCATCATCATCATCATTTATGTCTATTTCATTATTATTTTATTTTAATTATTATTACTTGATTATTTTAATATGTATATATTTATGTGTGTGTATATATATAGATAATATTTTATATAGGTCTATTGAAAATAATCTCTCTATCAGTTAAAGATAAGGCTACGTACTTTTGTATCTTCTCAGACTTACGATTAACAAGACTTTCACTAGGCTGTAGTTGTTATTGTTGTAATTTTAATTAAGATTTTTGATACATAATGAAACTAAGAATAATTAATTTAAAATTATTTCAAGTTTAATTAAAATACGTAAATTTAAATATACTTTTTAAAGGTAAATATAGATAAAATAACCAAAAATAATGAGGTAAAAGATACAAACCTTTTATGCAGTTTAGTAAACGTTAGAAAAACTCTCTAATATTTAAAATTCTTGTAAAAATTATTTTAATTTTCAATCTTTTAGAAAAGTTATTTCTCTTAAACTTCTGTTAAAAATAACTAGAAAACACAAGTATTATAAATATCAATCGTCAACTAATCAAATATTATTTACATAAAAATTTAACCCAACTCTTAAACTAAATTAAATTAATTAAATCTGATTCAAATTAATAATTTATTATAATTATTTTAAGTTATTAATTTAAGTCAAATTTAATTGATCCAATATATGTTTTATCTTTATTTTCACCATATTTTAAGAGAAAAGAATTTTCTAAAAATTGGAAAAATAAAAAGATTTTATTAATAATCTCAAAATTTTGAAAGTTTTTTTAAAATTCTTTAAATTAACGAAAACTCAAGTCTTTTATGTATGTTTTGTGCTCGAAGAATTTAGGTATGACAATAAGTCGAGCCGCACCAGAGTGGGCTTGCCTGACTCCTGCCTTGACCAGGCCAAAAATATCAGCGCTTGATCTCGGACCTGACTGAGCCCAATGTGACCGAAACCAAGCCCAAACCAAATATATTTTTTAAAGAAAGCAAAATGATGTCCCAAGCTCGAGACCCGACCGTTTTGTCATTCCTACTAAAGATCTAGAAATCCGGATCTGTGAAACCCATGGATCTTTGAAACCCATGGATAGACGAACAACACCCGCCATCTATAATCCAACCCGAGACGTTGTCCTTCGACTTTACTTTACCCGTACACAAAACACCCCCTCTCTCCCCTGCAATCTCTCTCATATAAATATACAAATCCCAAATGCGTATACAGCCAAAACACGACCTCCATATCTCATCTTTTCATTATCTTTCTCTATACTTTCAGCAGTTACTTTCGTCCAAACAAATAGAGAACAGCAAATCGGAATCAATCAATCAACCACGAGAGGGGTCTCTGATATGATAAATTATTTCACAGAAAAGAGGGGAGATACATAGTATAGGTTTTTAATTAAATTTGTTGTATCGAACAGGATAGTGATTAGTTGGCAATATATAGAAATATGGGTAAGAAGAGGAAATCAATAGCTACGAGCCTCGACGAGGTGGATCGGACCATGTACGCGTCGTTCTGTAGCGCCGCTAATTCTCTCTCTCAGCTTTATACACAGGCCATGAACCACCAAAAGCTTTCTTTTCAAGCCGGTGAAAAACACGGTCTTGTAAGACTTCCTTTTTAATCACCAGAATTCTGTTTCTTTTACTTTCATTGTTTTGCGTAACCTGTCTCGTTTGTGTTTGTGCGTGTAAGTGGTCCGGCGGGTGTTTTTGTATCGGTTATTTTGTTGGGTTTTTTTTGGGTGATCAAGTATGATTTTTTTTCCTGCTGCTCTTTTGTTATTGGGTTTTCATGATTAAGGATGGAAGGTACCCTTTTTCAGTCTGACGGTTTCTAATTTAGCGTCGGGTTGCTTGGTCGTGCTTTTCTAAACCAATTTGAAGGATACAGTGAATGGATGGATTGATGACTAGGATAGCAGATATGTTGATGCTTTCATCAGTGGAATCATGCTGACAGTGATGGAGTGATACTACAACTTTGGTCGTTGTTAGTAATTGATGAAACTGAAAATTTGGATTGTTCTCTTCACTTGTTTTATGATGGATTATGGTAGATTGATTCAATAATGCCTACTCCAATATCTAGTTGCACTATGGAATTGGGTATTCTAGTATTTACATACTCTTTCGTGTTGGACTAGCAAGCAAGCTATTTACCATTGTAGCATTGAACAGAAAATTTTAACGCCGTTAATCTTGGATTCTATATTACTCATAGGCGTGGTCCAAGGAAAGTTCTTAAATAACAACAAAATTGGGATTTTTAGTACTTTGAGTCTCTAAAAGTAGGATTATAGTTTGTAATTTTTCTTTTGTTTATCAGGATGAGCCTAACTCATGTGATCTGTCTTCTCCTTATTTCTTTTACTTCTAGGTTTGTTTTTATTCCTCTTTCCCTCCTTATTTGGTAAATAAGTCTATGCAAGTATTTGCCCATATAAAACAATATTATGATGCCAACTGGGATATATTTTTTATGTCAATGCTCAGACTCACAGATAATGAAGACAATTGTTATATACTAATTCAATAAAGCTGCATAAAAATGCAAAAAGCAAGCAATATCATCTTCTTGGGAAGTTTTCTCACTAACTTTTTGCTTAAGAGATCCAGCTTGAATTTTGAAAGGATCTAACGTATTTTAATATAAGAATTTAAACTTTTCTTATGCAAGTGTTGAAATAATGGCTTTAAGATGCATCTAGTAGAAGTTAACAATGATGGAACTTCTTCAAGAAGAAGTGTAAACTGCCATGGCTGAAAAAGAAAGCTGAAAAGGGTTTGTGGTTAACAGAATTTCAGAGTGGTTTTTCAACTTGAAAATCTATTATTGTTGTGTTTGTAATCTATTTATGTAAATGTAAATTTATGACTGAATAATGTAAAATTTATAGGATTGTTCTTAATATTCAAATATGTATATTCTCTTAGTTTTTTTCTTCTTAAAGATGTGAAAAAAGATACTCACCAAAGGTCTACCTTTGATGTACATAAGTAAAAATATTTTAAAGGTAGACCTTGTAAGAATGTTTTGATAATTTATTCAGTCTAAGATATCAGTGACCATGCTATTTTAGAAGCAAATATAGTCCATTCTCCCCAATTTAGCAAAGAGCACAAAACAAGTAGGTGGACATAATTGTTCTCATAATTCTGTATGAAATTGTTAATAGTTATTTTTGAGGAAGAGGAAAAGGGTGTTTGAAGGGGAGGAAAGATATCTTTGCTTCTTGTATTGAATTGCTTTTAGTAATTTAACTTGTTTACTTGAGCTGTTCATTTTGATGTTACTACTAAAATGATGGAGGATGTTATTTTCTCCCCGTAAAGCATCTTGACCTTCTTTTCAACTATTTCCTTATGTCATTGTTCCTTTATTGCACTTAGTTTGGATGAGTTCATCAATTATAATTGTAGCTCAAAAATAGTGACATTTAGTAACTTCTTCTTAATTGAACGGAAAATTTGTTGGGAACAAGGTATTTTTTCATAGTTAATGGAAGCAAGGTGATCTAAGGCTGCATGAGTTCATCAAATCTAATTGTAGCTCGAGTAATAGTTACAATAGTTTTGCTTAGTTAAGGGGAAAAATCAACTGAAAATGGTTGAGAACAAGATTTTTGTTGCTGCTGGTGAAACTCAGAGAAATCTATTATTCATATCATGTATACGTCGATGAAAATATAAGTAGTTGATGCCTAATCCTAGAATAGGAAATACAATCAGTAGTCGTAAATGCTTTCCTATTTTATCACTATATAGATATATACAACTCAACACTCCCCCTCAAGCTGGAGCATATAAATCATATGCACCAAGCTTGTTACATATAAATTCAATACGAGAACCTCTGAGAGATTTGGTCAAGATGTCTGCTAGTTGATTGGTTGAACTGACATGACTAGTAGTGATGCAACCAAACAAAACTTTCTCTCGAATAAAGTGGCGATCAATTTCTATGTGTTTGGTTCTTTCATGAAATACTGGGTTAGAAGAAATATGGACAGTAGCTTTATCACACAATAACTGCATCTGTGATACTTCTGCAAATTTTAACTCTTGAACTAGTTGCTTCAATCAAATAAGCTCACATGTTGCTAGAGCCATTGCACGATATTCTGCTTCTACACTCGACCTGTCAACAACATCTTGTTTCTTACTTTTCCAAGATACAAGATTTCCTCGAACAAGAACACCAAAGCCCAAAGTAGAACACCTATCAGACAGAGAACCTGCCCAATCAACATCAGAGTATCCAATAATTTGTGAATGACCCCAGTTTTAATATAATAATCCTTTTCTTGGTGCACCTTTTATGTACCTCAAAATTCGAATAACTGCATCTCAATGACTATTACATGGAGCTTGTAGGAATTGACTAACAACACTAACTGAGAAAGAAATATTGGGTCGTGTGATGTTGAGATAATTATGTTGTCCTACCAATCTCCGATATCAGCCAGGATCAGTAAGTGGCTCCCGCTGATCAGGTAAAAGCTTTGAATTAGGATCCATAGGAGGGTCTATTGGTCTACAGTCTGACAACCCTATTTATTCTAGAATATCCAATGCATACTTTCTATGAGAGAGTACAATACCAAATTTGGACTGAGCAACTTCTATGCCAAGAAAATATCAGAGTGAACCCAAATATTTTGTTTGAAAATGACCAAACAGATGTGTCTTCAATTGTTCAATCCCACCTTGATCACTTCCAATAATGACAATATCATCCACATAGACAATTAGATAGATACACTATTTTGATGATGTATATTTATAGAAGACATAAATTTATAGAATAAGCGTGATCAGACTCACATTGAATCATACCAAACTCTTGAACAACATGACTAAATTGTCCAAACTAGACACGAGGAGATTGTTTCAAACCATATAAAGAGCGACGAAGCTTACACACTAAGCTGACAGTTTATCTTGACTAGGGGAAGAGATGAATCAAACATGTGCAGCCAAAGACTCGTGGTGGAAGGGAGAATAATAATTGATCAGGAATAGGGTAGAATGGGGTACCTAATTCTGTAGACTAGATAATGGCATGCGATTAATCAAGAAGCATGCAGTTAAGGCAACATCTGCCCAATATTTTGATGGAAGCTGATTGTGTAAAAGCAAGGTACGAGTAGTTTCTAGGAAATGTCTATTCTTTCATTCAGCAATCCCATTTGGTTGTGGAGTTAGGCACATGAGGTCTGATGAACACTTCTCAACACAAAAATATTAGTGTTAAATTGTCTTAATTTTTTCAAAAAAAGATATAAAAATGGAAAAGAATTCTGAACGAGCTTTCATTAAAAATAACCAAGTGCAACGAGAATAATCGTCAATAAATGTGACAAAATATTGAAATCCCAAAATAGAAGAGCCGCGACAAGGACCCCAAATGTCTGAATGAACTAACTCAAAAGGGTATGTAGCCCGTTTATTGACTTACTTTGGAAATGAACTTCGAGAATGTTTTCCAAGCTAACAAGATTCACAATCTGAGGAAGACAAGGTAGGTAAAGTAGGCACCATCTTCTGAAGCTTCAACAAACTACAATGACCCAAACGATTATGAATTAGAAGTGGAGATTCTGAAATAGTGCGTGCTGTAGGTGAAGGAGGTAGATTTAAATGATAAAGGCCCTGCGACTCATGTCCTGCACCAATCATCCGTCCTGTATTGCGATCCTGTATGACAACATAATTTTTATTAAAAGTGAGAGAACAATTTAAAGATTGTGTAAGTTTACTGATAGATTCAAGATTAAAGGGGCAATTAGGAATATAAGGGTGACATTCTAAATGCAAGGATGGAAGTGGTTGAGCAGAACCTACAACTTTAACAACCGTTTGAGTCCTATTAGCTAAAGTAACAGGAGGAAAAGATGTAGTGTTAGTAAAATGAGAGCAAATGTGGGTTACCAGAGATATGATCAGAAGCACCAGAATCAAGTACCCAAGGAAAAGACTTAGTGAGGCATGCTACGGAATTACCCGAATGAGCTATCGAAGCAACGAAGGAGGAAGACTGCTTAGCTACCTGATACTTGAGGTACTCTTCATAATTAGTACTGGTAAGAGTCACCAATGGTTGAGTAGAGGACTCAGACTGAAGGTCAGATTGATCAGTATTAACAACATTAGCACCTCAAGGGCGATCATGCAATTTATAACATTTATCCTTAGTATGTCCCCATTGAGGACAATAACGACATTTGGGTCAACCACCACCACCCCCTGGCTCGGCTCTATTAGTACTCTGAGATTGAGAGGCCAAAGCGAAAGAATTAACTGAGGGAGATCCGATCATAATGATAGGTGACAAAACACGCAATAAGCGAGCAGATACTTCATCCAAAGAAGGTATTGTAGGACTTGCCAAATTTTTATCTCGTATTGAAGTAAGTTTAGGACTGATAGCAGTAAAAATAAGAACCATAAAAATTTTATCTTTCTGTGCAAGATCTTCTAGTATAGACTTACCAATAGGTAGTAATAGGTTGGATTCTATCTTCAAGGAGGCCATTCTACCAAGAAATTCAGACATGTTCATTTCTTGTTGTTTGAGATTAACCAAGTTTGATACTACAGAAAAGAATCTTTGAATGTCGTTAGTATAAAGTAATTCTGCCTGACTCCATATCTCAACACAAGTTCTGTATGCCTTATAAGGTGGAGTTGATGATCAATTGTTTGTCATATCATACAACATAATAATGCATCAATTTGAACTCAAGCAGATTTATTTGTTTCAATATCCTCAACCCTAGTAGTTAAGTGTTCGGCTAGGCCTTGACCCATGCACCACAATTCAACAGAGGCAGCCCATGATGTATGATTAGAACTACCTACTAGTTTTTTTTGTCGTAATTTAGGGAAGAGAAATAAAGGGAAAAGCACCTGATTGAGACCTGAAACTTGTAGGAGCCATGAACGGAAAACCCTTTGGAAAAAAAATTTTCAAG
>JAOQMS010000178.1:12363786-12375584 GCA_027563885.1 Erythroxylum longipes
TGACTGTCTGACTAATTTTTCGATGACCTGACGGTGAACAGAAGGAAAACTCAAGGGAATCAGCTCACTAGTGACTGCTGAGGTAGTTGGCACTGGCAGTGACAAGTCATGCTCGCCGAAGAGAGACGGAAAACCCTTTGGAAAATTTTTTTTCAAGTGACTGTCTGACTAATTTTTCGATGACCTGACGGTGAACAGAAGGAAAACTCAAGGGAATCAGCTCACTAGTGACTGTTGAGGTAGTTGGCAGTGGCAGTGACAAGTCATGCTTGCCGAAGAGAGATCGGTAAGAGGGCCGCTTCCTGTCAACTTCTGGTGACCTTTTCCGGCGGCGAAATCAATCGTGGGCTATGGGAAACGACTGGTCAGCGTCATCTGAATAGGTGAGTGGTGACGGTCAGATGAGACGCGTGCCGAAGAGGGAGATCGGAAAACCAACCACCAAAGCAACGAGCGGTGCATGACGGTGTGTGGAGCAGCTACTGACGACGCGATTCTGGGGTTCTGCTAGCGAGTAAGAGAGCAACAGACTGGTGATGCTAGATCTTTGATCTAACACCAGATTAATGAATTCTGAACTTTGCCAGAAATTGATCGGAAAGCAATTGGAAAATCCTAAAACCCTAGTGCTTTGATACCATGTGAAACTCAAAGAAATCTATTATTCATATCATATATACGTTGATGAAATGCAAGGATAAATAGTTGATGTCTAACCCTAGAATAGGAAATACAATCAATACTATTAAATACTTTCCTATTTTATAACTATACAGCTATATACAACTCAACACTGCTTAATGGAGATAGAATATTCTCTTTATTTAAATACAGCAAAAATTCCCTTTCTGATTTAAAAATTAGTTCCTTTTCAAATAAAATTACAAAATTGCACTCTTTTATCCAGATTTGATTTCATATCCTTAGTGACTGACCTGGTTTTACTCCAAATTGTAATGAGGATTTCTTTATTCTTTCTTTACCACTATCAAGTAAAAGTTAATCCTCTAGCTTGTGATGGTGGCTAAATTTTCCTGCAGTGAGATCACCTCTCAATGACAACTCATATATGATCTTTTGAAAGTTAATGGGGAAACAAAATCATTATCAAATGGGTTAAATAAATAAAAATAATTGCACCTTGAGTCCTATATGCAATATTTCTTTTCTATCATTGCCCTATATGTGGTTCAATCCTATCTTTCTCAGTACCATCTTCCCAATTGTAACAAGAACCAAAGGCTTCAAATGAGGGTTTTACTGCCTTTGATTAGTTGCATTCTCATATGAGCTAAGTCAGATGTGTTTGTGTTAGAATATTTGTCTTGCATACCTCGTTCTTGTCGTTTTTGAATTTGGGATTTGGGACTTGTTAGGGTTTCTTTTCCTATTGTGTCTCTTAGCTACACTAGATCATGCTCCAATCCTGCTTGGGCTTATTTGGCAAGCGGTTAAATGATGTGCTGACATCATCTGACTATAAATATTTTTCTCCTGTTTTGTTGGACACTTGTGGACAATTTCTGTAGTTAAATGCCAGTTAGCCTTCCATGTAACTCCTTTTGCTCCACTAAGTAATACCAACTTATGAAGGTTCTGAAATTTTATAATGCCAAATGTGCAAATTTTCATCAAATTGGACTCATTGTTGTTTTTCTTTACTTATAAGGGCTAGTTAACCATTTCTTAACATGGGAGGCTTTGTTTAAAGTTTTTTTGTTGACGAAACCTTCTCTATGTCTGATCCAAACACAAGCTATTACTAATTTGTTGGAGAATAGCAAACTGCATGGTGTTTTAAGCCAACCACATTGATGATCAACTTCTCTCTTCAGTGATGTCATTTTTATTTTTGGACAACTGTATTGAATAATTCTCTTGATATGGAAGTATACTTTTCCTAAATCTTTTGGTGAACTTGGAGGTTGAAAAACGAGAAATTTCTGGTGCTAATTACTTTTTGATTTTACCTAAAGAATGATAGTGACAAACCAGTCCTATACACCTTTATATTGTTATGAAAACAGTGAACTAACATTAAAGAACCTTTGGTGTGTGTATTACCATTCCTTGCCCACTTATTTCAAAGAAAAATTATGAAGAATGTTTTTTTTCAGTCTTTTTTAATAATTAATCTTGTTACGATTTTTGGCCTTCTTTTTTCAGCTACCTAATTTAGCATTTTAATTTGGACACTGCAATGATGTATAAAGTTTGAACTTACAATTCCATGGTTTCTGTCACAGTTCCCATAAAAACTCATTGATTTGATGTGTCTTGGTCTCCCTGTTGATTTAGGAAAAACTGTATCAGTGGATTCGAAGACAACAAGAAGAGGGATCGAGAGTTATGACAGTTGATATACTGAATTATATACAGGTTTGAGTGATTGTATCCAGTCTTACTCTGCCTGGAGCTATTAATCACCCCCTACTTCTTTCCTTTTACATGCTATTATTACTAAAGAATCCAATATGAGCTTGGCACCTTAACTTGCATGTTTGTCCAAGAAATCTTGCATCTATTATATTCTGTTAGACAGTGATAGCGCTGTACATCTAAATACTTCTAATTATGCACTTCTTATGATCATGAGCATGTTTATAGCATTGATGATGTAGTGCACGAGTGAACGTTAAAGTTTATCTGACAGCTGGTGATGGAGTGTACAAGGGAATGCTAAAGTGTAAAGAGCACGAATGGACATTGACTTGAGAGGGTCTCTTAAGAAGTGCTTTTTACACTTTTATTTTTGTTCTTGCGCAAATTTTCTACCGCAAGAACATATAATGTGATTGACTATGATTTTACATGCAACTATATTGTTGATAATTTCTTCATTTTGATTGTTAAAGAGACATTATTGCTTTGATATTGATGCAGCATGAGTTGGAATATTGTGGGGAAGAGCCATCAATGTCCCCAAGAGCACCGCACCAACATCAGAATTCCCAGCCAAATCAGTTCTCCAGCTCTGGCCTTTTGATTTCTTCAGGCTCGACAGGCCCAACAATTGCCAACCAGCACTGTGATCAACAAACCAAGAATGCAGTTTTCTCCAATGCTTTGTCAAGCCCCATCCGTAGGAGCCTCCAAAATTATCACATTGCTCAGGGAGGCTACTATCCAGCCTGTGGTCCTCCATCGGGCAACCAGAACAGGGAGTCCAATCCTCTTAGCTCCAATGATTCTTCCATGGACATATGAGATAGCAGTTCTCTTGAACAACTTGCTTTCTGCTGTAAACGGACCTGGAAAGCTGTTGGTACTTCACTTGTGGAAATTGTACAAGAAAATTTGCATTATCTTGGTATGTTAAGCATGTGAAGGAAAAGCTTGGCGTGAGTTCTTATTGGGCTTAATACATTTCTCTGAGCAGCATAAGGCGTCAGTTATTTATCTCTTGTCTTTTTAGCTGCTTAATGTCAGTCATGTAAAGCACTTGCATTGAATTGACCATGTTCCTTACAAGTTGATGCCTTATGTTGGTTATTGTTAATCTTGCTTTCACAAAATGACTTGTTTCTCAATAAAGTGCTTATAAAATTGTGGTTCTATGTAGCTGCTTCTGTCTCTTATACAGATGGTTTACTAAATTTGAATTTTATTGTGCAGAATCATAAGACGGTAAATGGAATTCTAAGACTTTGGTTTTACTGGATCTTGGTAGGTCCTTTATGGCAGCAGGTGGTGAAACAATCCAAAATATGTGAAGAAATCTTTACATATATTCATTTGGAGTTTCTAGGTTAGGGGAGGAAAAAGGAGTTAATAAGGTCAGCGTGAATCCGTATCAAGAGAGAAAAGGTGGTCGTTAGCACATATTGGAAACAAGTAGCTTTTACTAATAGTATTTGATTACGTAAAACTTCGTATAGTTAATTGTCAATTCTCTTATAGTAACACTAGGAAAAAGGAGTCAATAGTCATTTGTCAACGTCCTCAAATGATATTGCAATCAAAATCATGTTTAATAAATTATAGCGATCATTGTAGATTGATGAAGAATGAACAAAAATGATACCGGGATAGGAGCTCAGGGGCTTACCATAAAATGGGAACAGAGAGCTTGAGTTTCTAGTGCCTCAAGCTTAATCAAGATTCAAGAGAGAAATTTAGATATCGAGGAGAAGAGAGAAGAGAGTTGTTTTTGTAATTATTTCTTATCCTCTTGAATGATTATAGGCCTCCTATTTATATACAGTTAACAACCTGTTAATAGTCTGACATATGCTCTAATAAAATTTTAAAAATTAACACTAAAATATCAAAATTGCTAAAAAAATAGTATCTGTGCTATGTCATAGCTCTCTTCCTCAAAATGAGACTGGTCTTCCAAGTCTCCAAAGCCAACTTCCAACTTGCACCTTCTATATAATGTCTTGCCATTGAATCAGATATTGTACACTTGCTACATTTTGGTGCTTAACAATTCTCCTACCGTAAGAGTTGCAGGGAGCAATTGCTTAGTGCTAACTTGACAATGCAACCAAGATGGAACTTGAGGAAAACTAGCAATACTCCTTCAAAAAGCTTGAGCTGAGAAGCATGACACGTAGAGTGAATCTGCATAGAATTTGGCAATTTTAACTTGTAAGCTACCTTACCAGTGATCTCTAATACCTAAAATGACGCAAAATACTTAGGCCCTGATTTTTTTTAGGTCTAAACTGCGTAGAGGTTTGTCTATGAGGTTGTAGTTTCAACCAAACATATTCTCCCGATTGCCTATCACTTCTATATTTATCTGCATGAGCCTTCATTATACTTTGAGGCTTCTGCAAGTGTTATTCAAAAGCTAAACTATATCCTCCCTTCTCTGCAAAAATCTATCTACAGTGTAATCTTTAGTATCTCTAGGTATATAAGGAACATGTAAGGGAGGATGTTGATTATAAATAGCCTCATAAGGAGTTATGAGAGTAGCGGAGAGAAAAGTTGTAGTGTACCATTATTCAACTAAAGGCAGTCACTTACTTCGTTCACCAGGCTCATCTCAACACATACACCTAAGGTATGATTGAAGGCATCTATTAAGTATTACAGTTTTCCAATATGCTTGTGGGTGGTATGCTGTTGAAAGTAACAAATTAACTACTTGCATAGAAAATAAAGCCTCCCATAACTATACGACAAATATGAGATCCTTATCACTCATAATACTTTTAGGTCACCCATGCAACTTAAAAACACAATTTAGATACAGTTGAGCAACATTAACATCTATATTTCGATGTTTTAATGCCATAAAATGAGCATATTTACTTAACCTGTCTATTGCCACAAATATTACAAAGTATTTGCTAGACATAAGCAATCCTTTAATAAAATCTATGTAAACACCCACCTTACCTCAAAAGAAATTGGTAAAGGTTGTAGTAAACCAAGATAAGCAGTAGTATCATACTTGTAAGATTGGCACACCAAACATTCCTAGATGAAATGAGTAACATGTTTATGTAACCCTTTCCAATAGAACAACCCCTTGATCTTATTTACAATGGATTCTTTACCTAAATGTCCTCCTTTAAGGGAGTTATAATCCCTAGTAATGATTTTATTTTTCAACTCTTCATAAGATCCAACCCCTATCTTCCCTTTTCTTCTGAGAATTCCATTCATTATGTTGTAGTGAGAAACAATATGACCCTACTGTAACTATTGTGTGATTCTAGAAAGAAAAGAGTCTAGTTCATAATTATGCTCAGTCAACTCCATCATGTCTGATTGAATGACTGAAATAACCATACAAAGAGTTTATGAACCTTATACTCCAAACAAGGCATCAACAAATACATTTTCTTTACTACTTTTATATTGAATTTCACAATTAAATCTCATCAATTTAGAGATAAAAAATTACTAAAAGGAAGTTGAAATCTTATGTTGCAACAGTCGTTTAAGACTTTTATTTTATGCTCTAATTATGAATTGTTATCCCATCAAGTATTGCTCCCATTTTCGTACCACAAATACCACGACTAGGAGTTCCTTTTTCATAAATTGAAAGTTGTTGTAGCTTTAGCCCTAAAATTCTACTAATAAAGGCTAGTGGATGATTATTTTGTGACAATACGAATCCAATGCCTTTTGAATCGTTTTCTATAATAAACACCTTGGAAAAATCCAAAATTGACGACACAAGAGCAAAGCTTACTGCATTCCTGAGTTGTTCAAATGCTTGTTAAGCCTTAAGACTCCATTTAAATTCCCACTTCTTCAATAGTTGAGCGGGAGAATGAGAAATGAATGCATAATTTCTAATAACTTTCTTATGGTAACCTGCCATGCCAATATAGCTCCTTAGTTGTTTGACATTAGTAGGGTTGGCCAATAAACTATGACACTAATCTTTTTAGGATTAGTTTGGAGGTTTTCAGTAGAAATATAATGAACAAGATGTTTAATTTTGGATCTCTTGAAGAAGCATTTACTCTTTTTAGAAAAGAGTTTATGTTGATGCATCAGCTTGAAAACATTAATAAAGAGTTGCACGTGAGCTTTCATAAAGGGTTTGTATATTAATATATCATCAAAGAATACCATAACAAGAAAGATTTGAAAACATAATTCATAAAGCTTTGAAAAGTTACAGAAGCATTTGTAAGGCTAAAAGGCATTACTAGAAAATTCAAAGTGTCCATAAAGGGCCTTGAAGGCTGTCTTATACACATCATCTGACGACATTTTGAGTTGATGATACCCTAGCCTTAGATCAATCTTTCTAAACATAATAGAACCAACTAACTCATCAATCAATTAATCAATCACTGGGATTGGAAAGTTGTCTGTCGTAGTTTGTTTATTTAGAGCTTTGTAATCAACACACAATCTCTAAGATCCATCTTTCTTACCCACCAACACCATAGGGGAAGCAAAAACTCTAGCACTTGGCTAAACTATGCCTTTATCAAACATCTCCTACACTTATTTCTCAATAATATCCCTTTGTTTCAAAGGACAACTATTAGGTCTCATATTAGATGTGGCTGCTTCTTATACTAAAGGAATTTTGTGTTTAAATGTACCTTTACTAGGAGTTAGTTATATAGGCTTTTCAAATAACTCATTAAACTGTTGAAGTACATTGATCAAGGTTGATGGTACTTCATTAACTTCTGCAGAACAACAAAATAATTATGAGTATTTAAATCTCACCTAAGAGGGAATAAACTAAAATAAACACAATTGAATTATGTTATTTAATTTCTTTGAGGTTCCTTTTATGAGTGACAACTCTCTTAATTGCATTCCCCTTAGAACGTGTTGCTTCCCCTTGAATCTATATTGCATAACCAGCTATTAAAGGTCCAGTTTATATCTACATGAGTACCTAACCATTGAATTCCCAATACCATATTACAACTTCCTAAAGAAAGCAATAGTACATTTGTAGTAAACTCAGTTTTCTATAACCTCCATTTATACAGATGTATTAGAAAGGAAGTTGAGCCCCATATGCTACCGTAACTGGTTTATGTGTAATAGGTTTGAGCTTACACCTTAATTGTTGGTTTATACCCTATAGCTAATCAATTAGTTATAATTTAGTGATAAAATAATTTAAAGACATTCTTTATCTTGTACCTGTTTAAATGTATATGATAAAGTCCATGGGATAATTATATATTGCAAATTAAATTATAATGACATTCATATTGTATTTATGTCTTATCCCTAAATTGTTCTTAATCATTGTTCTATTAAGATTGGACGTTAATAAAATGTAAAAAGATTAACACACATTATGTTTTTCCTTATGAAGGAAGTAGTCAATAAAAGTAAAAATAAATTTTAAAAAATATATACAAAACACCAATTAAAATCAAGAACAAAAACTAAAACACTGTACCCTACGACAACAACACCAAAATTGCGATTGTACATCGTAATACTATACAAAATAACTAGACCTAAAACTATTGCTACTCATGAGTCTAGGTCAATCCACAGAGAGTGTGTGTAAAGCTTTTGAAATGAAAAGAATTGGTATTTATATAATGAAAATAAACTAACGAAAACAAATTAAAAAAAACTTTAAAAAATGATGAAAAGTGATGAATGCGTTAGGGATTCGATCTTCGATTTAATCTCAACCTACACACAAATAAGTATATTTCATTGTTTTGTTTTTCTCATACCTCTCCTAGCAACTATTGATTATAGATTAACAACAAGCTCTGTTAATCTCGGTCTTCCCTTAGGTCGTATTTAATTAAAAAAAAGCTCTTTAATTAAACCTAACTATCGTATAATATAAAACAAGCTTTATATTTAATCGGACAGTTGCATTATGAATAAGGAAAACAGAACAATCTAGGCAACAACTATATAAGCTAAGGTTATTTAACCTATGTTACGTTATTCCTAATAATTCAACGTCATTAATAGCCACAAACGAATCTAAAACATAATGATTACGTGTTATATTGAAGATTCTAGCAATGAATTTTCATAAATAAAATCTAACGAATGCATTCAGATTATCTTTACACAATCAATAGACACAGAACAACGATAATAATCTATAAAGAGAGGGATTCAACATTACAAAATGATCAGATATGCTTAACTGTATTCTTTGTCGTCAATTTTACCTCCAAACTGAAACCAAGCTAGGGAAGCTTAGCCCTCTATGGGTCTCTAAGGTATGCATGCTCTGCACCTCATTTTGATCCCAAAGCAATTCACCACGATTCCTCTCGTTTCTGTGTCATCATGTTCTACTTATAGTGAAAAATTAGGTTTGGGGTGCCAGGTCACAAAAGTCGTGCCCATGCATGGTTGAGTCACGACCATGAACTTGAGTCGTGACAACTTGAGTCACATCCATGCATGTTGAGTGACCATGACTTTTGAGTCTTAGTTGTGCATCTTGAGTCACTCCCATGACAACTTGTGTCATGGCTCTGACTTACAATACTCATGACTGTGACTTGATATTCATGGTTGTAAGCGTGCACTGCACTGCACCATATACATAGACAAGAATGAAGGAGATTGTAAGGTAAAACATAAAGAAAATGCCACCTTTTAGTTAAATATAAACTAACACACAGTTATATGCTAGACCGTGTATCTATTGAATAAGAAACTAATAGATAAACATTCTGATATATAGGTAAAAGTGAGGTTATATGGTGAAGATAAGAGAAACAAAAAGTTAAATGACTTGAGATATAGCAATATCTTAGCATATTTCTAATTCTAGAAAAGTAATAGAAATTTTCAAAGGCTTGTCTCAACCTGTGTCCCTTTTTATATTTCAGATAGAAAGTTATATGTTCTAGGTCACGATTGTGTCTTGGAACATCTCTATAGCAAACATAATTTATAAGAAATGGCAAAATTTTAGATTTTGTTTTTTTTTCACTTTTACTAGAATAGTAAGTGTCTACCCAAGGAAAGTATAAAAGTACATTCAAATATCAGTTTCAATATAGAGAGACCTTAATTCATTTTGGAGAAGTGATAACCGATAAAGGGTCGATAATTTAATCAAGGGATGCCTTAAAATGAGTTTTCCTTTCTTTCAATTATTATTTTCATATTTTCAATGATGATTTGTGGCTAATTATAGTTATATCTAGATTACCTGAAACCTTTATAGTTTTTTACATATTTTGATTAAATTTAAATAAATGTGTATCTATTTGAGAATTATATGTGTTATTTATTGCCATATACAAGTGAGAGCTTAAGTCTTATTTAATTTACATATAAACATAGTTGAGAGAATCTATATGAAAAATATCTTTGACATTTATATTAAAGATTAAATAAGGATCTAAAGATAGACCTACATGACCTTTTTAGTATTAAGGCAACCTTTTACAAGGTTTTAAAGAATATAATGCAACTTTAAATAAGTTACTGAGATAAAGATATCAATTAACCTATTTAAGAGTACATGGTTGTACATCGAGAGGTTATGGATCATTATTCTAGGAGCCTTCACCGATCCAACAATATAATTCCTATAATGGCATAATCATATACATCGAAGTTAGGAAGAAATCTTGTATAGGTATTTACTTATATTGATATTTCTATTTGATTATTATTGTGATTTTTTATAATGACTTAGAGAAGTGAATATTAGTTTAGTTTTAGTTTAATCAATCAACAATTTATTTTATCTATTAGTTAGTTAAATTTTAGAGGATTAGATCCATTATTTTTCAACTCCTTATGGGATGAAGCCCTGCTATCACTTTACTAGCACTAAATGATAAGTATACTATTCTAAATTGAGTATTAGAATAGTAAGGTCTCACTATGTTTAACGTCGTTATTAGGGAGCAAGGCAATATTGAAAATATTTAAAGATTATTATCCTATTTTTTGTTTTTTTGTTTTATTTTGAATAATTTTTTATTATGCTCGTGCAAATTTAACAGTAGGCATGTAACTTTTGGTGTATGACTAGAAATAATTCCTAAGTTTTACAGAAGAAGATCTACAGATAGAAAGGACACTTTCATAGATATGTAAAGAGAGGAGGAGAACTATTTTCTAAATGGATCACCACCAAGTCATTATAGAAGGAAAACATAAAACTATGCTTCACTATATGATGCCATTTTAATAAGGATGAGCAATTTTGAGATGAAACATAACATTATACATATATTACAAGAGTTTGAAAATTTTAACAGGTTACCATATGAGAATCTTAATGCACATATATCTAATTTCTTAGAGATATATGACATATTTAAAGTCAAAGGAGTAATGGACGAAGACATCAAGTTGAAGTTGTTCCCTATTTTAACTATAAGATTAGGTTGAATGATGGTTAGAAGGATGACTTGTCTTCAATCACTATATGGGATAACTTATTGGAGAAATTTTTGGCTATTAGAGAAATTTTTGGCTAAGTATTTCCCACTAGAAAAACTACCAAATTAAGAAATGATATCTCTACTTATCAACAGTTGGATAATGAAACATTATACGAGTCATAGGAGAGATACAAGGACTTGTTTAAGAGGTGTCCGCACCATATACTCTGCATACAAGTTTAAACTTTCTAAAATGGTGTAGACTATGTAATAAAATAGATGGTAGATGCATTTACTAAAGGGACTTTGAACAAAAAGACTCCAAAAGTTGTTTTAGACTTAATTGAGGAGATTACCATGAATAAATGAAAATTAAGTCAGGCTAGGAAACTTATGGTAGCATGAATTCACACTATGAGTGTGATCATATTGTTGGAAACTCTTATGGAAGCAATTTTAATAAAGACTAATGGCCTTGCTAAAGCAACAAGACAATCTTAAGCATTATTTTGTGAGCAATGTGGAGGAGGTCATATAAGCATTTATATTAAATGGATAGTCTCTTCGTGAACTCAAATGAGAATTCATATAGTAACTTATACAATCCATAATGAGAAAATCATTCTCATTAGATAGAAAAGGAATAAGGAGAGATATTTTAAATAATGATAATAAAAATAAAAAAGAAACAAAAATTAGGTTAATAAGAAAGATCTCACCCAAAAGAATGAACCAAAAGAGAAAACAAAAGTACTAAAGAAACTTAAAGGAACATTAATACCTTTTTAAAATATTTTAATTTTATTTATTTCATCAATGATTTTTCAAAAGCTATATACAAAAGCATGCATGTTTCACTTCTCAACCTTATCTTATAAATTTTTTCATTTCATATTTGAAAGTTGAAAATTAAGGACAAGGATATTAAGTAATAAAAATCATCATCATCATCATCATCATCACCCAGTCTGAAATCCCGCATTGAAGCGGGGTCTGGGGAGGTCCGATAGTACG
>JAOQMS010000178.1:12387548-12419384 GCA_027563885.1 Erythroxylum longipes
TATATATATATATATGTATTACAAAAACCTGTAAAAGTATAAATAAGAAAGAATACCCTATTTTTTCATGAAATTTATCCGTTTTTAACATCTTGGTTCTCTATAAACCTATCCAAATGAAGTGTAGGAATCTTTGCATTACCATCTTATTCCCCTTTGAAAGGAATGAGTGCATTGTAAAGCATACATATTACATAGTTAATTTTAAAGTAAAAGCACATAATCTGGACAGGATAGGATAGGATAGGATAGGAAAAAGTATAAATTCCATAAACTTTTAATTTTTTTATAAGGCCTACTTTATCCAAATTAAATTCTAAAATTTATAAACTACACTATTAGAAAGCATCCACAATACTTTGCAAGTTGGATTGGATCTCAATGGCATGTGCATCATTCCCTTGTATTAAAAGCATGTTGTTCAAAAACAATAGACGTTTGTAATAGTTGTTTGTTGTTTTCATTCCTTTGTATGCCAAAAAAAGAAAAAAACCTATTGTTCATAAACAAACTCAACTATAGTACCTCGGCCCGGGCTGGTCATGAAAATTGTTTAAGAAGCACGCACATACCGACATTCCCCTGAACAAGATCCATCATTCTCTTTCTTCGAAACTTAGCCACACCTTATCCACACATACTCTTCTGATTCTACCCGCATAAGCAAATAAAAATAATAATGAAAATAACAAATATTCCTATGCTACGTAGCTTTGGACTTGGAGAGAAACAAAAATGGCAGTGGCATCTTCCCTACCTTGCATCAATATCCCAAACCCATCACTATCTTGCTCCTCTCCATGTTCATCTTCATTACCACCTTCGACTTCTTGTTTTAGATTACCGACTAATACTGCATCTATCAAGGCCTATGCTGCTGTTACCATAAGGAGCTCTCAAGCTGAGGGGCCTATTAGGAGACCTGTGGCACCTCCGCTTAGAGAGCAGCCTTCACCTCCAGCGAAGCCAATTCCTCCTTATTCACCTCCCTCATCTCCTGCTCCTCCTCCTCCCAGACCAGTGAATATGGGAGACAAGAATGCTATTACCTTGGAGTTCCAGCGGAAAAAGGCCAAAGAGCTTCAAGATTACTTTAACCAGAAGAAGCTCGAGGAAGCAAATCAAGGTCCCTTCTTTGGGTTCCTTGGAAAGAATGAGATTATCAATGGAAGGTAATGACTTCTCCTTTTCTTAAATTACTAAAAGCTTCCAACTTATTGTCTTTTTTGTTTCTCTTTCTCGATTGGGATAGGTCCTGTCTGAAGTTTGCTTGTGTACTTAGAGCTTGATTACCAGTGGAGCTTTACAATCCCCAGTTCATGTAATACTGTCTTTCGAATAATAAATGAATAATGACAACTGATTAAGAAATTGGGTCAAGTAAAATTGGTGACCAGTTAAGGGATTTGACGTAATTGTCATAATAACGAATAAAAGTCACTTCCCGTTGTTCGAATGCCATTTAGAATTCCTGTAGAAGATAGTCTGGCATAACAAGTTACTTGTACCAACTTCAAAACAAATTTAGTAAGAGGGGTTTGACACTTTATAAAGTTGAATTCGCTGTATTTGTTGTTCTGGTGGCAAAAGGCTGAAATCCATGTCCGACAGCAAAGAAAAAGTTTTAAGTTCTATAGTAGAAACATCAAAACATTTAAGATAATAGTCTTAGGTTTATCTACTGAGTTTATTGACTTGTAGCATTCTAAACAATTATAGCTTCCCCTGGTCATCCTCTTCTATTTCATCTTTCTAGTACTTCCTAGCACTACATACCAAGAGCCAAGCCTACCTGCCATAATAGAATTTTGTTTCTTCTTCACCTCGCTCCAATGGTAGTCCTTCTCTTACTGATGAGTCTATTTCAAGATGTTGAAGGTTAGGCCCCTAAATTATCTCTTATATCTTAGGCTATGTTTGGTTAGACGTAAGGTTTTTAATAGAAATGTAAATGAATGTAATATTAAAAAATTGTTGTTTGGGAGGGATGAAATGATTCAGAATGTAATATAATGAAATGTTGTTTAGAAGATGGATAGAATGAAATGTATAATAATAATGAATGACTATTCCACCCTTGATAGAACAAAACATATGTTAATATATCAAAACACATATTGATAGGTATAATTGGTATTATAAAAAATTATTGAGATTATATTTACTAGTACATATTTATCATTTTACATTCTAGCCTAAACGTTCCAAATCAGAGGTAACTCATTTTTACTGTTTAGGATGGAATAGGATATAATGTGAAACCCTCCCCTCCATCTTATTCCATTCCATTTCATTATAAACCTTTCTCCTATATGATTGAATAATATTTCATTCTATTCTATTACTAATTGTCCTATCAAACGTAGCCTTAGTCCTCAATCTTCTGACTCTAAGTGACAAAATAAAAGATGATTAATAAGAATTTCTTCATAGGTAAGTAGTTTAACATCACTGGAAGTTCAGGAGCAACCTCTCCTTTCTTTCAGGAGCAACCTCTTCTTTCTAATAGGTCTTCAGCATGAGCTCTTGATTCAAATTTTCCATTTCTTGCTAAACACTTGCCATCCCGCTAGCATCGGGCATGGCTTTGGCGTTTAATAGGCCGTAGAGAAATACCATGAATGTGGTTGGGGTTTCAATTTTGTGGCAGTTACTACTTCATCATGTAGCACATAGATTGGAAAATGACTTGACCATTGTATCATCTTCCCCTAATGCTTCATAGAGGGAAGTGCGTGGAACTATATACTATGAAATGGCTTTGTTAAAGAATATTTATAGGGTGGAATAGTGGACAAGAAACTTGTCTCTCCTCTAACATTGGCCGTTGTAAAAGGCCTAGTGGAGCAGATTATGAAACTATATGAAACCAATATTGTTGTGAATTTCGAAAGATAAGATACTTTATCTGAGTCCATTTACTATATCTTTTGATTTGTGCAACAAATGGCTTTATGTTTTGCATTATCCTCATGCATATATGGGGACCAGAATGAGAAAGAAATACAAGTCTTTTATTTCTTCTGAAATCGTTTCTTTTTAAAAAATTTTTGCATGCAATCTCTAGGTAGAAAAAGAAAATTCTTTGTGAGGTCTGGGAGCTGATGTAGGAATTTTGTTTATATCAATAGCTAATCTCTCTGAAGAACTTACCTAGTTTTTACTTTAGGAGTTAATGGATATGAAACTGGCATGGCGTGCAATTTCCGGTAGGATATTCTCATTTGAGGGTCGCATCTCTGTTTTGGTAATTGAAGGTGTAATGGACTTTCCATAGATTCTTTGAGCTTAGTTTCATGTCATTTTGCATAAATGAACTCATTAGCTTATTTTGATAAATAACATGCTGGATTTTATGGCTTTAAAATGTGATATTCTCTGCATATCTTTTCTTGGGATTTTGTTGAACAGATGGGCGATGTTTGGTTTTGCTGTTGGGATGCTAACAGAGTATGCAACAGGCTCAGACTTTGTTGATCAAGTAAAGATCCTTCTTTCCAATTTCGGTATAATCGATCTTGAATGAATCAATTCATAAACCTTCCGAGCCATGTATACTTTTCCATTCTAAAATTAACCCTTCATCCCCACAGCCATCTATACATTTTTAACTTGCGTAATTCAATTTGTGTAGCACCTCTAATGTTGTTAAAACTCCAATGATTTGTTTTTGACATTGAAATGATGAAATTGCCTTCCATAATTTGTATACTCACTGTTAACTTTGATCTATAAGTGAACAAGTTTTGGGGTCATTTTCTGCTGCCCTGATAAGGTGAAAAAGCTTCCCAATTCTCTCTAATCATCATCCGAAATCACGAGGGAATGAATGAACCAATTTCATATAAAAGCTGCTGGTTTGCTCTCAGTCCACCGACATGCATTCACCGACATGCATTTTTCGGGGAAGCTTAAATTTGGTTAGTCTGCCACCTTAATTTCAGTTGGAGAATTACATATAATAATTGAAGGTTTAAAGATTTAATTTGTATTTTACTAATGATAGTATGATTTTGAAATATTTAGAAGACAATTTAGCATGATCTATAGTTGAAACTTTTCAGTGAACTTAATTGATTAAACACTAAAGTCATTCACCTTTAAAAGTTGAAGGAATAACTTTTTGTTTAATGTTAATTATGAGGTTTTATCATACAAGTCTTAGACCTTTAGGTGATTACTAGTAGGGGACACTATAACAAGCACTACATTTAACCACGAAAATAAATACCACATTGTCGCAAATTAGTACTTGCCACAGAAAAAAATAGTCGCCCTAATCGTCACCGAATCTTGATAGTAAAATAATATCTGTGATATTTCATTAAGATCATCGTTAACACCTTTTTTCGACACAAAAAATTCGACAGTAAAAAATATAACAGACGAGAACAAAGAACGTCGTACATAGTGTTTTATAATTTTTTTGTTTCGTAGCTAAAAGTTTTTCCCTACCGTAATCATAAGTAATTATTTTTAGTGACAATTTTTTTTTGGTAGCAGAATAGTTTTAGCTACTAATTGTTTGTTGTAGGGCAATGTTTTTAGAGACGTTCATGCAAACGTAGATAAAAACTTTTTGTGGCGATTTAGTTTTGATAACTAATAATTTTTAGTGACGATTCTGTTTTTGTAGCAGAATAGTTTTAGTTACTAATTTGTGGTTGTAGCAAAATGTTTTTAGGGATGTTTTTGTAAACGTAAGTAACAATTTTTTGTGACGATTTTGTTTTGGTAGCTAATATTATTTAGCGACAAAATTTAATTTTGAATTTAAATATTATTATAATTATTAAGAACAAATTTATTTTAATTTATTACAATTTTTAAGACAGTTTGAAATATAAAAATGATTCATTTTATACTTAATGTTAGTGACATATTTTTTAAATAATAATAAATTGAAATAAAATAAACATATAAAATGTAATGCATTATGAAAAAAATATTTACACCATTTACAAACTAAGAGTTTTCGTCTGAGTCATTACTACTAACATATGTAGAATTTAGTAATTGTTTAATCATTTTTTAAGCTTGTTCACTTCTTTAATGTTACGATCTAACTTAGTCTTTAGTTGTTGGTTCTTCTCTTGAAGCCCCGTCACATATGCCGGTCGTGGTGAAGATGCGCCAATAGGCTTAAGGTCATACCCAAGATCTTTAATATAGCCTGATTTTGTACCAAGGATGTTACAAATATCATCGACATTGGGTTTATTCCCTTCAGACAATGACGTCTGCAACAACTCCTGCATCTTGTCATACAATTTAAAGTACAAAATCGAGTTAAATAAAAAATTATTACTTAATATTACATAGAAAAATAAATTGTAATATTAATTTGTTTGTACTTACATAATTACTTTGTGCCTCTGCAGATGTCCAACCTTGACTTTCCTTGTAGTGTGTTAGCTTGTACATTGTGTTTGACTTTATAATATGAATTTAAAAAATTATAACCAATTAGAATTTATTGTATTAAGAAATAGAGTAATAAATTGAAAATATTACACTTTCAAATTCTCGTCGGACGATGACAAATGATTTGGAGTTGGTGTTATAAAGAGTCTTCATTTTGCTTTGTTAACCTTAGCTTTCTCACGCTTTTCCTAAATTAAGAGAAGTGGTCATGAGATGTATAAACAAATTAATGGAAGGAAATTTGAAGAGAAAAAAACAAACCTGAACCTTTATTGAGGCCTAATAATCACACATTTCACTCCAATTTTCTAGAGTCACCCGTTCTGAAACATGTTCCTTGTCTCTTCATCGGAAGTGAAAGACTAGTAATATTTATGAAGTTGATGTCGATGATTCTTTACCCTTTATTTCAACAGTGAACTAACACTGCTTGAAACCTCAGGCGTGTCAATATTAACGATATTGAGCTTCATCTGTGAAAAACACGTATCAGTTAAGTTATTGTTTTTTGTAAGTAAAATCGCAATACATATAGTAAAATGAATTGAAATATTACTGAAACTTTGTCCAAAGCATTTTGGAGCAAGTTATCTTCCTTCAACTGCCTGACATACTGAAGGCAAGGCAACTCATTCCTCACAACGACGCCCAACTCACTGGCTAATTTTGTAGCTTGGATCTTATCCACTAGGCAACGTTGCGTGAGGTCAATTGTCACAGACAACTTTGTGTTCATTGCAACATTCATGAGTTGCAACTTAGCTCCTTTTGTCTTACCTTTACCTCGTTTTCTGATACCAGTATTAAAACTTGAAAAAATCATAATAAGAAAAATACACTAAATAAGTAATGAGTAATTTCAACGTAAATGTAAATATGTTTGGTTAACAACAATAGACCTAAAGATCCCTCATGACTAGCAGACGATGCTGGTAAAGGTTGTTGCTGACTTTCTTCATTCGATGATGCAATTGCTGGTTGTTCTGTGGGAGAATCTTTATCTACCTTTACTACCCTCTTTTCTTTGTTTCTACCAAGTGCCATTACAATGAACTTGTGTAAAATGAAATATGAATATAACGTATAATTGTAAATGAAAAATAAAATATTAAGTGAAACATTAAAAATATGCTTGTAGTCATAGTAGATTAACATAAGTAAAATATTAACAACATAAGGAAATTATCTTCTTAACATTTCAAACAACATAAATAATTTATTTACATTTAATTATCATGATCAAGATTTTGAAAATCATCATCATCTGCAAAAATATAAGTGAAATATTAAAAATATGATTGTAGTCATCGTAAATTAACATAAGTAAAACATCAATAACAAGTTTTGGGGTCATTTTCTACTATCCTGATAAGGTGAAAAAGCTTCCCAATTCTCTCGAATCATCATCCGAAATCATGAGGGAATAAATGAACCAATTTCATATAAAAGCTGCTGAGTTTGCTCTCAGTCCATCGACATGTATTTTGCGGGGAAGCTTAAATTTGGTTAGTCTGCCACCTTAATTTGAGTTGGAGAATCACATATGATAATTGAGGGTTTAGAGATTTAATTTGTATTTTACTAATGATGGTATGATTTTGAAATATTTGAAAGATAATTTAGCATGATCTATAGTTGAAACTTTTCAGTGAACTTAATTGATTAAACACTAAAGTCATTCACCTTTAAAAGTTGAAGGAATAACTTTTTGTTTAATGTTAATTATGAGGTTTTATCATACAAGTCTTAGACCTTTAGGTGATTACTAGTAGGGGACACTATAACAAGCACTACATTTAACTAAGAAAATAAATACCACATTGTCGCAAATTAGTACTTGCCACGAAAAAAAATAGTTGCCTTAATCATCACTGAATCTTGATAGTAAAACAACATCTGCGACATTTCACTAAAATCATCGCCAACACCTTTTTTCGACACAAAAAATTCGTCGGTAAAAAATATAACAGAGGGGAACAAAGAACGTCATACATAGTGTTTTACAATTTTTTTGTTTCGTAGCTAAAAGTTTTTCCCTGCTATACTGTAGTCGTAAGTAATTATTATTAGTGACGATTTCTTTTTGGTAGCAAAATAGTTTTAGCTAGTAATTGTTTGTTATAGGGAAATGGCTTTAGAGACGTTCCTGCAAACGTAGATAAAAACTTTTTGTGGCGATTTAGTTTTGGTAGCTAATAGTTTTTTGTGACGATTTTGTTTTTGTAGCAGAATAGTTTTAGCTACTAATTTGTGGTTGTAGCAAAATATTTTTTGGGATGTTTTTATAAACGTAGGTAACAATTTTTTGTGACAATTTTGTTTTGGTAGCTAATATTATTTAGGGACAAAATTTAATTTTGAATTTAAATATTATTATAATTATTAAGAACAAATTTAATTTAATTTATTACAATTTTTAAGACAGTTTGAAATATAAAAATGATTCATTTTATAATTAATGTTAGTGACATATTTTTTAAATAATAATAAATTGAAATAAAATAAACATATAAAATAGAATGCATTATGAAAAAAAAATATTTACACATCATTTACAAACTAAGAGTCTTCGTTTGAGTCACTACTACTAACATATGCAGAATTTAGTAATTGTTTAATCATTTTTAAAGCTTGTTCACTTCTTTAATATTATGATCTAACTTAGTCTTTAGTTGTTAGTTCTTCTCTTGAAGCGCCGTCACATATACTGGTCGTGATGAAGATGCACCAATAGGCTTAAGGTCATACTCAAGATCTTTGATATAGCCCAATTTTGTACCAACGACGTTACAAATATCATCGACATTGGGTTTATTCCCTTCAGACAATGACGTTTGCAACAACTCCTACATCTTGTCCTATAATTTAAAGTACAAAATCGAGTTAAATAAATACTTAATATTACATAGAAAAATAAATTGTAATATTAATTTGTTTGTATTTACATAATTACTTTGTGCCTCTGCAGATGTCCAGCCTTGACCTTCCTTGTAGTGTGTTAGCTTGTGCATTGTGTTTGACTCTATAATATGAATTTAAAAAATTATAACCAATTAGAATTTATTGTATTAAGAAATAGAATAATAAATTGAAAACATTACACTTTCGAATTCTTATCGGACGATGACAAATGATTTGGAGCTGATGTTATGAAGAGTCTTCATTTTGCTTTGTTAACTTTAGCTTTCTCACACTTTTCCTAAGTTAAGAGAAGTGGTCATGAGATGTATAAACAAAACTAATGGAAGGAAATTTGAAGAGAAAAAAACAAACCTGAACCTTCATTGAGGCCCAATAATCACACATTTCACTCCAATTCTCTAGAGTCACCCATTTCGGAACATGTATCCTTGTCTCTTCATCGGAAGCGAAAGACTGGTAGTATTTATGAAGTCGATGTCGATGATCCTTTACCCTTTGTTTCAACAGTAAACTAACACTGCATGAAACCTCAGGCGTGTCAATATTAACGATATTGAGCTTCATCTGTGAAAAACACGTATCAATTAAGTTATTATTTTTTGTAAGTAAAATCGCAATAAATATATTAAAATGAATTGAAATATTATTGAAACTTTGTCCAAAGCATTTTGGAGCAAGTTGTCTTTCTTAAACTTCCTGACATACTGAAGGCAAGGCAACTCATTCCTCACAACGACGCCCAACTCAGTGGCTAATTTTGTAGCTTGGATCTTATCCACTAGGCAACGTTGCGTGGGGTCAATTGTCACAGACAACTTGGTGTTCATTGCAACATTCATGAGTTGCAACTTAGCTCCTTTTGTCTTACGTTTACCTCATTTTCTGATGCCAGTATTAAAACTTGAAAGAATCATAATGAGAAAAACACACTAAATATGTAATGAGTAATTTCAACATAAATGTAAATATGTTTGGTTAACAACAATATACTTAAAGATCTCTCATGACTAGCAGACGATGTTGGTAAAGGTTGTTGCTGACTTTCTTCATTCGATGATGCAATTGCTGGTTGTTCTGTGGAAGAAACTTCATCTACCTTTACTACCCACTTTCCCTTGTTTCTACCAGGTGCCATTACAATGAACCTGTGTAAAATGAAATATGAATATAACATATAATTGTAAATGAAAAATAAAATATTAAGTGCAACATTAAAAATATGCTTGTAGTCATAGTAGATTAACATAAGTAAAATATCAACAACATAAGAAAATTATCTTCTTAACATTTCAAACAATATAAATAATTTATTTACATTTAATCATCATAATCAAGATTTTGAAAATCATCATCATCTGCAAAAATATAAGTGAAATATTAAAAATATGCTTGTAGTCATCGTAAATTAACATAAGTAAAACATCAATAACATAAGGCAATTATCTTCTTAACATTTCAAAAAATACAAACAATTTATTTACATTCAATCATCATGATCAAGATTTTTAAAATCATCGTCATTAAGTACATTATCATTTGATTCTTCATCAGTAATATATTCGAGCAAAGTATGGTCATTGTCATTTAAGTCATCATAAGTATGGTCTTCATCTGTTTGTAAGATAAGATGAGCTTGGACTTCATCTAGTTGAACTATGTTGGCTCGACATCTCTCCTTTGGAATAATGATATATTTGCATCTTCTACTAGAATGCCTTCGTTATTGAACTCCAATCCAATATCTTGATAGACTTCATCTGCATCCTCATCTAATTCACCAATATCCCTTTCACAAAAATCAAAGACATTCCTTTGTTGAAACTTTTGAATAACCTTCCAATTGCTACCCAATGTAGTATTGTTGACGTAGAAAACTTGTTTGACTTAACTTGTAAAGACAAAAGTAGGCATGTAAATGGGTCAGGCCGAGCCGAGCTGCATGGTGGCCCGCAGGCTGGCTAGTGGCCCGCGCGGGTCGGGATGGGCTAGCTCGTGGCCCTAGCTATGGCTCGCTAGGCCACGGGCGGGGCGGCCCGTCTATTTATTAAAAAAAAATCAAAACGACATCGTTTAGGAAAAAAGGGGAGGGCCACGGGCCAACCGGGCCATAATTAACATCCCTAGATAAAAGGATCATTATCATACCACGTCTTATTAATATTTATGCTAGTAATATGCCCGTTCACTCTCATGTCAGTTAGATCAAACCATTTGCATTTAAGTAGAACAACCTTCTTATCTTTGATGTAGTGCAACTTTATTATTTCAGAGATAATACCATAGAAGTCAATGATTTCATCGTCATGACATCCTTCAACTACAACCCCACTATTTTGACTGCTAACTCGACCATCTCGATCTTGTATGTGAAATCTCACCCCATTAATAATGCAACTTATGTATTTCTTCCCACAAATATAAGAATCATATGCCAAACTATATAATATTGTTGTCGCTTCTTGTATGTTACGGTTATGTAACTTTATTCTCAATACAACAAATTAAAAATAAATATGAGGATGAGACATATTCTCATATTTTTGTAATATGTAATCAATATGAAACTTACTAGATTTCTAAATCATGATGTAAACTTCTGCCTATGTCTTTCTTCAACATTATTGATTCATTTGCTGCGAATTGTGTCTTGTGCTCTCTATTTTAAAAAAAAAGACAATAAGATCTCAGAGTTAATGAAGAAAATTTTAATATGATTGTTTGAATGAAAAGTAATATACGTATTCCATGTATGTATCGACGTTCTTGCAATTGTTCAAAATATATCAATAGGCAATTTCGAATTCTTTTTTAGTTAACTCGACATATTTACCCTCACCAAGTGGCCTAACTTCTAAGGAGAAAATAGACAACCCAACATCGTCATTAAAATCAAAGTTACGTTCTGGTGTATTAAATCTTGTCTCCACACCAGTTAAGTATATTGAAAAAAAATTCAAGCATTCATTTGCTATATAAGCCTCTGCAATAGACCCCTCTAGTCGAGCTCTGTTACGTACATAATGCTTAAGAGAGCATAAAAACCTAAACATAAAGAATCATAAACTTAAGAATTGTTACAAACAAATAACATAGAAAAACTTATTGAATTTAATATGAATTATCTTTCAATCGAAAACATCCATCAAAATTGAACCAGTTTATAAAGTTTTACTTTATATGGTAATTGAATTGCTAAATGAACCATAACATCAAAAAACGATGGAGGGAGTAATAATTCAAGCTTACATAAAATCAAGGCTATGTTTTTTTCCAATTTATCAAGCTCTTCAACTTTAAGTGTCTTGCAATATAATTGCTTAAAAAACTCTCCCACTTGACCCAAAGTAACGGACATATCCTTCGACAAACGCCCACATATTCCAATAGAAAGTAGTCATTGCAAAAGTACATGACAATCATGACTTTTTAATTCTAACACTTTTTCCTCTTTAACATTCACACAAGGACCTATATTAGATGCATACCCATCAAAAAATTTGACTAATTGGAGGAATTGACAGAATGATTGTTTATCACTTTTTGACATGTTGTAAAAAATAGGGAGAATAAAGTATGATCCATCACTTCTTCTTTTCAAATGCCAATCCTTTCTAATATTCATGTCTTCCAAGTCGAGTCTAGCCTTAATAATGTCTTTGGATCTCCCATCAGTTCCCATGACAGTCTCTAAAATAGACTCACAAATGTTTTTCTCAATATGCATGACATCAAGATTGTGCCTCAACAATAATTCCTTCGAATATGGCAAGTTGAAAATTATGCTCTTTTTTTTTTCTAATTCAGTTCAATATCATTTCTCTTATGCTTTATATTTCTTGGGTGTTTGCCAGGTGTAATGTCACCCAAATGTGAGAGCTAATAAACAAGATCATCACCGGATAACTGCATCGGAGCTTCACCCAACTCTATTGTGCCATTAAACTGTTTACTTTTTCACCATCTATGCTCATGTTCCAAATAACGACGATGACCCGTATAACATATTTTACTTCGTATCCTTCTTGAATATTTTTTATGGTTACACACAGGATAAGCCATATACCCTTTAGTGCTCCATCCAGAAAAATTCCCTTAAGTTGGGAAATCATCTATAGTACACAAAACAGCAGCATGCTTTGTAAATGTGTTGCTTTCAACAACATCAAAAGTTTGTAATCCAAATTCCTATAGATCGTTTAAGTCATCAATTAATGGTTGCATGTATACGTTGATGTCCTTACCAAGAGCAGTAAGTCTTGGAATAAGTAAAGACAACAACATAAAAGGCTCCTTCACACATTTCCATAAAGGTAAATTGTATCAGACTAGTATCATCGGCTACATGCTATATGAATTACTCATATTACCGAAAGGATTAAATTCATCTAAGGCCAATTTAAGTCGAACATTACGACAATCTTGTCCAAACCATGGAAACTTTCTATCAAGCTCTTTCCATGCCATTGAGTCTGCTGGATGACGCATAATGTTATCATTGCCAATATATAGACTTATGCCCAAGGGTGGTTCTAAAATATACAAAGAGAAAAGATCTCGATTAATGCCAATTTCCAAATTCTTGCCAATATTTCTTATATACTTGTAAAAACTACACTAGGAATTAATCTATGACAAAAAATCCCTATCCAAGATACTGGACGCAATCAATATGGACTTTGGTATCTAGTAGTTGCATAGTGACTCGTATTATTCACAGTGGAGCATAAAAATGTCCAACACGTGTGCAAAGAAGCTCCTTACACCATAAACATTCCTTGTGCTTGTTGAGAACAAATTAAAAAACAGAAAACATAGATAGGAGAAGGAAGGAACCAAATCATACCTATAGAAAGAAAGTGATTACAGAAAGTTCTTCAAAATTTTCTTCTGAAAAAGACAAAAAACAACATAGAACTCCAAGTGATGATAGAGAATAATAAAGAATTGTGTATATATATAAAAACATAGAAGAGGTTGGAGATGGGAAGTAGGAGCTACTGGTCTTTCAACACCATTTCAAATCGTATAAAACAAGTTGGATTAAAACAGAATAATTATAAGCCCTACAAGACTTTCATCGAACACCTTATAACCATAACATAACACCCATAAAACTTCAACCATTCATTATGTCTGTTCCCTTTCTTCACCATAATTAACACATTCAAACACCCACCCAACAATTATCAATCTCAATCCATTCAAACAACTCAACAACTTATCCTACGTTTGCTACGAAGAACATAGCATTTAATAAACACAACATTAAACACAAACCCATAACAAATCGAAGAAAGACTTACCAGGTTGAGTTTAACTCCAGGGAGACGCTAGATGACAACCAAAGATAATAAGAGAAAGTTGCACAAACAAGGGATGAAAATAGCAGAAAATCAATGGTAGAGAGGAGGGAGAAATGCAGAGGCAGGCTGGCAGGGGAGGGGCTTCAGGTTAAATTTTTGGTAAGGTGGGACGACGTCATTTGTGCTGAAACAAACGACGATGTCACACCTAAAATTTTTTTACCGTTGCAACATTTGGTGACAAAACCATGGTTTGTCATGAAATGCCCAACATTTACAGACCATATTCGATAATTGTCACCAATAAATTTGGAAGACACGAAAAACGACGTAGTTATATTATTCTAATCTTGTACATTTCACCACAAATCTATATTTCGTCACAAAATGTTATACTTTTTCTACAAAAACTAGATAGCATCACAAAATTTACAACATTTTGCTACCAAACTGATGAATCTTTGCCACAACTCAACCTTTAACCTTTTCCAACGGTCACAAATTTCGTCACCTATCACTAAAATTTCGCTACCAATAATATAAAATGTCGCAAAAACCCAACTATTTTCCTTACATTCTTAATTTTCTTAATTAATTAACATATATGAGTTTTTCTTATTATCAATAACAAAATAAAAAATTAATCTTCTCACTTATATATGCAATTAGTCTCCATTTGCTTATTTTTTTAGGAATGACTAATCTTTAAATATAATTTATTATAAATAGTTTTATAATTTTATTACAATGTCTTATAAAATTATTATTATTTATTTTTCTAAATTACAATAATTAAAATGTTTAATTTTTTCAAGTACATTTTTTGAAATTATAATAATTAAAATGTATAATTTTCTGAAAATTGTAAGTCAATTTTATTTATTTAAACAGTCAACAAATTAATTTGCAAATAGTTTTGAATTGAATAGTTTAATTTTTAATTTAAATTATGTTTTATTTGGAATAGGAAAATAAATTTATTACAAATTATTTATGAACTGCTAGGCTTTAGCGACGGACCATGTATTAGTCGCTACTCTGATGTTTGTTAAATAAATACAATATATCATAGGAAATTAATTAATATTACTTCCAAATAATTACAATAAACAATAAATGACATCGTTTACCTAAACTAGAAAAATGACGTCATTTTGTATTAGGTTTTCAAAGACAAAAACATAAAAGCTTACTCCATTCTCGTTCAAGCTGTCAACACCAATCCAAAATCCTCTCTTCTCTTTGGGTTCTATCTTGTGCTCATCACCGTCGAAGAACAATTATTCATTGAATCAGTATTATTCTTTTGTTATATTTTAATCAATGAAGTTTTGCTAAGTTTAACTTATACGGTTAGGTGTTTATTGTGAGTTCTTAATTATGCATTTCATATATGAGTTGTGTTTATGGTTGTGTTTTGAAGATGATTTACTGTCTATCTTTGTTATTTCTTTATTTTTGTCTTCCCAACGACCTTTAATGTTTAATCTCATCAAAGCTTTATTTTTGCATTGATGAAATTGTTTCAAGAGTATTTTACTTTTATTCATTTCCATTAATAATAATATAGAGAAATATAGATAACACTATATTTCTGTACATCAAGAACATAATCATGTCTATTCTACTTTAAATTCTAAATTTTGCATATGATACAAAGTACACAATAGATTTTTGAAATTTTAGTGAGGGTAATTTTCATATCATTAGGCACATTGAAGATGTATAAGTGTTAAACTAGACTAGTTTTACTTATCATCGAAATTGAAGTTAAACATATCATCATTTTATTCTAAATCGAAATTTGCAGAATATACCTCTTAACATTATTAATCAAGGAATGTAGATGTGGGGACTAGTTCCGGATGGCCTTAATTCATTTCGTTGGGAGGAGGGTGGCAAAATTGTCCCTACTAAAAAACTAGCAATGCAGAAAAAATCTCCACTTCATACACTAATCATCATTTGCCTTTCATGGCCGATCTTCTAATTCAAGGTATTTAGTATCATCCGAACAATGTTACTTTCCTTATTATGTACATCTCATTTCCTTTTATAAAGCTATTATATATATTCACATTTGATGGTTTATACTACATGTTGTTTTAAGCTTCCTTGAGTCTCGAAGATGACATGTATGCCCATGAAGGTGGGAGCGATGTCATAACAATTCGTAAAGGATTATGGAAATCGATTTTTTAAAAAAATTCTTCAATTCCATATACTTCGTCTACTCATTCAGGTACGCATGTCACTTCAATTTCGGTTCATTTAAAGGTTTAGTAATATGACAATATCTAAGTTCTATACTGATTGTATTTTAGGTATTAAATCTAAAGACTCATTCATTATATCCTCTACAATTTTAGCTATAGTGGAAAAGCTGTTGTAAGAGGGTGTGAAAAACCTTACACTTGAGGGAAGAACTGTTACTTTTTCAATTGGTGCCTTCAAACGTGCAAGGACCCTTCTCGCGAATCCAGACATCGGGGACTCATTTACCTTTACCAACTCTCATGTCACTTGAAATCGAAATAAATAATTATATCATTTTCATTTATTGAGTCAATCAACTGAACTCAGCTTTAAAGTTGATTTATTGTTGTATCTGTAAGAATTTGTTAAACAACTTCTCTACTAGTTAGGGGTCAAGCTGCGTACTATTGAATATGGACTGTTATTGTTCTGGTTCTATGAATGTATGAATTTTTAAACTTCTAATTCAAAGTTTGTACAACTTCATATATCATATTATTATATTGATAAAATTATTTCATTTTTTATAACTAATTTTTGCAATGTTAGTAAATACTAATGATTAATTAATACTACTGTTTAACACTTAAAATTATGTTGTATGTGTTTTTTTCAATAATACCTTGTGAACATTCAAAACAAATCTCCAATAAAACATATCTTAACTATGATAGATTATAAAACTGTTAGTTTAACAATTTTGGAAAATGTCAACCATTTGGCGACGATTTCTGGAAATCGTCACTGATCTTTTGCAACAATTCATATAGCTAGATTAGTCACCGAATGTTTGACAACCTATGGTGACGTTTTTTGAAAGTGCCGCCATAAGCTTATTTAGCAACGAACATCTAAAATCGTCACCCATTGTGCATCATTTTGTGACATTTTTTCTTAATCATCACTAAATATTTAGCATTTGGTGACGATTTCTGTCATGCGTTGCAAAATGTTTTCCCTTTTTTCACGCTTTTGTATTTGGTCGATAAATGCTTAGTTTTAATGACGACTTGTTTAAATCGTCGCAATATGTTCACTTTTTGCGACTATTTTTTTCGTTGCAAAAGAAAACATCGTTAAATCATCCGTTTGTTGTAATGGGAAGATGAAATATAATTGTAGGTGGAATATAATAAGGGAGGTATTATAATAGGGAACATAAAAGGATAGGTAAGAAATTATATGAATACAACAACAACAATACTCAATAAAAATTAAGCTGACATGTAAGATTTGAGGAAGTTTAGTAGTACATAATTTTAGCCTTAACTAGTAGAGAGGTTGTTTCCATAACTTTAAACATAATGTAATAGGGATGTCGATGCATTACAACATTAACGGTGTAATGTAGCAATAATTATATTGTACCAAACATACTATTAAAATTTATGACCATTTATACTTTAGGTAATATCATTAAGATGCAAATGAGTAGATATAATAAACAAAGCAGTTTCTTAATTAGCTTAACGAGAATAACATTTGAAATTTTTGTAAATAAAATAATGTATCATTTAAAAATATCTATAGTTAGATAAGTGAAGACATAATTGAACTATAATCAAACCTGGAAAAGAATTCAATAATCTTTCAATTTCAATCCGGAGAAAGAGATATTATATTTGACATAGATAATGTGATAATTAGTGTTCTTATTATGCTAAGTTTCCCAATGAGTTCTTTTACTAAAATTTTTCTTATCTTACTTCTTTTATTTCTCAAAATGTCTCAACTGAGAAATTTTTGTTAATTCAATTAATAAAAGTGAAATTATGACATGTTGTGTCAGGATGCTATATTGACAATTATAGTAGGAACATGTCGGCATAAAATGGTACATCTGGTATTATAAAGTTTACCAGGCATGCCATGTTGTCATAATATTGATATGTCATTTGTGTAATTTTCATATCAAAATTCTAAACTAATATAATAATGGTATAATTGGTCTTTTATTATAGTTTTCTATACAACAATACTTTTAATTTTAGGTACGTGAACATATCCTATTATAGTAGTGTAATGATAAATATTGCTTCCACGAAGACTGAGTAAATACTAAGTTTAGCTATACTATTATTATGTAGTCAATAATAAAAAGTACGATTTGATTTAATCCAAACCTAGATTATGGCTTGAGATGATGCCATCATCGGTGAGGAATTGAATATTAATGGAGTCTTGGAGCAAGAGTATCGGAAGTTATACATAGTTTTGTCATTGGAAATTTATAGTAATATTTCGAAAAAAGTATTTATAAAGAGCTTAATTCATAAATGTGTTATATATCTTAGATGCGAAAGGTTTATTACAATAAGGATTGCACAATGAAGCATTTCAATGGTTGAAAAATGGTAAATACGATACGAAGAGTTACGTGGGAAGCAAGGGAAGTAAAAGTAAGGAAGGAATTTTTATTGGGTCAATGTACTATTTAGTATTTTTTATTAAGTGAATAGTTTATAATTTATTTTTATTTTATAGGAGAAGAAGTCCTAAGGCATAAAGAAGTGCCAATAATGGAGATTAATTATGAAAAACTTGTTCTAATATGAAAAGAGATGTAAAATGATGGAACAAAAAAATAGAGAATGTCTCTCAAGGCAAAAAGATATACTCATGAGGGAGAAAGATAGTGATAAGGCTATTCGAAAACATATGGAGGTGCTAATAATGGAGAAAGTTGGTGAAATATTAGTCCCAAGTTGTGAGGAGATGCAAATGCTCGACCAAAAGAAAGGATATTTCCCAAGGCATAAGGAGATGACAATGAGGGAAAATGATAAAGAAGAGGGTGTTGACAGACCACAAGAACTTGCAAGTCAGAGGAAGATGAGGAGGAAGTATAAGCAAATGGTCTTTATTGAATAACATTTTGTTAGATTTTGGTCATATTTTTTTGGTATTTGAAAATTTATTTAAAATGCAAGCAAATAAGGGTTTCAAAGTTAAGCAACAAAATTTCCGCAAGCAAAGAGTTGGTTACTTCTGGGAAGAAATACACATCTCACAAGAGAAGTATAACTTTTAAGTCCATGTACCTTAAGCTCCTCTAAAGAAAACTTCATTTAAAATCTAGAAAATTTAGTAATTATATTACTATAAAATTAATGTTGATGCATATGGTTATGAATATTATCTAATATTTATGCATTATTGGTTGAAATTTTTGTTCAATTTTATAAACAGTGAGTTCGTGAAAAATATTACCTTTTGGAATGAAATTAGCTGATGTCCTTATCATGTTTTAGGCCTATTGAATTATATAACATGGTAGGAAAAATAGATTTAGTTCATAATGTTCTATTTCTTTATGTATATCTTATGGTACGAATATTTTAGAGTTTACAAATAGGTTTTCATCCCTTTTGTTACTTAAGAGTGTGGCTTCCAAAGTTCCTTTGAGGAGATACATAATGGAATGAATGTTTACGATGAGTAATCATTTCCTATAGTTTTTTGTTGTTAAGGAAAAGGGAATAAACATTGTTTAAGAAGTAAATTCAGTGTTGTAATATTATTAGACAGATGTAAAGTAATTGATGAATGAAAACGTTGATAAATGTTTACATGCATTGTTTCCACATATGCAAGGCATGTTGGAAAGAATTTAGAGATTGACATTAATATAAACTTAATTCGCTTGGTAAATATATGTTTTATGTTTGTGTTGGCATTGATGCATAAATTAATAGTTTAGATAATATATTAGTGCTTAATACTTTGACATTAATATAAACTTAATTCGCTTGCTAAGTATATGTTTTATGTTTGTGTTAGCATTGATGCATAAATTAATTGTTTAGATAATATATTAGTGCTTAATACTTTTATACACATAGTTTTTCTTTCTTATACTTTTGAACAAGCATTGGTGGTGTTATTGCATTTCATTGCAAGAAATGGAGATAATGATCATTGACATTATTGGTTATGAGGAGGTTTTTAAGAAGTTGTATAGAGCGCTAGTGGCTTACAACAATTTCTTTTACTACGCGTTACAATAAAAAAATCCTATCATATTATGCCTAATATAATGACATATTAGTGTAGTGCTATAAATGCGTATCTTGTGGTAGGTTTCAGTGCATTCTGGTCTCGAATGTGATGAAAATAATTTAGTGGTCCACATTTCCTATCTCTTATGAAAAATAATTCCTAAGACAGTTGAATAAGTAAGCAAAACATTAAGTTTATCTATTCTTGTATGTAAAACAAGGTCTCTTTATTATACATTGTTCCTGAGTTCAATTATAGAGGTTGATTGAAATTTTGCCTTTTTATGTATATTAATAAATAAAGTGAAGAATGTGGGATTTACCTTTTTTTTTGGCCTTGGACTTTTGGTATAGGTACTAGAAACTTATGTTGAAACGCTAAAGTTAAATATTTTTTTATGGTGTTTCATATTTTTATATTATTGCTGACATATATGTTTTGTAATGGAAGGAGTTAATAGAAGCACATATGTAATAGGGTGACTTCAAGTGATTTCAATTCTTTACATGGTCTACACAACCTCTTATAACTAAAATTTTGAATAAAATCATGGAACAAAACTTATAGATTTTGTTATTTTACATAATACATATTAATATTTTTCATTTAACATGATATTATCTTACATCGATGAAGATATTATGAATCAAGAACTCAAACAAAGCATATCCATCTCAAATGAAGAGACAAGCCACAAATGCTAATATGGACACATTTATAATATAATTAACAATAAAAAGAGAAAAGTTTGTTCAAGGAAGATGATAAGGTTTCCAATCTAAACACCAGTAGTGACATTTTGTGGCTTCCCAAGTATGAAATTAACTCCATCCAAAAATTATGTCAACAGTGACCAATAACCATTATGCACTTTATAATTAAGGGAAAATATAATTAACACGAACATAACATATTGGATTTAGACAAATATTTGTAGTTCTTTTGTTAGATATGTCTTGAATTTGTAATGGAGAGTGAAATCATAGAAGGATCAATGTTAGTATATGAGATGGGACTGACGCTATAATTGTACAGGTTAGAGATAATTGACTGAGTATGTAAAAACCATACCTAAAACTATACTATACCACTACTTTGTACATCTAGTAATACTAGTATTTATAATAAATACCATCCTAATTTTAAAATTATCTTTCTAATTAATTAATATGGTTTCTAATGTGACTTCTCACCAGTTACAAATAATCATATTTTTCCTTAAATTAAAATCTTGATAGTCAACACACAAGATTAGTTTTTACAAAGATAGTTATTTTTTAAATTGGTGGAAATTAATGTTTGATCATTTTAATTTTTTTAAAAACTTTGTATGAAAATGAGTGAAATACATCAATTAGCAAACGTCATGGTGTTAAGGAAAGAATAAAAGGTTTAACAAATAAAGGAAAGCATTGTAAGAGTTAAAGTACCTTATACTTTTGTTCAATAGTAGACGTCACTTGAAAAGGTATAAAATCCTACAATAAATAGATTTTAAACAAAATGTCCTTATCTAACCATTCAGCCTTGTACAAATAAGTTTGTCTATGGAACTTATGGATATAGTTAACAACGTGAGCTTCACCAAATTTTTTAATTATATCAAGAGGTATATAATAAACTGATACTAAAAATTTTAACAACCTTTAAGTTTAATAGAGATGTTGGAATGGAAGAGCCTAATGCTATTAAGTTTCGAATGGGTGGTACTAATTTCATGATTTTAATTGAGAAATTTATTATGAAAATTGAATTTGGATATCAAGACTACTTAAAAATAATTGCAAGTTAATGTTTTTCAATTTACTTTCCTAAGGACATATATATAGCTAGTGAGTTTTGGCGTAAAATCCCTCATGGAACCTATGATGATAAGCCTAAATAACTAAGGGATCATACATTAAATCACCATTATTATGATTTTTGCATTGTGCACAATTGCCTATATCATTTTTGAATGGAAGAAGAGTAGGAGGATGGTGACTCTATATGATTTGTTTTATTTATATTTCTTTTTTAAACATCATTATTGCAATTTTTGGCATTATATTTTGCAAAATAGTGAAATACAATGGTTGTGAGAAAGAAAGGTGCAATATATGGTGCATCCTAAATTATGCAATTAGAAAGGAACTTACGGTTATTTAATATGTTTCCTCAAAGGAGCATTATATGTATAATGCTTGACCTAGACATTAAAACTATGTGGCATGTAAAGATTGTTAAAAATGGTTAGGGAAGAATATGTTTTAAATGTTGTTAAAGATGTTGAGGTTAGTGTTGATGAAAAAATGATGGAAGATGATGTTAATAGTTCTATTATTAAATGCCAAATCATTATAAGAAAGAAGAATCAATAAACATGAACATTTTCTAGCCATCAATTCAAACAATTTTGGAGAACATTTAGAGGGAACAAAAAAAAGGGTCCTTTAAACATTTAAAGAGATGCAACAAAAGCAAGAGGATAAAAATATCCAATTAAGGTTAATGGACTAAACTATAAGAGGTGTTTGCTCCTATATTGGATATGAACCACCACTAATGCCTTTCTTATCTCGATTTAAATAACACCATGATGAAACTAAAGGAGGATCCTCTAAACACTTAGAGAGATGTAAGAACTACAAAAAGATCAAAATATTTGAATAGAGTGGATGGAATAGAATATAAAATGATAGTTCTACTTTAAAATTTGTTCATTAATGTTGTATTTTATGTTCTCCTATATTATGCAATGTTATTTGTATTCTAAAAAATGTAAATACAAACATCACTAAATAATATTGTGCCTTCATTTTCACGTCTGATTTCATATAGTTTGTGTTATGATTTCAATTTGGAAGAACGATACTTTCATTTGCATTAATAAAATGAAACATTGTCTTTATTAACAATAAACTTAAATATGGAAAACATTCATATAACTGTCAAAATTTAGTCCTAAAGGTATAGGAATAAGGAAATGATAAGAATGGAAACATCAATTAATTATAATTACACAAATGAAAATCCTAATGAGAATTTATTTTTATAATTGGAAATTGGCCATAAGGATTGTGAGCAACAAATTTAAGGATATTGGGAGCCTCAACTAATCATTCTAGATATATTTGAATCTAACCAGTCAACCCTATTTAGAACCATAAGTATGAGAAAAGATAAACAAGATAAGGATAATCAAACATCAAATACCGCAATACAACAAACCTCATAAACTAGAGTTGCTACTCTCCTAGTATTGCTACAAGTAAGAAAATACTCTAGTATAAAGTTAAAAAGAAGCATTGAAATATAAACATAGTGTTATATGAGAATCATAGTACTCGGAAATTAATTACATTTGTAGCACCCCACTCCCATCTGACACGTCCCTGTATGTCCTTCAGACATTCAAACACATGCCCAATGGAAGTAGTGCGCTAGAGCAATCACATCACTTAACATGGCAACATAATAAAAACAAAAATACTTAGAAGATAAAATTCCTCATTCCATTGATACAACACAAATACATTGTAGTGTTTCATACATGATTCATATATATACAGTATCAAAAGCTTATCAGAGTCTACAGCTCTGTTTACAAAAATATGCTATATAGATGAGGAACTATACAAAATCTATCTAAATCCTTTAATCTCAGCTGACCGACCTTTGAGCCATTTCTTCTATCTAAAAGCGGTACTAGGTTTCTTCTAAGTTGTCTTAGAAGCTATGTACCCTCTCTTGTACCTAAAAATTAATGTTGCAATTTCGGTGAGTTTTGCGAACTCAGTGAGCTACCCATTATTGATGGCTCACTTATCCCACATAACACAACAATTTATATACAATTCATATAATCACATAATTCACATCACTTCACTAATCATCATGTTGATTCAAAGACCATTTTGTTCATTTAATTCACATTTCACATTCAAAACATTTCATACAACTCAATTCAATCATTCATGTAATGCATATCAAATTGTATGTGCAATGCTCATGAAACTCACTTTCAATTATTATGTTGTTGTGACCAAGTGCCTTTTTCACTGTCCCGTATCCATTGTGGATACCAGGCTCATTAATAACTGTCTTGTATCTGTTAGGAATACCGGACTCATTATATATAGTGAGCCAGAGGCTCTTATCACATTATGAGCTTTATGCTATTTTTCGTTGGCGACTCCGGTAACAACTGCCTTTATCTTATCATGCATTTATGTAATGAAATGCATCACATGTATTCAATCAATCACTTGAGTTCGATCATTCACATTCGCTTTCACTTTCACTTTCACTTTCACATTCACATTTTTCTTCGGACTTAAGTCCGGCAATGTCAAGTACACTTATTTATGTCAAATTCACAAACAATGAACACTTCCAATATGACTTTTATCCATCAAATGCCTCTGACAATCAATGTCTAGATACAACACATTCACATCACATAATAATTCAATAAAGAAATTAAAACAAACAATTAAATCAGTGTGAGACCATCTAGGTTACTCACAGTATGCTCCAGATAGCTATTGCCTCGACATCCCGACAATGTCTGGATGCGGTCGCTCTAATTGCTTTTCTATATCATGCAACACATACACATTTAAACATTACTAATTTGTAGAATCACATTAATACTCAATTATATACATATATATATGTGTTATGTATAATGCATGCTTAATGACAATCCTGGATATATTTCCTTAATTTACATGTTATAATCATTAAACATCATCTTTCAATCATTCTTTAAGACCTAATACACTTTACTCACTTTAATCACCGTATCCATTATAATTCTCATTTAAGCCTAAATACATCATAAGGAAGTACCTCAACATTAGTTGGTTCAAACATCACCCAAAAGACCACTTTCTACTCTATATGCTAGTCCACGATAGTGGTGGTCCTTGCCACGATTGTGACAGAGGCTCATGGGACTAGCCACGATTATAGGGATTCTGCTATGATCGTGACAGAAACATATTTTTTCTAGGCCAGGATCGTGGGATGAGGGCCAAGATCATGCCCTGAATTTTCTTCCTCCATTCTCACGAATTTAACATATAGGCTAATATCATTTTCACACCAAAATTTTCAGTATTCACATCCATTTATGCAACTTCATTACATGCTAATATCATATTAGTTGCATTAAAATCCACAAAACTCTACTCATTTAATTCATCATCATTCACTTAATCTTATCATATATGCATTCTAACGTTCTCCATTTTATACTCAAGATATCTTATGCAAAAATAATCATTTCTACTTCATTTTCCTCTTCATTCTTACCTCATTCCTATCTCAATATCATCAATAAGACAACTCATACTTAAGGTTCATCAATCATACCAAATCAAAACATATCATCGATCATTCATTAACTTCTTAAATTCTTACTTCTTCTCATTTCAAGAACTACTCTTAACATCTTTCTTATACCTTAATTTCTCAATTTAATTCGTTCATAATATAGCTTATCTCATGATTTTCTTAATCTCAAAACAAGAACACAACATATACATTCATTTAATTTCCTACTTTCATTAACAATACAAAAGTAGGACATAATCACATCTCTTCATTTTTCAACTTTCAATTCTCATCCTACCACCATTTTAATTATTAATCATCTCAATTGCATCTTTAATACTACTCATAATCTATTATTAATGATAAACACAAAACCAGCCATGAATATGTCCATTTATTCTTCAACATTTTTGATCATTTTCACACATCATTTACACTATAAATCTATCCCAAAAACATCCCTATAACACTTCATAAATTATTACCCATCATATGCATAAAACAAGACATTAATATTCTCATTCTTCATCCACGATGCACATATATAGGTCACCATTCTCGTAATCACTTAGTATCAAAATAGTTACCATATTTGTTTCATTTACAACTACCCATGAATATTAAAGTATAACTTACTTGATAAAACTCCAAGCACTTCAAAATCACGTGAACCCTAGCTTTCCATGTATCACACGATCATTAACATGGAGATGGAGTAGGTTAGGTTTTGCTCTTCTTTTCTTCTTTGGAATTCCTTAGATATGGTGGCAGTTGCCCACCAGATTCACCGCAAAGGCCACCAAGTCGCCGTTCAAGTCATACCTAAAGCAACGTTGTGGGAGGGGGTTCTAGCAAATAATGAGAGATAGCAAATGATCCTTGCTTTCGTCTTATGTATTGCTGCTATCTCTGGTATATGTTCTAAAACCCTTCCCTTTTCGGGTTTGATGTTCTAGTTTGTCTTCACTCCATCAGTACAAAATCACAGGTTTTTGCATGGCTATCCTTTTTATGTTCTATGTGCCCTCTACTATTGCGATTATATGTTTTTGCTAGATTACCGAGCTTACATGCAAGTTTCAAGATAGGAATGAGTTCTTCCTTTTACACTGTGTTATGTGTTCATTGCCCTCAAGTAGTCCCAATAGGGTTGTGTGGGTTTGTGTTTTAGACTTACTGCAACTAGAATGGCATACGCTTTCCCATGCGTATTGCACTCAGAGTCCTAGAGGTTGATATGGTTGGTGTACACTAGCCTGGTATGGTGAAGGTTGGGTTTTGGTGCCACACTCGAGGAACACAGGGCCCCTTGTATAGGGCTGTGGCGCTTCAATTGTCTTTTCAGTTCTTCTGCTCGAAACTCCTGACTGCGACTATGTGATAATACGTACACGTAATTGGATAGTTCTTCTTTGTAACTTTCGCCTTTCCCGTAATTAGCGTTCTGTTTAGATTCAGTCCAAACCAAACGCTCCATATTTCTTTGGAAGCACTCCTTCCCAGGTTCTTCGTTCGCTGTCACTTACATGCCTCTTTATTAACTATTCTCTCTGGAGCCTTAGGTCTACAACGCGTGGCAAAACTTCAAGTCTGCCCTCTTTCTTTGCATGCTCCCTCTATTGCTTTTCGGGTTTGCTACTTTTAATTCACTTTTCTACCTCCCTTATGTGTCTGTTTTCAAGCTTGACTTTATCTGTGCTCTCAGCCTACCTTTTGTGATTTGGCTTTGTCCTTTCTCGCGTTTGGCTCTTGGGGTGATTTATTATTATTATTATTCTTAGTAATTATAATATTACTCTTATTAGCCTAGTCGGTTCACGCAGACCTAACCTCCTTCAGGTATTTATTTGTATTTATAGTTTTATTTTATTTTTAATTAATTAATTAATTTATGTTTATTTTTCTTTTTTTTGCATCATTCATAATTGTCTCATTTGCATGTGGGTCCACCAGAAACAGCCTCTCTACTATGCAGGAGTAAGGCTGCGTAATATCGGACCTCCCCAAACCCTGCTTCAGTGCAGGATTTCGGACTGGGTGATGATGATGACGATGACGATGACGATGACGATGAAGAGATAACAATCAACTCTTGTAGTGGGTAAGTGAAAAATGGTGGCAAGGTTCAACGTTGATGAAGGTTGGTGAGTGTCGTGGAATTGAAGAAGATCACAAAGAGAGGAAGAACACAAGAGTGAAAAACAAGTTAAAATGGTCTTACAACTAAATGTAATGAGAGTGAGGTGTGTGGCTAGTGGTGTGACACTTGTCATTTGCCACATATCCTCCTCTCATGGTTTATAATGGGTCCTTTTTAACTAGTCCATTTGTCTCCAATTTCTAATCCAATTGTCTCCCAATTTTCTTACAAATTTGTCAATAAATCCTAATTCCACATATCAATTATTTCTACTACCATTTGGCACTTATTTCTACTATCATAAATCAATTGCCTTGTCACTTGAAATTTTTCCTAGTCCAAAATTGCTCAAAATATTGTAAATTTTCCAAAATTTAATTATACTAACTAAATGAAATTTCAAGACATATAATCCACTATTCATATCATAATCATATTTAAAAAATCAATTATACTTGGAAAATGTCAAATGAGTGCATAAACAGCCATTGTAATGTGTGCAATAATCAAATTCACTTATACGTATGCTATATTATGCATGAGCATGAAATGCATTTCCTAACTTCTCAATAATGTCTCTCATATACATTATGCTAGGGTTCTAACCCTTAACATGGGAAAACATGATGTTACAACATTCCCAAAACTATAACACCAAATATATGGTAAGGTAAGCATACTAGAATGTGAAAAGCCTTGTTGTTGTGCCCAAAAAGTTCTAAAAATTACCTAGGCCATCCTACTTGTAAGTATACGAGGTAGTTGTAATAATTACCCAGGTCTCCCACAGAGGTGAAATTAGTTCACTTAAGTTAATTTTGAATAAAAACATAAATAAAGGCAATCCTAATTATTCTATCTCGATTGTTGAGTGACAGCTTTAAAAGAAAATCAAGTAAACAATTAAATTGGAAACAAAGATAAATAGATTAATCTAAATGGAATACTCTTGAGAATTAATTTCACTAATTTAATCTCCTATGCATGATTAAGGGAAATGATTGGTTAATTGTCTTACTAAAGTTGATAGTCGGATTCTAAGATCAACTCAAATAATAGACTAAATCTAGCTTTTACATTCGACAAGTTATTATCCGAATTAATTATGGAAACTCTACTACTAATTACTACTTAAGTTAATATATTTCTAATTCATAACCTAAGCATCTATAGTTTCTAGCTCCATATTAAACTTCTCCTCTTGGTCCTTCGTTTAATACTAAAATCATGCAAATTTTGGTCATGTTATTACATCCATTAATTTCAGAAACTATAGCAAACATAAGACAACAACACAATCCCTCAATCATGCATATTTGACTAAAATAGCTAAATTAATCCTCAAGAAAAAGAGATTTGCTCATCATAGCATAAACACAGTTCATCTTTATACACTTCAGTCCCATGTTACTATCAACAGAAGTATTAAAGCAATAAATCGTGAATACTAAATGAACTATGAAAAGAAAACAAATAGCAGTAAGCTAAGCTAACAAATAATAAGTTAAGTAAATAAATAAGAAATTAAGCAATAGATGAAAAATAGAATTAGAAAACAAGGATTGAGTGAGTGTGAAGCTGGTGGTCTCCTGCCCCTCCCAACCTTCCCGCTTTAGTTCTCACCTTTTGCTTCAGCTTGTTCCCACTAGATGCTCGAAGGCTTGCTCTACTTCCAACTCTTTACTATGTTTCTCCCTTCTTCATTGACTCTCTTTCTTTCTCTTCTCGTCTTCCCTTCTTTCTCTCTCTTTTCCTCCCGAAGTGTATCTTTGTGTCGAGAATGAAGAATGAAGAGTGGAATGGAATGAAAAAATCCCCTCCCCGCCATGCCTATCCTTTCTAATTGTAGCCTCGTTTAGGTTTAGGTTTAGGTTTTTATGCTCTCTACCTGCTTATGCCATGTAATAAAATGATAGATTAAAACAACATTGTTAGTGTGTCTATATGTGGGAATTCATGGTTCTGACTTAACTTGCACGATTGTGCAAGTGCAAGTTAATTCATGGTTGTGACTTAACTTGCACGCTTGTGATATGGTAGCCATTTTCATGCACAATTGTTTTTGTTTAAGTTCATGCCACATTCACAAATTAATACAATTAAGATTCATGCAACATCCGCACCGATTTCACTCAATTCATATCAAATTTGAATTAAATCACAACTAATTTCAACATATGAAAACAAGTAAAATCAAACAAAATTCAAAACAACAATTATATGATATATCATCCAGAAATTATGCATTTGATTCATTTTGATCTATATAATTCCATTGAAGACAAGGAACACATTTTCTTTATAACTTTTTAGTTCCTTAAAAAAGGGTTTCCTAATATTTTCGATAGTGGTGTGACCTGTATCACAATAATGAGATTGATCCTACAATGAAAAAATAATCCATCTTTACTAACAAAAAGCAAATTGATTCCATTAGTAATGAGGATTTGGAGTATCACACATTGATCAATCAAAGAGAGATTCAACAACTAAAACTAAAAGAAAGATCGATTCTTTGGGATCCTTCCTTTCTTCAAATGGAATGAACAAAGATAGAATCAAACCAAATAAAATTGATGTTCACATTTCATATTTGAAAGACATGAATGAAGAAAAAATGCTACTTCCAAATTTGTAATCAAACTTACCCAATAAAATAGAAATTTTTATTTTAAGTTTCCAAAGAAGAAATTAATTAATATTTTCTCATATACTCAATGTACTTATAGTTAAGCTCACATAAATCATAGAATTTTCCTTTTAAGTAAAATGTGAACAACATAAATCATATATATGAGAAGATTGACATTGTTAGTTAACTTTGTTCTTGATGACTACAAAACTTTGTTCTTGATGACTACAAACCAATATTATATCTCTCAAATCAAAACTTGAGAAAATCATCACAAAAGGTTTTTTGAAAAATAAAGAGAAAATTATACAATGCTCTAAAATTAAAAATTTGGAAATCACCTTGTATCCATATATATATATATTTACCTTAATTGTTTGAGATATCTATTTTAGGCTAATGGGCAAGAGAATATAGTGTAATATCAATAAAAGGTTTTTAATGTCAAATATGAGAAGTTTTTTTAAAATTGATAATTTCATTCTGTCATTTGTTGCATAACATGAATCTACATTGGTAACTCTTGTTCTTCTCATCCTCTTCTTTACTATTTCAGACCATCAAATATCAAAAATTTTTAATACTCTCATTCATTTCTTCCTCTTCTTTAGTGTTGGTAATTTTCTGATGGCCCAACTATATAAATTACTTATTCTATTCTTCCTTTTCATGGAAGTTAGTAAATATTCCAAAATTAGCATTACTAATAATCCTTTGTCCCCTCCACCTATTTAAAGGCTGCCCAAAAGCTTGCATTTCACTAAAAATAAACCTTTGTATTGGATTATCTATAATAGCATCCAAATGGGCATAGTTCACTAGATATCTCCATCTCTTCTCCATTCTCTATTGTTTTTCGAATTATTCTAATTTGACACTGATTTCTATTCTTCCAACATCTAGGTTTGAGGCATTACCAATATAACAATTTACCAGGTGTAGGTTATAGTATGTTTTTATAAGTGTTTAAGTGTGTTTTTAAGTGTTTTCTTAGATGATTATCTTATGTATAGAGTTAAAATTGTGTTATTGTTAGTGTTTTATTTTTTAGAACAAGAAATTGGTCGTAATTTTATGTTTCAAGAGGTTTTTCATATGTTTGTGAGTGTATGCAAACAGGAATGTGAAAAAAGAGAAGATTTTGGATGCACGGAGGCTGGCCATTGTCGTGGTAGTGTCATGATCTTGGCATACCAAAATTACTACATGGAGTCTCTTTCACGATCATAGCTCCATTCATGATTGTTATAGAGGCTGGAAAACCCTTCAGCCCATGATCGTGACATTGTTTATCTAGCTCGCTAGATTTTTGGAGTTTTGAGGTTTCAAGGCTATTTTTTGAATCAAATTAAGCATAGAAACCTCAAAAACAACCTTAGAATCCTCAAGAACTATTGAACGTAATGCCATGATCGTAGGCCACATCCGAGCCTTCTATCATGATCTTGGCAAACATGCCACGATCATGGGCCATATCCTAGGCTTCTGTTACCATCGTGGCATATGGGCCACGATTATGGGTTAACTCCAGTGCTTCTGTCACGATCGTGGCTTGTTGTGCCACGATATCGTGGGCTGTTGTTTTGGCCCGAATTGTTGGATCCCGCTTTTAGGATTTTTATATTTTTATTTTATGTTAATTATTTTATTAGACTATCAAGCATGGAAATAAATTATAATTTATGAATTAGAAATTTTTGGAGTTTAATATGGTGTATTATGACTTTTGGTAAGTTGTTATAAAGTAAAAGAAGGAGTTAGTAAGAATTTCATGAATAAGGAAGGGCAACAATTGGAAACTCAAAAAGTTGTCTTAAGATAATAAGACAAAAGAAGAGAGG
>JAOQMS010000178.1:12427939-12438980 GCA_027563885.1 Erythroxylum longipes
ATCCACACACATTGATCTTTGGGATATCATCGAGAATGGACCGTATGAACCAATGGATGATGAAGGAAATAACATTCATCATAACAGATGGTCAGCTGATCACACAGCCAGATTTCAACTAAATTTAAAGGCCAAGTTCTTTTTGAGTTGTGCTTTAACCAGAAGTGAGTATGATAAAGTTCATGGAATATCATAATAATATTCTAATGTATGATATTAGAGAAGATGCAGAAAACCCTATGGTCCTTGGATGACTGTTCCTGGCTACTTTTCACTCGATAATTGACGTTGATGGTGGTGAACTAACTCTAATGGTAGGAAAGCAATAGATAACCTTTAAAGTGTCAAAGAAAGACAACAATTCCTCTATACTTCTAACTAATATTAAGGAAACCAAACCTCAAGGATAATGGGAAGAGATTGAGTACCCCGGGAATGCATTCAGAAAGAAACAATCACGTAGGAGAAGGCGAAGGAGGGAAAACCACAAGAAAGGTGAAATCCATACCAGGGTAGCTCATACACGGAGTTTGAGATCAGTGTCTGTGCTACCACCACACCATTCGTTTGAACCGCATTAAGCCCAAGGAGAATGCTAAGTTACTTTCATTAAAAGGAAGCACTGCATGGTAGGCAAGCCATGGAATTTTATTTTATTTTTTTATTTGTTTGTTTGATTCATTTAGTTATGACTATTTTTGATATGAGTTTATTTGATGTTCATTTGGATTTGGTTTGAGTTTTAACTTGTTTTCTCTTCAAATTTCTTGTTGGTAAGAATATTTTGATGTGGTTGTAGGTTGTGGTATCATTGAGAATGCATGCTAGACTTGGAAGAAGGTTTAGAAGTGGAAAAATTGCACCAACCCACGATCGTGGGAATTGGTATGTTTCCCACAACCGTTGGAAGACTATCCAGAAAGTTTCTAGAGAGTAAACCCATGATCGTGGGAATAGGTGTGATTCGACCATGGGAAATCTCTCTAGAAAGTTTCTGCAGAGAAAACCCACGATTGTGGGAATGAGGGCTATTCCCGCGATCATGAGAATCCCATCTGAGGGAAAATTTTAAATCTCCCTCTTCTCTTCTTCCTTCTTCATTCCTCAACTTTTAACACTCTCTCTCTACAAACACAAAAATTGCTTTCTCACTCTCTAAAATCCTTCATCTTCTACTAAACTCTTGGTCTTTTCTTCACTCTTTCATCAATCTTTCAATTCTTTACATATATTGTAAATTAATTATTCAGAAATACAAGGATTTTGTGAGATTTGTTCTCTCTCTCTCTCAAAAACGAACTCATCTCTTTTCCTTTATTTTTGCAAATTTCTCTTTCGCAATGGCTCCGAAGAAGATGGCAGCTCGAAAATCAACCCATGAATTGTGTCTTTAAGTCTCCAGTGAAGGTAAACCCAATTTGGCGGCCACTTTTTGTGCCCCATTCCACATTTATTCGGAAGACGAAGGTATGCATTTTCGAGACTTTAGAGATAAGGAATTACTTACTCCTAGATATTTTGACTTTGAACTATTAGGAATTACTTACTCCTAGATATTTTGACTTTGAACTATTAGAAACTATAGGAGTGAGGCATAATGTTAAGCGATTAGCTGCGAACATTGGTTGGGGTAAGTTCATTCGTTGTGGAATGCCAATTTATCCTATGATGACTATCAAGTTTTTCACCACTGTGCGCAATAATCCTATAATGGATGTATTCTAGTTTAGGATAGTTGGCAATAAGTATAAACTTGATCATAATGTCATTCATTCACTTTTCGATTTATAAAACATAAAAATTTTAAACGATCATGATGACTTTGATATGGGTAATTACTAGAAAACTCTTAACGGTAAAGCTAATTTTGACTATAGAAATGCAATAAACACTTTAATTCGTAGTGCCGAGCATTTACTTCTTCATAAATTTATATGCTTAATGGTTTTCAATAAAACTGAAAGTAATAAATGCTCAACCAAGGAACTTTTCTTCCTTTGGTGCATGGGTCAAAAAATCAAAATCAAAACTCCTTATCAGATTTTTTGATCGATAGTGTGTTGTGCTAATAAGAAGAGCTCTTATTTTGGTGTGTCTCATGTTGTTACTACTTTGTCTTTGTTTTACAATCTTGATGTGGATAGTGTATGTACAACTCAATATGATATGTTTGACATATCTTATTTGAGGTGCTCTGAAATTTTGGAGCTCCAGAAATCCTCAGACGCGCACTGTATTTAAGAACAGGAAGGGCAAGGATATAACCAATTCTCGACCATCCATATCCCAAGCAGTCCTGAAGCCACAAGGAGAAGTAGTGGAAGAGGAACTAATTACACCAGTAGAGGTCGACAGATTTCAACAAATCCTCGACTAGATGGCCTCTAATCATCAGTAAATGACATTGCAAATTAGTGAGCTTGGCACCCAAATGAGACAAGTCCACAAGGAGCAGCAGTACATGAAGAAGAAATTCCTCAAGTTCTTTTAAAGGAATAAGTTTAAAGCCCCTTCACCAACACCATCACCACTACAATCCCCATAAGCCCTTCTTACCCTAAACTTTTTACATTGTTTTAATTACATTATTAGTTGTTTATGTCTTTTGTTTGTTTTCATGTCTTTTGTTTGGTTTGATGTAATTTTTCTTTATTTTGTGGTTGCCTTGTCATATTGAGGACAATGTGTTCTTTAAGGGTGGGGAGGTGACACTTGCTTTGCCAATTGCATTGTTTTAGTCACTATTTGCATTTTGTTAAATAGGATGCTTATTTAGGCATATCATGTTATTTTATATTAATCAATGGAACCACACTTGAATCATTTTGATTTGCTATGCCATAAGATTCTGTCATGCTAGTTGTAATGAGATTGAATGAATGCTTGAACTTACATTAGGCTACTTGAGTAGAAAGTGAATCATGTTGAGTGATGAAAAGTAGTTGGTTACATAAGCTTACGAACAATTTGACATTTGAGTAATGCGGTAGTGTAGTGAAGCATAATGAATTTCATTTAAGCTAGTATGAGGATTGAGCCTATATGACTCCATCTATAGTCATTCTATTTCTTTGTTATGTGATGCGTCCTTAGGTTATTACCTTCAAAACTTGCTTTGAATCAGTTTGAGTCTACTGGATGCATGTTTAATAGAGATGATTAAAGCCTTTTTATATTAACTCTTGGCTTAAATGACCCACCTTTGATTATCCCTTGCTAACCCGTTAAGCCTTAACCATTTTGTTTCTTGAAAATGCCCAAAAATTTTAAAACCCAGAACCCTATTAACCTAACCATTCATAAGTTTAGTAGAGTATTATGTAATGCATTAGTTAGGATTTTTGTAAAAAAAATTTTCCGAGATAAGTTGAGGATACTTCTACTTTTGAATCACATTATATTTAATTGCTATTTTATTCATAGTTTCTTTCATGTATTAAGGAAAAATATATATGTTGGAAAGAAAAAGAAAAAGAAAAGAAAAGAAAAAGGAAGAACACTTGAGTAGTATCTATAGGTGTTGAGTAGTAGCATACTTACACTTATATATCTCGGAATTATGTTTTGTTATCCCTTTTACACACTTTTTACCTTACAATGCTTACGTTAAACCCTTTACCCTCTTTACCCACCTTAACCTTTAACACATTACAACCTGAAATTAGTCCTATTGATCTACTTGAGCATGCAATCATTATAGAGGAGAATTGGTGTATTAGCAAGCCTATGGTAAGGTAGTTTCCTATAGGAAGTTTGAGCAAAACACAAACCGTCAAACACTTGAGAGAAATGAGTGAAACTGTGAGGAAGATTCATTTTACATCTATACTTATCTTTAAGTGATGGTGCCATTTGTTGAGTTTTCTTATGTACACTAATGAAAAGTAGTCATGATATGTGTAGTAACTTGATAGTTGAGTTAGCTAAAATTTGAGGGATTGTATGCTTTGATCTTTCTAAAAATGAAATGATGGAATTGATTGGTTGTGTTTATTTTTCTTGAGGACAAGGAAAGACTTAAGTGTGGGGAAGTTGATAGTTATGCACTAATGTGTGTTTTTCTAAGTATTTGGCATGTGTTTTTTGCATAATAGTTTATAATTGTTGTATTTTAGGATTCATTTTATATGTTTTCATTTAGTTTGATCTTCATTGTTGTTCTTTTATGGTTGATGTTAATTTAGGGTAAGAATTAACTATTTTAATGTAGGAATGGATGTTTGTAACTTGGAGATTGAGCTAGAGACCAAAAGAGGAGAAGGGAAGAGGAAGCATTCTACTACAAGAACCCACGATTGTAGGAATCATGCCAATTCTGACGATCATGGGATGTTTAATCCAAGAACATATTCGGGGTTCACTTACTTTTTAGGTTTTCTGGACTATATAAGATAATAAACCTTATGGATGAAGGGGGGATGTGAAACCTTTGTGTAAAATAGCCTCTTTAAGTGAAAAATATAGGTTTGGAGTTTTGAGGAAGGTGGAGATTCAAGGATCATCCAGATTTAGGCAAAGAAGAGGAGTTCTTTTTATTTAACTTTCAATTATTTTATCTCTTCTAGTCATTGTATGATGGAATATTCAATTTTTAGGGATGTTATGGACTCCATAAATGGCTGATTTGTTTTTAAGGATTACTTTTAAACTATCTTATTAAACTCTTATTTTATTGATTTAAATAAAAGATGTCTTTGATGAATTTTGAATATATTTATACTTTGCAATAGATCTAGAGATTGAGTAAGCTAATATGTGTAGGATCGTATAATGAGAGTTGGTGTTCTATTGACCTTCATTCATCATGTTAATTAATTAACTGAAAAAGAGATCTTGGCTAATTTAATTGATCACCCATAGGATAACTTAATAACTAATTAAATTGGAGTAATTTTTTAGATTGAGAGATTTCTTAATCATCTTCATTTAATTTGATTAGGGATAATTAGTTACACCTTGATAGAGGGTAGTTAATGCATTTGGACATCTTAGGTGAGATACAATTCAATTAAGAAAATACGAGGGAGATAAGATAAGGAAAAAGTGATCTCTAGTCGTTGAAATCTTGAATTCCAATTTTCTGCATCTTGATATTATCAATTATTCATTTTTAGTCATTTAATTTTAATTTAATTTTTCAATTTATTTTCTATAAAACAATTTCAATTATTAAAAAAAGATTGATTTGAATTAAATGGTGCCTAGGAACAATCCTTGTGGGATCGATATCCACTTTTTCACTACAAGTCACGACCTGTATACTTGCAATTTTTGACCGTAAAACTAGTAGACTGTTTTGCAATCAACACCTTTCAAACTCTTTTGTGCATCATCAAGGGTTCCAAACTTGTCTAAAGTCCTGTCCAACTTAGATTCCATTGCACTTAGTTTATCTTATTGGAAGCCTGGTTGTCCTTGAGGTCTAAACTGTCCTCTAACATTGTTCGTCGACGAGAAGTTAGGGTGATCTTTCACCTGGGCTTATATATGTTAGAGTAGGGACTATTTTCTCCTCCTCATCCATATTGAGTTCCCATATAGTTCAATTGCTCTAGGTCACTTTCCTTCATCAAGAAACAGTCTACTGTATCATGGTCCATTTGTCCACAGAGTTCACACTTAAGTTGCACTACTTTTACTGAAGTTAAGGACGAAGCCTTCATGTTGTTGAGCTATCAAGTTAGGCTGTCAATTTTAGCTTACATCTCCATCATTTAGTCAACAGCCACAATTCCTTTTTGTTCTTAAAAGATAGTGGTTTGTCTACTTCACTTGTTTGTCCATAGGTAGCTATTACTTTCTATCTCCTTTATCAACTCTTCTGCTTCATCTACCATGTTTCTCACCAGTGATCCTACTGAAACTGTGTCAATTACGCCACTCCAATATGGGGTTACTCCATTATAGAATATTTGCAACAAGAATTTCTTGGGTAAGTTATAGTGTAGGCATTTTCGTTAAAAATCCTTATATCTTTCCCACGGTTCATAGATCGACTCCCCATCACTTTGTTGAAAGTTAGTAATCTCCTTGATAATCTTCGTGGTATTAGTCAGTGGAAAATTCTTGTTTAAAAAAGCACGAACTAGTTGATCCCAAGTTGTGACATTGGCTGGGTTGAGAGAATGATACTAGGCTTTTGCTCTATCTATAAGGGTTAAAGGAAAGAGCTTAATTCTTATCGCATCCTCTAACATCTGATGGTACCAAAAAGTATAACATATTTCAAGGAAGTTCACTATATGTATGTTGGGATCTTCATTCGTTAGTCCATAGAACTGCACATTCTGTTGAAGCATATTTACGAGGGCTAGTTTAATTTCAAAAGCTACTGCTTATACAGGTGGCCTAGCTACTCCTTGGTTAGCCACATTGAACCTTAGTCTCATGAAGTCTATAAATGTTCGTTGTTGACATCCTTAGTTCACTTCGTAGTACAAATCTTGCTGAAATTCCTCGGTCATTATTTCTTTCATGATTTCTTTTTCTTCTTAATATCGATCTTTCCTAATGGATCTTTCTAATTAAGTGATGTCCGACTCGATCTTTTCGTTACTCTTATGTTCATGCAGGAGCATGATTTCAGAAATAGAAAGAAAGAAAGAACATAAAACAAAACTAAATAAATGCCTTAAATTAAAGAATCAAATTAATTGCCTCCCCGGCAATGGAGCCAATAATTTGATCAAGAATGTTTGATGTGTGTAAGTTTTAATAAATACCCTCGATAATCTGCAAGCGTATGGTTCATTCGTGTAGTACCTACGTTGTCAATCCGACGAGGAGGGATAATCTAATCCTAAATTCTAAGGTCAAAACAAATAGTAGAAATTCAAAATATAATGAAACTAAAATAAAAATTCAATTTAATCATTCAAATGAAATAAAGAATCAATCATGAAATTATTAATAATCCAGTAATTGCAACACACACTTAAGAATCAACCTAAGAAACTACTAATTGAGAGAAAGGGAATTTACCTATCTTTTAACTCTAACCTAACTAATTATGAATTACCGGATTATTGGTTCTAGACGATCCTAGGGTTGATTACTCTCACTCGAGTTATAACCATTAACCTTAAATCATAGACCCTAATCAGATTACGGTAGTTGCAATTTCTCAATTAACAACCGATCCAAAACCCTAATTAGATATGAATTTGTTCAATAAGAACCTATGTAAGATCTCTCTTCACACAATTACCGATTTGATTTAATTCTTGGTCAATTAAATCACTTGACTCTTGTTAGCCCAATTTAATTATTTTTCATTCAATTTACCCACTCTATTTATTACCGAATTATGCAATCATATAATTTAATCACCATAAATGCAATAAGCATAAAAACAATCAGATTTCATTAAATCAAGAATAAAACTCCAAAGGTGAGTTTAGAACATCCTCAACATTCAGATCCTATCATTAACTATTCAATCCAATTTTATACAATGAGAAAACTGAAATAAATCAGAAATACAATCAAAATGGAGGACAGGAGGTAGCGATGTTAGGAAACCTCCTGATCTGGGAAGTATATCGAGTTAGCTTCTTCTCCACTTCTCTCTTCCTTTTTTGTTTCTCAATCTCTCGATGAATTCTCTCTAGGGTTTCTTTAAGGTGGCTGATGTCAAAAGCTTTTGATGCCTCTTTTTCTTGTTCTTTAAATATCTTTTATGTTCTAAGTATCCCTAAGGTTTTTTCAGGGTCCAAAAGTTGCAAAAAAATCCCTCGAAACTTGACTTTTTTAAGTGTCTATGCATCTACCTAACGTAGGCTACAATTTTGGGCCACATCTGACCCTTCTGTCATGATTGTGGCATATTGGCCATGATCATAGGCCATGTCCTGGGCTTCTGTCACGATGGTGGCATATAGGCAACGTTCGTGGGCTGACTCCAGTGCTTATGTCATAATTGAACCATGATCATGGGTTGTTGCTCTAGCCCAAATGTCTCTGAAACTTCTCTGTTCTTCAATGTTGACCCTGAAACACTAACACACACATGAAGGTACCTTAAAAACGTAATTTTTAATTTAAAAGACTTGTACTAACCCATAAAAGCACTTAAATAACAATAATTAACAAACTAACACGATTATAACCTAAACACATACTAAACGGTTGAATAAAAATTAAATACATATCAAAATAAGCCCTAAAACATAATGCAATTTACACTTATGAGTAACATTATCAAGACAATAAATGGTAGGTTGTGATGAGTACATATGAGATGTTGCAACATCAAACTAGTGTAATATACAAACATATGGTCCCACTTACCATCCACAAGACATTGCGATTCTAATTTGAATAAAAGAAGTGGAATTTGTATGAATGAAAGAAATGTTAGGGTTAGAAAATGGAGGAATTAAAGGTAAGTTAGGGTAAGGACATTGGAGCTTCTTTGAAGGTTTGACACAATCCATAAAAGTTATTTCCATTAATAAATCCTTAAGTCCTAACACCCATTTTTAATCAACTCTAACCTTTAATGACAAAACCTGAGAAATTGCAATAGAAAGAGTGAAAGAGAGAAATAAAGGATAGTGATTGGTCCTTTTCTTTTAATGAAAAAAAGAATGTATTAATAATATGAGTCAGGTATACATAAAGTTTTGTTCAAAACTTTACAAACAAAGACTATAATGCTATTACTTTAATGTGATTAGATATCATATATTATAACAACTTGGATTCATTGAGCTAGTTGATTGTCTAAGTGATTTGATTGAATGCTGAAGTCGTAGGTGTCTTTGTATATTAATATATATAGTCTGATTATGTTGCACAATGCTTGTAAAGTAGTTTTATTAGAATTATGAGAATCACAAAATATCTTATTGTTTATTTCTTCCCAATAGCAATAACTAAGTAGTTAAACAATATTATAAACACTCATAGATCTCCTTTATATTTCATCTTAATCTCACTGCACCGTATGATGATTTCTAATTAAGAGTGAGGTGGGTTGTCTTGTTGACATAACTGAATGATTGCCTTCCAAATGTATTAACTATATTGGCATTGAAAGAAGATATGTTATATATTTTTAGTAGAAGACTTTCATAGAATATACCAATTTGGTAAAGTAGAGAAGTTTTTTATTATGTCAATTATGCAAAGTCTGTTTCTAGGTGCTAGTTATGAAGTGATGATAGAGGCATAAAGAGAGTTGTGCTTATCCCATATGAGCTGATGCCAAGAAATAGTATGATTTGTGCTTTTGAGGAGCAACTAACATGATGCATTAGAGAAGTTACCAGAAGGTGTGTGCAACCACCGGATTTCATCTTCTTTGGAAGTTTTCAAGAAATAATAGATAAGAAAGCAACTAATGTAGATGTTAGAGATAAAGCAGAGAGATTCAAAATGGCTAATGCCTTAGTAACTGTGATGCTCAAGGGTAGAGTAACAAGCAAGGATTTGTTCCAATAACTAAAGCTAGAGGATTAAAGGGGGTCTAGTGATCATGCTAAAAAAGTGATTCTTCCATTATTAACTGGATATTTATAAGAATATCTAATGGTGCCTTTTAGCTCTAGCAAACAGTTCTTGAGTGATGAAGCATTGATTAGAGTTTTAGTACTCCATAAACATTGGCCTTTTATATAGCACATATGTATCCATTTAACCTATAAGGAATGTTTATCTGTCAATAATCTCCAAAGCCTTTTTGTAAGAAGAACCAAATTAAGCTTTTTGATTGGAAGAATGCATAATCCACCATAATTCCTAGGTATGCGTACCTCAGACCATTTGACTTTGTATCTGCTTCTTCCATTAAAATTCCAAAGAAAGTTTACGAAGAGTTTCTCTAACTCTTTGATCACTGCTTTAAGAATCGCTATATATGAGGCATAATATTTGGTCAGTAAGGATAGAACTGAGTTAATCATTTGAAATTTGCTTGCTATAGATAAAGTTTTGGAACTCCAAATCTTTATTCTTCTCTTGATTTTGTTGATGAGAGGCTTGAAATTAGAGAAAATAGGCTTAATAAAGGAGATAGGGACACTAAGATATTTAATAGGTAGTTAAGATACCTTAAAGCCTCTAAAAATAGAGATTCTAGGAGACAAGTAGGAGAACTTGTAAAAATAAATAAGTTGGATTTTTAAATGTTTATGACTAGTCCAGAGAGCTTCTTGAACATATTGCATGTGTTATAAAGAATGGATACTGATTTGATAACTGCTTTGGAGAAAATAAAGACATTATTAGTAAAACTAAGACTCACAATGTCGAGCTTCTTACATTTTGAAAGAAATATAAGTTATATGTTGTCCCTCGTATTATTTATCTATCTATTTATTTATTGATAAATAAGCATGATTAGTTTTATTTGGGGTCTTGCTAGATTATTTTATCTTGGAGTTAATTAGCATGTTAATATGAGTAAGATAATATGATATAGGTTAAGGGAAATAAAGTTTAAGGTGGTAAGTTTGTATAAGGGGTATTTTGGGAAGATCACTTAAGCTTAAAAAACCTTAAAGCATTAAAGGAGGGGGAAAATGGACATGGTGCAATCATTACGAGTATAAAAAGGAGAAAGAAGACTTGTCTTGCATTTGGAAGAAGGGAGAAAACGAAATTGAAGAATGAAGGGAGAGAAAGTGTTGTTGGAGAGAAAGAAGAGGGGTAAGATAGGTTTTAATTTTTCTTAACCTTCAAGAGGGATTTTGAGATTGATCAAGAAGGGAAAAAGGAAGAGGAAGGTTAAAGCTTCCATTAGAGCCAAGAAAATCATTATTTGGTTAAGATTCAAGGTAAGTTGATGTTTCATCTTTTGGATTTTTGGAAGAGTTTTGGTTCAAAGAGCTTAGGAAATGCATGGATATAAGTATTCTAGGAACAATTTCATGCATAGGTTTCTTTGGGTTTTCCAATTGGAATGCATTTTGAATGGGATTTTGTCAACGTTGAAGGGAGGCAAGAGAGGCAAGAGGAGATCTAGGAGGGACATCCTTGACCAAGTTTTCAAGTAAGGAAATTAAGGTGGGTGACATTTTTATAGTTGAGTCAATAAGCT
>JAOQMS010000178.1:12457179-12471678 GCA_027563885.1 Erythroxylum longipes
CACTTTAATTCCATCAATCCACTTAAATCCTCCTAAACTTGACCTAATAGTTAACCTTAATCAAAAATAATTTATCTGATAATACCAAAATTCATTCAAATCATGTTTACTAAAAATAAAAATTTTAAGGCCCAACAGTGATAGTGGGAAACCTCCTATTCCGGGAAGTACTTCACGTCAAGCTCTTCACCATGTCTCTCTTCCTTTGTCTCCTTCCTCAATCTCTCGGTGTTAGCCTAGGTTTTCTCTCGAAATCGACAGAATGAAACTTTTCCGTTAAACTCTTGACTCTCTCCTAACTTCTGTTGGCTGTCACATCATATTTTATTTATATCTTCGAGACTCTAGGTCAATTTTGGGATCAAAACGGTCAAAAAATTCATCCTAAACTTAAGTTTTTCTGTCAGCCTGACGTGGTGCAAGATTATGGCCTTGCCTGCCACGATCGTCGCCTGAATTGACGCCCTCTTCCATGATTGTGGCCCTGTGTGCACGATCGTGGCCTGGCTGCTTCTGGTTCTTCCTCTTCTATCACGATCGTGGCCTATATTCATGATCGTGGCCTATGCTTTTTGGCCCGAAAACTCTTTAGCTCTTCCCGTTCTTCCCTGTTTAACCTGCAACACTAGCACACACATCAAAGTACCTCAAAAATATACAATTTAAGCTCAAAGATTCAAACTAACCCATAAAAACACTTAAACACAAAAACTAACCTAATTAAACCCAAAATGCATACTAAACACTTGAAATGACATTAAAATACTTATCAAATCTAACTCTAAAACACAATACAAATCATAATTATCAACATCCCTACATTTAAACGTTTGCTTGTCCTTAAGCAAATAAAACAACAAACATGTAACATCAAAGACACAAAATGCAATAATGCGACAACGACTCTAATCGTCGTGAAATAAATTTAATCATGGGCATAACCATTTGAATTATATCAAATCATTAACAAACAAAATGGGTGTCTAGGGACTTTGACTAGATATAAAACTTAATCAATACCTATGTGCTAACTTATGTACCCTTTTTAATTGTGCACACACATTAATAATTTTTCGGTCTCTCAGACTCTGTAACCATTCCTAGGTATATTTTTATGAAAAAATAAAGCTTATTACCGGAACAGTATGTTTTTATTTAAAAAAATTTTTCGAGACTTAGCCTTTTACTCAGAGGCAAACATTGGTGATGAATGTCGATCTGGTTACTTGACTAGGTTGTTTATTAACGGCTTGGTTGGAACGTCATTATAGCCTTTTTACGCGAAGGCACACATTTGTAATGCGTGTCAATCCGGTTACTCAGCTATTATCACATGTTTAACTGGCTACTGGCTCTATTCATAACCTGAAGGTCAGCAGAATAGTATTTAATTTAACTTTTTTTAACAACTATTTGTTTTCATGAAAAAAATTACTAGTTAAGCTACTTAGGAAAGCCTCAAATTGTGAATGAATATGATAATTTAGAGGGAGCTAAATTTATACTAAGTCCTAATTATGTTGTATATTTATTCAAAGGCCCCCTAATTTACTAATTTCTCAAGCTAATGATTATTAATAACCTAATAGACTCTGTCCAAAATTAAATGAATTTCACTCAAACTTGAGTTATTCACATATTTACACATTTCATACAATGTAGCCTACTACTATCATGCAATATGCAAAGTCACATATAAAATAAAAATATAGAATCCCTCCCCCCACTTGAACAACATATTGTCCTCAATGTGAGAAGAGAGCACACACCCGGGAGAAATAAACATTATATACAAAAAACATAAGAAGAAAATACTAACACAAAATAAAACGAAAAGGTTTAGAACACGAAATCATTTATAGTGAAAGAGGTGGTGATGGCTATAGTGTTGAGACCAAATTAGCTTGGCATCGAAAATGTTTCCCTATCTTATAAGTGAGTTAAGAGAACAAAAGAATTAGCACTCTAAACCATTACAAATTATTCATGATTTATTTAAGAATTTAAATCAAACCTAACTACAAAACAATTTAAACCTACTACTAAATATGCTAATTTATAGTCATTAGCTTGACCTTCATCCTTTAAAACTCAACCAGGATCAATTATGAGTAGCTTGTTTCCACCCTTTTCATTCAACATCAATTTTGTAGCTCGTGAGTAAGGTGCAAATTGCAAGATGATTAAAAGGACAATATTGATAAAATTATGAAAACCAATTAATTTCAGTAATGTCCTTTTCACTAACAGACTGTCAATAAAATAAGGAATAATGAAACTCCCTGAATCTTCCATTGAATCTAACAGTTTGTCCTCTACGAAGGTGACTTGCTCTCCTTCATCCTTCATCACCTTCGTCTCCTTTGCTTCTTCCGCTTCATAAACAGAGACCTTTATTGCTTCTTCAAACTCGATGTCTGTTGTCGTCTGTTCATCGTCCTCTTGTTCATCATAAGATTCGAGCACATCAATTATCCTGAATGAGCTATTAACCTTCAGATTCTTGACTACTTCATTTATGTTGAATGTCATTTGATCATCATCAATCTAAAAATTAGAGTTCTCTTCATGGACATCCACCCAAGATTTGTCGATGTTCAAATATGGTATATCAAGAACTATTGAACAATAGGGATGATTGGCCTTATTTTCTTCATCCTCTTCTTTGATTTCTTGGTCTTTTCTAAGGTTAGGTTTAGTTTGATTTCTTACTGGTTCTTCTAGCTCTACCCCATTCCTAAGTTTTATAGCTTGAAATGGCTCTATTGAATTTACATTCATGCTGCGCAGATAGTTTTCCACACTTTGCTTATAAAATTCCCTAGAAAGCTGACCTATTCGAACCCCTAGATTGTGAATAGAAGAGGCATGATCTTCTACTACTTACTTAAACTTCTCTTCCAATCTCTTATGGTTCTCTTCCATTTCTGTGAGCTTATCTAGGAACTTCTCCAACTTAGAATCCTGTGAACTGGATTCATCATATTGAAATTCAAATGGGTCTTGATGTCCCATATAAGTACTTACATTGTTTGACCAATATAAATCTGGGTGGTTCTGCCACCCCGAATTGTATGTGTTCCTATAAGGATGATCATTTCCCTATCCAAATTGGGGCTCATTGAACTTCGCAAACATCCCTTGCTTCCTATAATATACATCCTCCATGATTGTTCTTTTTATCTCTTCTTAGCATTCAACTCTTCAAATGTCTCATTCTCACTCTAAGAAGTCTTCATGTGTCTCTACCTTTTGCCCAATTTTTTTCTCTTTTCTCTTTTTCCTTTTTTTCAAATTCAAAAACAAAAGATAGTGTTACAGCCTTAGACTAAAGAACTAAGTTGCCTTCCTCGGCAATGGCACCAAAAACTTGTTCGCTCAAGGTTACATGCTCTCAGTTTTCATTTTTTTAACCTTGGTAATTACCGCAAGCACATGGGTCATTCACATAGTACCTAAGGTGTTGATCCCACGAGGAAGGGAACAAGCCCTAAGTCTAATGGTAGCTAAGTCACAAACCTAACAACTATTGCAGAAAAGTAAATCAATTGATAATCGGATATGAGAATTGAAAGTGCTAAAAGCAACAAAAAAGCAATCACACAACCAAATCCAAAATCAATATAGAAATCACCAAGTGAGAGAAAGGCGATTTTAATACGAAATTAAAGAAACTCAACCAATTATACAATTATTGACTCAACAAGCCTAGACCGTCCTAGGGTGAATTACTATCTATTGAGTTATAATTCTTAACCTTAATTGATAAACCCTAATTCAATTTATGGGAATTCCGATCTCTCGATTCGCAATCAACCCAAAAACTAAATTAGATCTAAATTTGTCTACTAACCTACCGGGAACCTATGCTCGGTCTCTCGTTACACGATTCTACCGGTTTGATTTAATCCTTTACCTATCAATTCACCCAACTCTCGTTAGTCCAAATTGATTATTTTCACTTAGCTTACCCTCTCAGTCTATCGCCAAGTTATTAAGAACAGGACTTAAATCACAATCCAATAAATAAAAAACACAGTCGAATAAACTTTATTAATCTTAAGAATCAAATCCAAAGGTGAGTTTAGACATCAACTCAACATTCAACCAAAAAAATCTGAACAACTATTTCAATTCTATACATAAATAAAATTGAAATAAAGGGAACAGAATTTGGGAAGGCGACAGCGTGAAACCTCCTGTTTCGGGAAGTACTTCGCATCAAGCTCTTCACCATGTCTCTCTTCCTTTGTCTCCTTCCTCAATCTCTCGGTCTCACCTTAGGTTTTCTCTCGAAATTGGCAAAATGGAACTTTTTTGTTAAACTATTGGCTCTCTCTCTTGACTTCTGCTGGCTGTCACATCATATTCTATTCATATCTTCAAGGCTCTAGGTCAAAGTTAGGCTCGAAATGATCCAAAAATTTATCCAAAACTTGAGTTTTTCTGTAAGCCCAATGCGGTGCATGATCATAGCCCTGCCTGCCACGATCGTGGTTTGAATTGAATCCCTATGTCACGATTGTAGCCCTGTGTGCACGATGGTGGCTTGGCTGCTTATGGTTTTTCCTCTTCTGTCACGATTGTGGCCTATGCTTTTTGGCCCGAAAACTCTTTAACACTTTCCGTTCTTCCTTATTTACCCTGCAACACTAGCACACACATCAAGGTACCTCAAAAATATACAATTTAAGCTCAAATATTCAAACTAACCCATAAAAACACTTAAACACAAAAACTAACCTAATTAAACCCTAAATGAATAATAAACACTTGAAATGACATTAAAATACTTATCAAATCTAACCCTAAAACACAGTACAAATCACAACTATCAGATAGTATGGTGAAAGGACAAATTGCATGGTAATATGGAAAGGTTCATAAGTTGGATAATTAACTATCGAAGAGTTCGTGTGTTAATCTACTTATATTTCGGTAAATTGGCATCTTAAAACTCTTCATGATTTGTTTGAATTTAAAGTTAATTCAAGTGCCTAAAATAATCGAGAACTTAAGAGTCACACGCATAAGAGATCGGATGAAAAATATAGTGTATGGCTGGTTTTAAGTAGGCCACAATTATGAATCATAGGCCACGATCGTGACTAAAGGTGAGGTTAGTTTTTAGGTAGGCCACGATAGTGGCTCATAGGCCACGATCGTGACTGAAGCCTCGACAATTGATACATAAGTGAGTTCTTCACTTATGTACAGAGGTTTTTACTAGTTCTTACACACTCAAGTAAGAAAGAAAGGGCTCTGGAAGAGTTCTTAAAGAGAGAGAAAATAGGTTTTAAGTTGTCTTTATGCAATTTATGCAAATGTTGCATAAATCTAATTACATGCTAGATAATCTTGATCTATCTGCCATTTAAACATCTACTTGAATTCATCAAGTTTGGTGTTCTAACACCCTTACACACTTCTTCTTCTTCATCTTTGCGTGTTCTTAGGTGATCAAGGAATAGTTTGGTATTTGCAACAACCTAAACAAGGAGGAGAAACAAGAAAGGAGGAGAAACAAAAGGTAAAAAGATTTAAATTTCATGTTCTTATTATATATCTATGCATGCATTTATAATTCTAGCTTTCGGGGTTGTCATGGTGTCGGAATTTAGATTCCAACATTTCCGCTACATTCTCATGCATATGATGCATGTATACATGGCTCCTTATACAACTATCTATCAAGTTGTCATAGATTTATTGTTAATCTTGTCAAATTAATTTACTTTATGGCATTTCTCTAAATTAATTTTGCTTTTGACTCTTAACTTCATTTTAGCACACCAATTGTTTGACATAATAATGAAAAAACTTGCTAATATATTTTTGTTTTCTATTATTTGAGAAAAAATTAAGAATATTTTCATTTTTTTTCTGCTTATCTAATGTTTATAAGAGGACCCTCAAACACAAACTAGTTGATGATAGTTTTCCCCAATTAATGTCTAAACTTTAAATCATATAGTTAAAAGGTTAAGAGTAATCAAGTATTTTATTTGTTTATATATGTTAAGGGGAAAGTTTTTTTATATGTTGTGAATAGCTAAAATAGGTTTTATATTATAATTAATTTTACATATCTATGATATGTTTATTTGATATTTGAGATATCAAATGATAGATATTATTTATACTTTCTTGTAAGTCATTATTCATAATACTAGCATTTCCTTATTTTCATATGTTAAATGTCACATTTTTGTTCCTCTCCAATTATTGAATCAATAAAAAAGATATATATATATATATATATATAACATTTATTTATTAAAAGTAAATGTTTATCAATATAAACTAAATGTATTGTGCAACTATTTATATAACAAATCACTTTTGCTTTTAGTTGTTTTAACATCTTACCTATATTTCGATATCAAATCTTGTTAAGGATTATGGAAGCAATAATAGGATAAAAGAAAAAGAACAAGAACACAAGAATTTTTAACAATGTTTTGCCAATGTGTGTGCCCACATCCTTAGGAACAAGGGAGATTATTTTTTACCATATTCATAAAATAGATTGTATGAGAATTTATATGCAATGCTCCTCGAAATTTTTTTACATAATTTCCCATATATCATGTACTAAACTATTTTATACATAACTCTAATAACAATTAAATTTCTTTTAACACTAGAATCCTCAAACATCTACAATTTTTAAATGAGAATCCATCTCGAACATGATTTTAGACATAATTATTTCCTAATTTGTATTTAACATTGTATCTTTCTATAAGGTAACACGAGCATAAATATGTTTGTTTTTAAAACCATATATTATATTGATTCTTTCCAGTGAGGAATAAGGGTACAGACATGTTTGTGTTTTAGGTCGTGTACTCATCCACACTATTAGAGAGTTACATAGGCACATTATGCCTATATCCTAGATCATGTATTTCTTGATAACTTCTTTATCATTCAACAATCCTTCATATATTTTTATATACCTTTCCATGTCTTCACTTTATAGTTTTAGAGAAGAACTCACCCCTTTCACACGACTGTGTATTAGGTCATATTCATCTAAAAAACTCTAATATACTATTATATAGTATATAATTCATAAAAGAAAATCTTTATCGTAGCAAATATATATATAAATAGGCTAGATTTTATCCTCATCTAACATATAAAAACATTGATCAAGTCTAATCATTACTTAAATTTATTTGTTGTAACTGCCTTCGTCAACATATCAGCTGTATTCTCTAATGTGTGAACCTCTTTTAGTAAGTATCTTATCATATGCATTCAACCTCCTAGTCTTGTGAACTCTCACATCTATATGGTTTTTCCTTACAAGATGCTCCTAATTCTTTTCCAAATAAGTGGAAATTTGACTTTCATAGTGCATTTGAACTCCACCTTATTCAATATCCATTTCTCTTACTAGCCCTATAAGTTATAGTGTGCTACTTTAAAAGCCTTAGCTACTATTGTATACTATTCTCTAATTCAAAAAAATGATACTATTGACTAAACCATTAATATTCTTCAAATAGGCAATTCTAAAAGAGCAATAATATGCCTCGTAGTAAACTTGTTATAATCCAAATTGCATATATAGTCTAAATCCATATATTCCATAATTGGAGGACCACCCTATTAACTATTAAATATAATTCCATAATTTATATTACATCTCAAGTACTTAAAAATGTATTTGACTACTTCCTAACATTGCCTTTTAAGTTTCTTCATAAATTTATTAACTTGACTACTAGCATAAGCTAAATATGGCCTAGTACAAACCATCGTATATATTAAACACTCGATAATACTAGAATATGAAACTTTTAACACATCTTCAACCTTTACATCCATTTTTAAGCACTAATATATATAGGGAAATTATGAAGTAATTCACCAATGGATTGCTCAATATTTTAAAATTTCTCATTCTAAATATGTCCAACACCTTCTTACTATTACTTCATTAAGAGAAGCAAAGTTTTATAGAGCTTACACCCCTTAAATCTCTGTTCCAAGTATCTTCTTAACAAGAACCTAACACTTTCTACCAAATTCCTCTTTTAGCAAGGCTTTTAGTTCATTTATAATATGCTTACTTTTAAAATAAATCATCATCAAGGCTCTTAATGATGCACAATCCAGATTATATAAAAGTTAAACCATTTATACCATTAATATAGAGAATACTTTAACCTATAAATTAACTTCTTTAATTCACAAAAAAAAAAATTCTCTAGGTTGCCCAAACTTTTATGTTGCTCTATGTAAATGTACTCCTTCAAGTAATCATAAAGGAAAGTTACCTTTACCATCTTCTCTAATTGTATATCCAAACTAGCAACTAGCATCCTCATTATCATGGTGAAATAATGTTAGACCATATTAGAGAAAGTCTCATCATAATCAATCCTTTTTATTAAGTAGACTCTACTAGGTAAGCTTTGAACTTTTTCCTTATTTTTTTGCATTATTTTCTTCCTTTAATATACTTATTTACATCTTATAGGCCTCTTCACTTTGCCAAATTGTAACAACTCCCACATCCAATTTTTATTAAAATACTCCATTATTCCTCTACTATGGAATCCACCATCTATTATTCCTAATCGTCTAAAGCCTTCTAAAAGGTAGTTAAATCCCTAATATAAATGATAAGTAAGAAATGTTACAAGTCAGATATGTGCTTAATTGATTATGAATTTATTCTATAACACTTAGTGATTAATGATATGAAATGCTTAAGATACTCACTAGTTCATATATAGTTTTAGGTACAATTCGAAAGCGAAAGAGCTAAAGTAATTTGAAAGCACCATATTTGAGTTGTTTTCAAAAGATTCACAATCCTCTGTATTCATAAAGCAAGAATGAGAAAGATTAGAGCAATTAAAGACAAAAAATGAATGAAGATGATGATTATATGTTGAAAACATAAAGAAGATGATTACAGGAGGGCTCACGGACAAACAAGAGACTTATCACAGCTGTCAACATCACTCATGGATGTGACAAGTTTTGCATGGGTGTGAGACACCTCTCACGCCCATGGAAAGTTGTGTTATGGGTCTGACACACCACTCACACCCATAACACATAACTCACACCTGTAAGTTGTTGGATAACTTACCCTAAACCGTATAAAATGTAACATTTGATGGTAGAAAGGTTTACAAAATTTTTGAAGAATTAACATAGGTTTTGGGAGAATGAAGAGGGGCAGACCTCTCATCCTTTAGAGACTTATAGAGAGCTAGATATTTTGACGCTGGCTTAGAAGTGACATCATTGCTGATGACCTGGTCAAGCTTTTCTTCCATTATTTTTGTTCTTTCTCTCTATAAGAATTGTTTAAGTTGTCCTTTTTTTTAATCAATTTGGGTATTCATTATGGATAACCATATTCTTTTTATTGTTCAATTATTCATGTACGAACCCATAGCTAGAATTTTAATATAATTTCTAATTGTTATATTTAAGTTTCATTTGTAGCAACTAATGGTTCTTAATTATTAGGGATAACCTAACCTAGGTTAAATAACCCGAGTGTGTGTGGTTGTTGCCTTGGTTAATTGGTTTTCCTAATTCGTAATGCGACTGTCTAATTGAATCTAAAGATTGTATCCTAGATTATTTAATAGTTAGGTTTAATTAACGAGCGTCTCTTAATTAACCACAATCTAAGGGAAAACTCATGTTAATAGAGCTTATCATTAACCTACAATTAATAGTTGCTAGGAGAAACAACAAATCAATGAAATATGTCTAATTGGGTGTAGACTGAGATTGAACCAAAGAACCGAGACTCTAACAAATTCATCACTTTCATCATTTTTTCATGTTTCTTTAATTTGTTTTCATTAGTTTAGTTTTATTTTATTTTGTTAATAAACCAAACCAAACCCCCCCATAACCAAAATACCAACTATTTTCATGACAAAAGTTAACCGAACACCCTTTATGGGATCGACTTAGACTCACTACTGCAATAGTACTAGGTCTATTTTATTTTGTATAGTGTTATGACACGCTGCGTCAATTTTGGTGCTGTTTTCAACGAATGCGGTGTTTTAGTTTTTGTTCTTGAGTTTACTTGTGTAACATCCCATTATCCCATGATTAGGGTTAGAACCCTAGGATACTATATATGAGAGTTTATTAAAAATTTAGAAGTGCATTTCATGCATTATATGGCATGCACATGCACGTGAATAATGTTGTCACTCTTGAAAATAATTGTACCTGTATTCATCGACATTTTAAGGGTATAAATGATTTTAATGTGATTAAAGTGTGAATTATGGATTAATTGTCTTGAAATTTTAATTGGTGTGTATTAGAATTAATTTCACATTTTTGGAGACATTTTGGAAATTTCTAAATATTTGGAGTATTATATATATTAAATGTATGACTAATGGACTATTAAATGTGTGACAATTGGGCAAATTAATGTGTGACATGTGGACCTATATCTAGGTGACATTTGGTAGCCTCACATGGAGGACACATGTTGTACATGCAATGGTGACACATGGCAATTTATCTTGGAGACACCTAAGTCACATTTTTGTGTTTAGCAAGGGAGATTTCTGCAACTCTCTCATGTCTTCCTCAAATCACCTTCACCAAAACTCTCTCCTTATTGTTCATCACCGAAAACACCATCTTTGCTTACTTTTGTGTTATTGGTTTATCCACGTTAGATCTTGCAAAGTCTTCAGCCATTTAAGGTTTTTGATTCTTGCTGAATCCTTATGTTTTTCCATCTATTGAAATCTCTCGTTTTCTTTTTCCCCCATTTCTGGAATTTTGAAAAGAGTGAAGCTTAAGACAAGTAAGCTATGCTTTGAGTTTTATGGTAGTGTAACTGACTTTTGATGATGATTTAACATTTGAAAATGGATGCATGCGTGAATGGTGTAGCAAGATGAATGGATGCATGCATGAGTGGTGTAGGAAGAAGCAATCTTTGAGATATAAATAAAGTGATGAAGGAGTTAAATCGGTAGAAAATGTGCAGAAAGTGTATAAGGGATTGTGATAATAGAAGTTAAATGAAGATTAGTGAAGTGCAGAAAATGTGATATGTAAAAGTATGAATTAGGTTCTATTTTTTCATTGTGATTATTCATGAACTTGTGAATTATGTATAGAGATTACTGAATTGAAAATTGACATATAACTAAATAATGAATGTGAAAGGATAGAGAAATGATAGAGAAGTAATAGAACATTGACAATGAATTATGCTAAAGTATGTTATATGCAGTGTTTTACTGAACATACATCTATATTTTGGTCATAACTTAATTTTTGAATATCCAAATTGGATGAATTTTAATCTAAAGTAAACTAGAGGCATATGGATACATTTTTTATGAAGAAATCGAATTTGAAATCTGTTCTCAAGAGTCTTGAAATTTGGCTTAAAGTTGAGAATTATGTTCTATGAAGGTATGAGAATAGTATGGAAAATTTTGATTATAACTTGCACGATACTGAACCAAAATGTATGAATTTGATGTGATTAGAAACTTAATACATATAGGAACATTTGATTAGAAAAAAGTGTTGCCTAAAAACTTCTGTTTCTAGGTCAAAAAAGGCAAGAAAGGAAGAAAATACAGCAAGTCACGATCGTGCATCTGCATAATCACGACTCTGTTAAAGAATGATGGAAGATGCGATTGTGCATCTACATGATCGGGACTTTACAAAGAAGAAGGAAAGTCATGATCTTTTCTCTGTAAAGTCCCGATCGTGCAACTTTATAAAAGAGTTTTGTTTGGATGTTTTTAAACCTAATTCAAGTAAGGATGTTACCATATGAGGCATGTAGGTTTAAATGAGCTCTTAAGTGAATTTAATTGATGTTGAATAAGGGGATTAAAGTAAGAAAAGATTATTATAGATTAAAGAATGTTTGGAAGGTGTTGTAATTTCTTATAAAGTGTATTAAGGAAACATACCCGAAAAGTTGTCATTGAATATGCATGATACACAATACATTCATAAATGTATTTATGACTAATCATTCTTATGAAAATGCACATGAGTGATATATAAATGTATATGATTGCATATAGAGGATCATGTGAAGCAACTGTTTTTAGACATTGTCAAGACTTCAAGACAATAAGCTTAAGGGAGCATTTGTGAGTCAACCTAGATGATCTTCCTTGGATTGATTGATTAATTATGTTCAACTTCCAATTATTAAACTGTTTGTGATCTGTATATGAATTCCAGACTTTAAAGGTCCGTGGAGTTTGATATTCAGGAATGTATTGGAAGTGTTCTAATTGTATCTGAAATTTGAATGATATTTATTTGCTACTGAACTCTAATTTATTTCTGAATACTCAACGATAGTTGAATGTCAGACTGAGGTCTGAAGAATATAAGATTCTGTCTTTCCATCATATGTGAATGCCATTCATGGCATATTATGTTATTTGATGCATTTCATTAAATGCATGGTCAGCTACATGCGTTATGATCAGAGTAGCTAGTCTGAAAGAACTTTAATTTTAAAATTCTGCACGTAGAGCTTTGCTCCGTGATTTCTGTACCTGACTGATCCCAATGGAACAGTATCTATATCTATATCTTAAAGGGACTCGGTTATAACAAATAATAAAGAATCTGGAGTCTCATATGCATTTGAATTTGTATATTTATGATTATGAAATATATGCTTGTGAAATCTTTTCTGAAGTTGTGACGTTAAAATGATATATCGTGATAATGTGATTGATTTGGTTGTTCAAGTTCTGAAAGAATGTATGTGATGTGTATGACATTCATTATGTCTTATTGTGTTGGAAAATGTTGTGAAATTAGTTGGTTGTATGATATTTGTGTGTTTTCCTAGAGTGAGATCATTAATGATGGTTCGCTTATTGAGTTCGCAAAACTCAACCAAATTGAAACGTTGATATTTTCAGGTACGAGATAGGAGACCTAGTTTCTAAGATCCTCTAGAAGAACATTTTGGATAACGATATGGATCAAAGTTCTGTCAGCTGGCATTTGAGGAGTTGTAGTTATTTTTAAGTAGCTTATATATGACTTGTAGAACTTATGTATAAAGGTTGTAAATATTGGTTTTTAATGCCTTCTATGTAAACCTTTATGAATGAAATGAAGAGATGACGTTTTTAAGTATTGTATTTTCTTTATGATGCCATTTAAGAGATTAGGTTTGATCCAGCATACCATTGTTATAGGATAAGTACTTGAATATCTTATGGATGTTCGGGTATGTACTCTATCGTAGTGGGATGTGACAATTTTGGTATCAGAGCATGGTTTTGCATCCATAGGGACATATAAGGACATTTATACTGATATTGAGTGAGAGATTCGGATAGTAATCACTACTATTTTTTGTTTTGTAGTTCATCTGCTGTAGGAGATCAAATTGGAGAGTCAGCTAACGTAAAGTCTATAGGAGCCAATAAGGAGTTCGTTTACCTGAGTTTTCACAAATGCCTTGGAGAATTCTGGTGAGACGAGAAAGAAGATATGATAAACTGAGAAAGTAGGGGACTGTGGACTTCTACAGAAGTACAGACCCTGCTGAGGCAGAAGGGTGGTTAGAGAGAACTGAAAGAGAGTTCGATCTGATGGACTATGAGGCTAATGAGAGATTTGATTATACGGTCTCACTACTACAAGGTCCAGCATACTAGTGGTGGAAGACTGTTCCTGGTAGTAACACCAGACCCTGTAGTTTGACTTGGAAAGATTTTCTGAGGGTGTTTCGAGAGAATTATATGCCTAAGATTTATCTGGACAGAAAGATGAAAGAATTTATGGATTTGAAATAAGGCAAACTCACAGTGGCAGAGTATGAGATAAGATTCAATGAGTTAATAAGGTATGCTATTGCATTGACCCCAACTTAGGAAAACAAATGTAGATGGTTTGAGGTCAGGTTGAACATGGAGATCAGAACGAGGCTAGCTCTTTTAATTTGGGTAGTTTTATGGAACTACGAGTAGCCTCAATCAGAATTGAGCAGTTATTAAAAGATGGTCAGGGAGAGTACAGACAGGAGTTTAGAGGAAACAGGCAAGTTGAATCTCGGGCTGATTCTGGCAGAAGCTTCAGTAAACGCCAAAACAGATTATCTTGATTCTAGACTCAATCGAGACAATCAGGTTTTAGACCAAGAGGTGGATTTGTTCAGACTAGTATAGGTAAAGTATTAGTGTTAAAAAGGCAGTCACAACAAATGCCAGATTGTGAGCATTATGGTAAGAAGCATGGTGGTCAGTGTTGGAGGTTATCGGGAGCTTGTTTTTGTTATGGCTCTGTAGAGCATCAGATCAGAGATTTTGGGACCACAGTCTGTAATGAGAGGAGGAACAGTGACAGAGACAACTGTACAGTAGAGTAGAGCTATTAGATCTATATATAGAGGCAGTGGTTGTAAGGCCCCAAATTGTAGCCTAGTTGGAATGTTTCATTGAACATGTATTCCATATGACTTAATTATGTTTTTAA
>JAOQMS010000178.1:12471778-12499014 GCA_027563885.1 Erythroxylum longipes
AAGGAGTCAGTAATATCACTATCTTGTTTATGTTTATTATTATCCTTATACCATATCATGTATAGATTGGCATGATGTTTTGGATATATTGCTTTCGCTACAACGAAGATTTCTAAAAGGTTTTGAAATCTATCGGTTCTCTAAATATGGCACGCTTTCTTTTCCCGATCCAACAATTTAGACATTGCCGATACATCAGGGCAATAAACTATCTGGAGTAAACTTTGAGTAACTATGTATTGAATTATTATGTGATGTGTATGTACTAATTTTGTACATTGAATGTCCGAGGTGTTTGATGCATGAATAACATATTGGTAGTGCTCATTGAATGTGAATTTGACTAAATAAGCGATTCTTAATTTAAATGTTGAATGTCAGACCAAGATCTAATCATAAATGTGAATGAGATTGTGATAGTGAATATGAATGTTTATGATTGAGCACAATCGATTGACTAAACACATGTGATGCATTTCATTACATGAATGCATGAAAGATAAAGGTAATTATGACCGGCGTTGTTAGTGTAAAAGAGCTTTAAGCTCAGATGTGGCAAGAGCCCCTGGCTCACTATGTAAAATAAGACCCGTATTCCTAACGGATAAGGGAAAGAATTAATGAGCCCGATATCCATAACAGATACGGGACAGTGTAAAAGGCACTAGGTTACAACAACGTAATAAATGAATGTGAGTCTCATGAACATTTCATACACTCATGATATGTATGATTTGAATGATTGCAATGTATTGTTGAATTGAGTTAAGTGAAAAATATGAAAACTGATGAACAAAGTGTTTTGTGATGCTGCATGTCAATAAATGAAATGATGTGAATTATATGATTATATAAGTTGTTGTGTTATGTGATGTCAGTGAACCATTGATGATGGTTAACTCAGTAAGTTCGTAAAACTCATAAAAATTACAACGTTGGTTTTTTAAGTACGAGAGAGACAACTTAGCTTCTAAGACAACTTAGAAGAGATCTAGTGTGACTTTTGGATAGAATAAATGGCTCAAAGGTCAGTCAATTGGCACTGAAGGATTAGATAAACTTTTTGTAAACTTCCTTATATATGTAGCATGTTTTGTAAATAGAGCTGTAGACTCTAATAGGTCTTTAATATTCTATATATATGGATGTTGTATGTAATGCTACATTATATCTCATGTTTTGATGAAATGAAATGAGGAAATTTTGGGTTTTATAAATTGTGATAATTATGTTTTAATTTATGATTCGATGAGTTAAGTGAAAGTGATATAATTAGCGCGCTACTTCCGCCGAGCATGTACTCGAATGTTTGACACATGTACGAGCACAAATTTCTGATGGTAGTGGAGTGCTACATAATTTACTATGAATTTATTCCATAACACTTAGTGATTATTGCTATGAAAATGCTTAAGATACTCAATTTAGCTCATATGTGGTCTTAGGCACAATTCAGAACCAAAGAAGTTAAAGAAAGTCAAAAGCACCAAATTTGAGCTATTTTTCAGAGAATCACAATCCTTTGTCTTCATAGACAAAGAATGAGAAATATTGGAGCAAGTAAACAAAATAAAATCAAGATGATGAAGCAACATAGCTCATGACTGTTGTGCATGGCCCATGCAGGGTGTACGTGAATTTAATGGCATCATAATTCATGTGTAAATCAAAGATCCATGTATAAAGCAAATGATAATGGATGGCTGCAGTAGGTGGATAGAGGAAGACCAAAATGACAACAGTAAACCAAAAACGCAGTAGGTAGGAAGCATCTCGAAAACAGCAATGCAACATAGCCTAGAAAAATTAGACCAAAATGGCAGTAGATTAATGAACACACCAGCAGCTGAAAACAACAACATAGTGCATTCTAAAAGCACCAAAACTCAGTGCATGTTGTTTGTAAACAACATCTGCATTGTTTGCATTTTATGCAAATGTTCACATTGATAAGTATTCATTCAATCAAAATTGTAATTATCCCTAAGTAACTTTTCATGAAAATTCAAACTATTAACAAAAATCAGCATGATTTATTAAACAATGCACTATTTTTGTTATTTTAATTGACATGAATGATTGCAAGTTCTGATATGATAGTTCTAATATTTTTAAAACTCGATATTTGGTAAGCGCACAGGTTCGTTCGCTTAGTACCTAAGGTGTCGATCCCACGATGAGGATTAATCTAATCCTAAAATGTTACATTTTGTTTCCATACAAAGGGTTAGAACCTTATATTTCTTGAAATAAGAAATAAAAATGAGAGATTCGGAAGTGAATTTCATGCTCATGCATACACGCACGTGAATTTGAATTTTTCCACATAATGATTGTTCATGCACTCATTTGACATTTTCGGTATAAATGATTTTTATTAAAGTGATTATGATGTGAATAATGAATAAAATGTCTTGAAAATTTATTTGGTGAGTAAAGTTGTTGACTTAGAAATTTTGGTGAAATTTTAGGGAAATTATGACATTAGGAGTAAATTTGGACTAGGAAAAATTGCCAAGTGGTAGAACGATTGATAAACGGTAGTAGAAATAAATGTCAAATGGCAGTAGAAATAATTGATATGTGATATTAGCATTTAATGACAAGTGTTATAGAAAATTGAGAGACAATTGGATTAGAAATGGGGAAACAAATGGACTAGTATTTAAAAGAACCGAATGGAGACCACAAGCAAGTGACAAGTGGCAAGTGACAAGTGTCACATGCCTTGCCACTTATTTTGACTCAGGATGCTCAAGGTCCATCTTTTACCTTTTCATTAATTTTAATTCCTAATATCATCTTCTTCGTCGCTTTCTTCTTCTTCTTCATGATTTTTGCTTCACCAAACTTCGATAATGTTACACCTTGCTTTCATCCATCATTTACTCCCATTTTTCTTTGTCTTCTGCACCTTGATACAAAAGACCCAACCTATTCCTCCATGAGAGGTGATGATCATGTGGTTCAAGGAAAGCTAGGGTTAAGTGAGTTTTTGAAGATCTTGAAGTAAACAAGTAAGTATAAAGCATTTCTCTTCTTTATTTGTTGAATGATGGTAGTTAAGAGTTAAATGATCATAAAATGAGGATGCGTACAAGCTGAAACGTGAATGAGAAATGTGGATAGTTTCATGTCTTGCTTTTACATATATGATGTTCAATATGTCATAAGTTGTTGTTGAGATTATTTTAGTTAGAATGATCATTGAAATGTTGTAGAAATTGTGCAAAAATTTAATAGATGAATGGATGGATTTTATGATTCGTTTTCTTGGTATATAACATGCATCGCTTTGATTGTTATAAAGATGAGTTAAAATGAGTTTGAAGCTAATGAAAAGGAGTACTAAGGTGTCTTGAAATGGGAAGAATTAGTGTGATAGTTTAGAAGTGAAATGAACGTGATAATGGAGTAACATATGTGTGCAGAAAATATAATGAATGTATGTAAATGATATGTTTTGTTTTTGAAGTTAATGATCAATCATAGAATATAATTTCTTTTTGATTGATATTGAGCTGAAATGGAAGAAGGAATAAAGAGGAAATAATGAGGACATGAGCTAGAAATGATAGACTAAGCAAAAGAGATGAACTAGGATGAAAATGAAGTTAAATGTGTGCTGGAATATGTTAGATGGAGTATTTTCACTTAATAGGAATCTGTATTTTGGCCACATCATGATTTATATATATCCTAATGGGATTAATGGTCATACAAAACTAACCTGAAAATAGAGTTGGAGAAGCCGAAAAATGGGAACGACCTTTACATGAAATATATTTCTTTTAAGTGATGTTTGAGACAACAATTGATAAGATACTTTCCCATAATGCATTTAGGCTTGAATGAATCTTGAAATAAACCTAGTATGATGCTTGAATAAGAGATTAAATGGGTGATTGCTTAGGGTGATAATTGAGGTTATAATTAAGGAAATAGATTAAAATTAATAGGATTAAGTAAATGGATAGATTTTGGGGTAAGAGGCATAAATTCCACTGTAGATGTCAAATTAAGGTAGTTTAAGTATGCTTTCGAAGAGGACTTCGAGTTCTACAACCTTCATGAAGACTTTGAGGAGAGATTTTGCTATCTAAAAGGTCAAAATTTTACATTTCTGTAAGCATCCAGTGAATGTCAACCTAGCGGACATGATGTCCCTCCAAACGGACATAAGCGAAGCTAGAAAGATGGAAAACCTGAGAATGTCCTCCAGCAGACATGACGTCTACCTAACGAACATTTACTGGCAATTTGAACTGAAATTACTCTAAAAGACAGTATATTTAGGTATATGTCTGCCCTACAGACATAAGATCCACCTAACAGACATATATCTGATGAAAGTGATCTAGTGAATAACAATGTGAAATGAATGAAAGTGATCTTGTGAATGCAAATGAGATTCAAAGGAGATGAACGATGAGTATTAAGTAAAGATGAATGAGAAATTGGATATTATGTGATCTTATGCTAGAATACCTTTAGTGAATGACTGAGTGATGAACTTAAATTAATCTTGCATAATTGAGGTGCAAACCTAAGTTCAAATTAGGTGTATATGAATGTTTATGAGATGTGAATTAAGGAAATATACCCAGAATAATCAATATGAGCATGCCATTACACATATATATATGTGTATAACTAAATGTTTATGTGATTTTCAATTATTAATGTGTGTACAATGTGTATTGCATGAAATTGATACACATGGTTGAAAGTCAGCATACAGACATTTCCTAATCATGGAGGCTAATGCTAATCTGGAGTGTACTATGAGTCGACCTAGATGGTCTCCTCTTAATTAATTATTTGTTTTAATTTCTGTATTGAATTATTGTGTGATGTGAATGTGTTGATTCTATACATTGAATGTCCGAGGCATTTGATGCATGAAAATCGTTAGTAGTGCTCATTGCATGTGAATTTGACTAAATAAGTGATTCTCAACTTGAATGTTGAATGTTGGACCAAGGTACAATGATAAATGTGAATGAGAACATGAATGTGAATATGAATGTGTAAGATTGAGCACAATTGATTGACTGAATACATGTGATGCATTCCATTACAAGAATGCATGATAACGTAAAGGTAGTTGTGACTGGAGTAGCCACCAAAAAAAAGCTTAAAGCTTAGAAAGTGAAAAAGAGCTTAAAGCTCAAAATGTGGTAAGAGCCTCTGGCTCACTATGAATAATGAGCCCTATATCCCCAATGGATAAGGGACAGTTATTAATCAGCCCGGTATCCACTATAGATACGGGACAGTTATAGGCACTAGGTCATAACAATAACAATTAGAAGTGTGTCTCATGCGCATTGCATATATAATTGATATGTATGTGTTAAATAATTGAAAAGAATAGTTTGACTGCTCTGAATGTGAACTGTGAAATAAGTGATCAAAGTGTTATGTGATGTTATATAATTATTGCTGAAATGACGTGCATTATATGCTGACATAAAGTGTATGTGAATTTGAAGAATGAACTGTATGTGTTATGTGATATGAGTGAACTATCGAGGATGGTCCACTCACCTTGTTCGCAAAACTCAGCCCAAAAATTTGCAACATATTATTCAGGCTCAGAGGAGATACCTAGTTAGATAAAATGTAATATAGCCACTGAAATCAAATAAGAGATAGAGGTTGGGATCAATTGACACTTGCATATGACTACAATTTTTTTGTATTTTTAAAATGTATTCCGAAAATATTCTATAATGTTTATGTGAATTGTAAAGTGAAATGACATTATGACTAAAAGTGTTTTAATGAATGAAATGAGAATCAATTTGGACTCAATGTGTATATAAATGATATAGGTCGTGATTGGATTTTGATTTTTTTAAACGTATTTGATGCGTATGATGTGAGAGAAAACAAATTTGTATTGAGTCTAACTGACTATCCTAGCGCACCTCCTTTATAGAGTGTATTCTCAAATACCATTAGTATGTTTGGGGATATGCACTATAAGAGTGCTATAATTTTGTATCAGAGCCCAAATTTAGTATCTTACATAGGCATTTTTCAAACTAAGTGTCATGATACAAGCATTTTAGAAATGTCTTAGCATGCAGTGGTAATTGATCCCTAGTCTAAGTCGTATTTACATGAGTCACATGTATGAGCATTCATTAAGAGTTCGAGCTATTAGAAGAAATGAGAAAGATGATAATCTATCAGAATGTAAGAAAATGAAAATTTATGGATATTTAGAAATGAGATATAGTATATGGTTTGATATGATACACAAAGATTCCATGCAATGGAAATTATGGTTATATCATCGAATATGATATCAATATTGCACTATGATTATGTACATCTCTGAATTGATATGGATTTGAAATTATTTTCATGTACTGAGACAATATCTAAAGTGTACAAACTAAGTTGAAAGAAAACAAAATTTACTACAACATTGAGAAGTTGAATTCGGAATTGAAATGGTTATTTGATTATCATTATAAGAGTTTATGATTGAGCGTAAGGTCATGTCTGTGGATTGAGATTAGAAATTTCATGATGGTTATATATTTATAATTGTAAATTGATTGAGAACATACATATGTGAGATGAAATGAATGATAGTGATATATATATCGAAGCCCTTAAGGTTAAGTTGATTTCTTATTGTGAGTGCATATCTGATAATGTGGTTACGCTAGTGAATAATGTTATTGAGCATATTGTAATATATACTTGGATATGGTATAGGGAGTGATCTATGACATATTGAATACTCTATAGTTATAGTCCCTATATTTAAATTTTAAGAGGACTCAGAGTATCGTAGTGGAAGCATGGGTTTAAACAAATATATGAAATGATGAACTATGGAGAAATTTTTTTGATGTATTATGGAAAGAGTTAAGGATACAAGAATTAATGGGATTATATCAATGAAAAAGAATCAAATGAGTGGAGTTATGGAATGAATATGAATTTTGGAAAATTTGGAGAGTAAATGAATGTGTTTATTGCTTCACTGAGTGTCATTATAAACAATAGATCATATAAGTTATGATAGAAATTGATCTTATTGAGATATTATGAATAGTTGAAATTGATCTTCTCGAGGTATTAAGAATGGCTGATAAGCAATGTGAAAGTAGTTCATCGATAAGGATTACGTGAATAGTATAGATGATAGTAGGAAAAAATCTTATTTTGAAGAAGAATTTCACTGAATTAGGTCCAGTAGATCAGATGGTTTACTTCTAAGAATGAATGAATATCGAATGAATAAGAAGTGAATATTAGAGACCCATTTCTAATAAAGACTTGGGTATAAGAAGCTAAAAATATTACCTATAGAGAGTATTTGTATCTTGTTGATGAAAGGAAACCCATTTACATTAATAGGTTCATGAAATTGGGATGATATGATTGTTATTACTAAAGGAACTTAGGTCCATAATGTGCTCTATATTCGTATATTTGGAAGGTACAAGTTAGATTTGATAGTTATGTTCAAAAATTTGAGGCTTGTGAATAAATTGAAATGTGTGGAGAAACTAGTACGAATGGACATATAATATAATAAGTCGATGAGAAATCAGAGGAAATCGAATGAATGGAAAAAATCATTAGAAGAGAATCCAAATTGAAAAAAAAAAGAGATATCATTACCCCATTTAAGGAATTAGATACTTAAGAATTTCTAGAAATAGTTATGGACGCTTCAAGGTAATAGTGATACCTATTTGGGGTGACAAATGCTTGACAGTATACATGGTGTTAATGAAAAAAGTGTTTCGACCTTACTTAGATAAATTGGTGACCATGATTATAGATGACATTTTGAGTTATATAGCATCTAGACAGGACATATAGGTAGACTCAAAAAGGGAAGTGAAGGCAATGATGAAGCGAGAAACTCTGAGGAATAGATATGAGATCTGGAGTTTTCTAGAATTAGCTGGATATTGGATATTACCAGAGGTTGTCAAAGGGTTTCTATTGATTTGGCTCTTTAACAAGACTTCTAAGGAAAAATGCATTATTTAGATTGACTAATGAATGTAAAAAGAATTTTGAGGAATTAAAAACACCGATGTAATTATATCATCTGGATTTGGAGATTTTATAGTATATAATGATGTTTCACACCAAAAATTAGGATATAATCTGATGCATTGAATAGAAAATCTAATAGCAGTATAGCATAAATTCATATATTGAGGTTACTAAAACTAGTGTAATAAAGAACATAGAACGTTGAGTTGAATTTAGGGTCAAATGAAGTAATATTAGCTATATTGAATTTAAGATTAGTTTTCTATGAAAGGAATAGAAAAGCCATAAGTGAGGATTCAAAATTTGTGAATCTTATTGAGGAATTGGAAATGAATTCAAATTTTGAGTTGAATTGGAAAAATGATATTTTGTGATTATAGTAAAAAGTATGTGTACCTGATAAAGATGATTGAGCAAAGATATTATTAGAGAAAGCACAAATAACAACCTATGAGATACATCCTAGTAGGAATATGCCGAAACAACATTGAGCGGCTAAGGGTGTAGAATCAAACGACTAAATGTTTGCATTACCAACAATCTTAAATGTTGGATATATACCTAGAACTTATATTTTGGGAGTTCCTAGGAACACGAGATCAATATACAGTTCTGATTGAATTCGATTATGAAAATCATTATCACAGTGGTATCGGTAGGACACTGTATAAGGCATTATATGACATAATAAGTTATCCACCCTTATATTGAGATTTAGAGGGCCTAAAAAAGGTTGAAAGCCAGAATTTTGAGATATTGTTGGTAAGTGAAATTGAACTGTATTAGAAATTAAGTGATTCAAGAAAAATAAACTAGTTAGGTGGATCAACACCGAAGATATAGACTATAGAGAGATAGATAAAGTGTTTCTGAAAGTGCCACCTTAGCAAGGTGTTCTAAAGTTTGTTAAAAAAAAGGTAGCCAAGCCCGAATTGTATTGGTCCATAAGAAGTTATTGAGAGAATAAGACCATTTATTTAAGATAGTCTTACTAATAAAGATAGATCAGATCCATACTTGTGTTACATAAGTATGTTTAGGAGATGTTGGTATGGTCTAATAGATGTATTGTGCACAGGAAGTGAAATTTGTGAGTAATATAAGATATTGAGGAATTAGTTAAGAGAGAAGGATATTTGAATAAGTAATTGACAAACCGAGTGATTCCATTAGTTATAGTCAATTGGAAGAAATTATTCCAGTGATGAAGTTAAATGTAAAATAAAAGAGCATATGAGGAAACAATACCCCCTGCCTTTTCTATTATTCATATGAGAATTTTGAGGAAGAAATTTTATTAAGGAGGGGAGAATTATAACATCCCATTTTGATATAAAATGTTAAAACCTTAGAGTTCTATAAATAAGAAATAACAATGAGAGATTGGGAAGGGCATTTCATGCTCATGCATACAAGTATGTGAATTTGGATTTTTGCACACATTACAATGATTGTTCATGCACTCATTTGACATTTTCGAGTATAAATGATTTTTATTAAAGTGATTATGATGTAAATAATGAATAAAATGTCTTCAAAATTTATTTGGTGAGTAAAGTTGTTGACTTAGAAATTTTGGTGAAAATATGGGGAAATTATGATATTTAGGAGTAAATTTGGACTAGAAAAAATTGCCAAGTGGCAGAACGATTGATGAATGGTAGTAAAAATAAATGTCAAATGGCAGTAGAAATAATTGATATGTGATATTAGGATTTAATAACAAGTGTCATAGAAAATCGAGAGACAATTGGATTAGAAGTGGGGAAACAAATGGACTAGTATTTAAAAGAACCAAATGGAGACCACAAGCAAGTGACAAGTGGTAAGTGATAAGCGTCACTTGTCTTGCCACTTATTTTGACTCACGATGCTTAAGGTGAAAGACCATCTTTTACCTTGTCTTTTGTTTTAATTCCTACTCTCATCTTCTTCATTACTTTCTTCTTATTCTTCATGATTTTTGCTTCACCAAACTTCGTTAATGTTGCACCTTGCTTTCATCCATCATTTACTCCCATTTTTCTTTTTCTTCTTCACCTTGCTACAAAAGACCCAACCCATTCCTCCATGACAGGTGATGATCGTGTGGTTCAAGGAAAGCAAGGGTTAAGTGAGTTTTTGAAGATCTTAAAGTAAACAATTAAATATAAAGCATTACTCTTCTTTATTTGTTCAATGAAACATGTTTTGATGGTAGTTAAGAGTTAAATGATCATAAAATGAGGATGTGTACATGCTAAAACGTGAATGAGAAATGTGGGTAGGTACATGTTTTGCTTTTACATATATGATGGTTGTTTACGAGAAAGCCTAATCTAGTCCTAAAATCTAAGGTCATCCTAAACTACAATAATTCTAAAAAAAATAACTAATACAGAAATTAAATCAATCGACAATCAATTATAAGAAATTAAAGTGCTGAAGTGTTAAAAAAATAGCAATCACACAACCTAATCCGAAATTAACCTAGAAATCACCAAGTGAGAGAAAGGGGATTTTGATTCGAAATTAATTAAAACCTAACCAATTATGCAATCACTGACTTAACATTTCTAGACGATCCTAAGGTGAATTACTCTCTCTAGAGTTATAATTCTTAACCCTAATTGATGATCCCTACTTTAAATTATGGAATTGCGATCTCTCGATTTGCAATTGGCCCAAAACCTAAATTAGTTCTAAGTTGTCTATTAACCTACAGGGAACCTATACTCAATCTCTTGTTACACAATTCTACCGATTTGATTCAAATATTAACCTATCAATTCACCTAACTCTCGTTAGCCCAAATTGATTATTTTTACCTTGCTCACCCTTTGATTTTATTGTCAAGTTATTAAGAGCAGAATTGAAATCACAATCAATCGATTTTTATTAGTCTCAAAAATCAAGATCCAAAGGTAAGTATAAACATAAACTCAACATTTAACACAAATGATTCTCAACAACAATTTCAATCCTATACATGAATAAAATTGAAATAAATCGAAAATACATCGAGAATGGAGTCGGGGAGGTAGCAACAGCGGGAAACCACCTATTTCGTGAAGTACGTCATGTCTAGCTTGTCTTCGTGTCTCTCTTCCTTCGTCTCCTTCTTTAATCTCTTGATTTCTCTTTAAGTTTTCTCTCGAAATTGGCTAAATCAAAGCCTTCTTGCACGACTCTCTATACTCTCCAAAGACTGCTACCTCTGACTTGTAATGTTCTATATATACTTTTAAGGCTTTAGGTTAAATTCAGCGAAACAGTTCAAAAAATCTTGCGAAACTTGAGTTTTTCTATCAGCCCGACGAAGGCTACAATGGTGGCCAGCGCCTTAACCTTTCTGTCACAATTGTGACCCTATGTGCACGATCGTGGCCTGGGTGTAAGCTCTCTGTCACGACCGTGCCCTCATGTGCATGATCATTGCCTGGCTGCTCTGGCTCGTCCTTGTCTGTCACGATCGTGGCCTGTTGTGCCATGATCGTGAGCTATGTCTTTGGCCTGAAAACTCCTCGAATTTTTCTATTCTTCACTGTTTACCCTGAAACATTAACAAACCCAACAAGGTACCTCAAAAATATAACAATTAAGCTTAAAGACTCATATTAACCCATAAAAACACTTAAACACATAAACTAACACAATTAACACATAAACACACCCTCAATACTCAACACTCTACTTAACAATAAATGCATCACAAATTAAACCCTAAAACACAACGCAATTGACAACTATCAACATCCCCACACTTAAACGTTTACTTGTCCTTAAGCAAACAAAACAACAAACATAACAAACACGAAGCACACAATGCAAAAATGAGACAATGGCTTCAATGTTATGAAATAAATTTAGTCTTGAACACAATATGAAAAGTTATAACTAATTATTAATCGACGAAATCTATGTTTAAAGGCTTTGAACTAAATATACAAGTTAATCGAGAGCTAAGTTCTAATTCAATTACCCTTTTCAATTATACACACACATTGATAATTCTTTGTTCCTTCAAACATTAAAACTATTCCTAAGTACCTTTTCATGAAAATTCAAGTTTATTACAAGTCCGGTAGGTTTTTATTAATAACACACCCTTTTTTAAATACTTTTAAACACGGACTTAGTCTTTTACTCAGAGGCGAACATTAGTAATGAAAGTTGATCTAGTTACTCGACTAAGTCATTTATTAACAGCTTGGTTGAAACGTCATTATAGCCTTTTAATGTGAAGGCACAAATTTATGATGCGTGTCGATCCAGTTACTTAGCTATTATCACGTTTTCAACTGGCTACTAGTTCTACTCATAACCCAAAGGTCAGTGGAATAGTGATTTATTAACAAAACCTTTTTTATTTTATTGCCTACCTTGTTGTTTTTAGCTATTCATTTTCATGAAAAATACTAGTTAAGCTACTTAAGTTGAAGGGCCTAAAATTATGAATGAATGTGACAACCTAGAGAGTGCTAAATTTACATTAAGTCCTAATTAAGCTGTATATTTATCCAAAAACCCTAATTCATTAATTTTGCTAGGTAATGATCATTCACAACCTACTAGACTATTTTCAAAATTAAACAAATTTCACTCATCTAAGCCATTGACACATTTAAACAGTTTGCACAATGCAACCTAATAACTATATGAAAAATCACATTCAAAAGCAAAAGCACAAAATCCCTCCCCATACTTGAACAACAAATTGTCCTCAATGTGAGAAGGAGGCACACATCACATAAAATAAGTAAAGACAAAACAGAAATTAAAGTGACAGTAAACAAATAAAAATAAAAATAAAAAGAAAAATAAAATAGAACTAAAGACTTATTTGGAAAAGAAAATTTTGGGTTAGGTATAAATCCTAAGGAGATGGAGGTGGTGATGGTGTCTAAGGCGATAATTGAACGCATTGAGACTTGAAATATCGATGGATTTGTTGGATTTCCCAGCTATGGCGTCGTTATGTTCACGCCATCTCCGCAGGTGTCTTGTTGGTCTCTGTGATGGCAACCAAAACTTTTGCCAACCTTGTTCTTCTTCCTTGGATTCTTCACTGGTGGATTCTCCTTGTGCCTGCCGAGGTGGTGCCGAGCTCAAGCTCGCCTAACCTACCCTGGTCTGAATATGCTTCTTTTGGCTGATGTCCCTCCATATCATGTTTTTGGAATGGATGATATCAGCCTGGAATAAGTGATGGTGATTGAGGAATTCAAGGAGGTGAACTGTTAATCCTCTCCTTTCCATGCCAAAATGTTTTGAAATGGTAAACACTATGTAGCCCATTTCGAGATGGTTGCTCTGCCTGCACGAAGTGGCAGCAAGGCATTCAGGACATGGGTGGATGTGCATACTAGAATACTATGATCCATGCAACCACAGTATAAAAAGTTTCTTAGTAGAACACTTGTTAGTTTTAGTCTTGTCAAAGACCAGCTGACACATAAATTTGTGCAACAACAAGTGCTCATGGGACCGTATGATGTTGTTGTAAGAATTCTTTGCATAAAATTGCTCAACTCTAGTAAGCTTATTCCAATATTGAGAAGAACAGAAGTCATCATGTTGATCGATGATGGTGGATTCGGGGAATCCACACAACTCACACATGATTTCAACATTCAATTCAAATTTCTTCCTCCCAATCTAAACCACACTTACTTTATGTTCTTGAGGTCAAAGGTCACGGTTGTGAAAAATTCCAGTGTAAGCTCCTCATAAACAGGGAGTTAAAATTGAATAAATTGAGCCCACTGGATCCTCTCGGCTAGGTTTTCTACCTACTCATACAATTCTAGCCTATCTAGTGTGTCAAAGTCAAAATACTTAGGAACTACAATTTATCTAGAGAGAAGGGAATGGAAACGAGTAGCTTCCTCCTCAGTGTAAATCAGAAAAGGTGCTCTGAAATTCGTTGCTCAGTTTCTGTATCCCTGGCCCGCAACTTATTGTCATCCATATGGTTCCCAATGGGCTGATTGCTTGATGCGTGGCATGATTTTGGAAGAAATTGGAAAAAATTTTAGAGGTTGAAAAATTCTAGAGAGATGTCAGAGTGTTTGAATGCTTAAATTTTAGAGACATAAATTGAAAATGAAAGTGAAAGTGAAAGTGAAAGTAAAGTTAGTATTGAATATATAAGTGGTAAAAAGGGTAAAATGGTAAAATTGGTTTTAAAATTTCACACCCTTCCCTTTCTAAATGGTTGCAGGCCACAATTATAACATGCGGCTTATGACCTAGTGCATGCTCAATCGCAGACCACAGTCGTAGCCAGCGGTGTACTACCACTCCTAATTTGTTCCTTTTTGTTCTTTCTCCACTCTTTCACTTCCACTACTTAATTCTTTTCTAACCCTTTTTCATCTTTCCTTTCATACTTGCACAATCATCCACATAATTCTAAATTCCTACTCCTTTTCTGCTTTTATTCAAAAACAAACTAATCCTAACTATAAAATTTCAAACGTTCGGATAAAATTAACAAAGAACTACTTTTCTATGGGTTACCTCCCATGCAATGCTTCTTTTAATGTCAGTAGTTAGATGCTTCGTTAAGCTCATGGTGGTTAGAATAAATGTTTTGATGGTAGCGTCTTAATTAATCTCAACGTTTGCACTTTAGCTACCATATTACAATTACCACCATCCTTACAATTTTCCTTTCCTCGCCTTCTCCTTCACGAGCTCTTCTTCCTAAAAGTGTTCCCAAGATCTTCTATGTCCTCCCATTCGCCTCAAGGTTTGGGTTCTTTGAGATCCACTTGAGATGAAGGAGGTTTGTACTCTTTTGTAGTTGCCTTAAATGTCAATTTCTCCTTCCCTATTCGCAAAGTTAATTCGCCCCCATCAACATCAATAATTGAGCGTACAGTGGTCAAAAACTGGCGTATAAGAATTATCGGGGTGTCCCCATCTTCACTATTGCCAAAATATAGAAGTCTATAGGAAAGATGAATTTATCAACCTTTGCCGGCATATTATGTATAATTCCCTTCGGTCTATGTGATGTTCTATCGGTCGTCTTAACCAAAAACTTGGTAGGCACTAACTCTCTTAACCCTAATTTTAGACTAAAGGTATAGGGCATCATATTTATACCTGCGCATAAATCCAAAAATTCCCTATCTGTGGTAATCTTGTTGATACTACAGGGGATGAAAAAGTCCACTGGGTCCTCTTTCTTCTTAGCTATATTGGGGTAATCTTCCAGTGTTCACTCCTTCCCTTTCTGCGTGACGGACTCCTATAATTTCATCTTCGTCTATATTTGTTCCTACACATCCCCAAACTTGTTTGGCTTAATCTCTAGTAATTTTTCTTCTTCCCTATTAGCATATTACTCCTACTGCTATGTAATAGGGAATGGAAATACACGTTGAGTTGCATTGAGAGATTCGACCAAAGGCTCAATCGAAAGGTATTCTTTAACCACTTGACCTTCTTCTTCATCTTCTACCTTTCCCAGTTCCTCATCCTAGGTTTGACTTATCACCACAACATGTTTCTTTGGATTTGACTCGGTGTTGCTTGGAAGAGTTCCAGCATTTCAAGTCGACATGGCCTCCGCTAATTGGCCCACTTGGACTTCTAAATTATGTATGGACGAGGCATGATTCTTCGTTACTTGCTCGAATTTGCTCTCGAGTCTCCAATGTGCCTCCTCCATGCCTCTTATGTTGTCTAAAATCCTGTCTAACTTTGACTCCATCGAGCTTGCTTTATCTTGTTGGAAGCTCGATTGCCCCTGAGGCCTGAACTGTCCTTCACTGTTGTTGTTTGACCAGGAAAAGTTAGGGTGATTCTTCCACCTAGGGTTGTAAGTGTTGAAGTAGGGATTTTTCCCCCTCCTCGTCCAAACTATGCCTTCGTATAGTTTACTTGCTCCTAGTTGCCCTCTCCCATCAAGTAACAGTCCACAGTGTCATGGTCTACCTGACCACAAAGCTAACACTTTAGTTGAACGTCTTTAACTTGAGCTGAGGATGAGGCCTTCATACCATTAAGTTATCATGTCAAATTGTCGATCTTTACTTACAGCTTTGTCAAATGATCGATCGCGATGATTCCCTTTTGCTCTCTAAACGTCGTAGGCTATTTAACTCGCTCACTCGTCCATAGGCAGCTAGTGCTTTCCATCTTCTCAATCAACTCCTCCGCTTCATCAATTGTCTTTAACATCAAAGATCCTCCTGATGCTGCATCAATCGTGCCTCTAGTGGGTGGGTTTCCTCCATTGTAGAATGTCTGCAAAAGGAACTCTTTGGGTATGTTGTGGTGTGGGCACTTCCTCTATAAGTCTTTATATCGCTCCCACTCTTCATAAATTGACTCCCCATTACCTTGTTAGAAATTTGTGATTTCCCTTATAATATTTGTGGTTTTCGTCAGTGGGAAGTAATTGTCTTGAAAAGCACGCACAAGATGCTTCCGCATCGTAATGTTGACGGGGCTCAGTGAATGATACCAAGCCTTCGCTTTATCTCTAAGTGTGAAAAGGAACAACCTAACCCTAATTGCGTCCTCTAAAATTTGATGATATTGGAAAGTATCACAAATCTCGAGGAAATTCACAATATGCGCTTCTGGATCCTCATTCGCCAATCTGTAAAATTGGATGTTCTGCTGAAGCATATTCAGAAGGGCTAGCTTTATTTTGAATGAGGCCACTTGAATAGGCAGCCATCACTCCTTGGTTTGATGGGTTAAACCCTGGCCTCATGAAGTCCATAAGAGTCCATTGTTGTCATCCAGGTTCACTTCCTGATCCATTTTCCTTAAAAATTCCTCAGCCATTCTCAACTTTTCTATCTCTTTGTCTTCATCTGGCCGAGCTTTCCTAAGGGTTTGTTCTAATCGTGTGATATCTAGATTTATTGTTTCCACTGCATGACTTGAACTCTCCACTGCACAACTTGAACTCTCGTGACTCTTATATTCATATAAGAGCACACTTCCTAAAAATGAACGAAAGAAACTAAAACAAAAATTAAAACTACTATAACGCCTTAAACTATAGAACTAAACTACCTTTCCTGGCAATAGCGCCAAAAACTTGATCTTAAGGTTACACATGCTAAGTTTAATATTTATAACCTTGGTAAATTCTGTAAGAGCACGAGTTGTTCATATAATAGTTAAGGTGTCGATCCCACAAGGAAGCCTAATATAGTCCTAAACTACAATAATTCTAAACAAATAACTAATGTAGGAATTAAATTAATCAATAATCAATTGTGAGAAATTAAAGTGCCGAAGTGTAAACAAAATAGCAATCACACAATCCAATCCGAAATTAACCTAGAAATTACCAAGTGAGAGAAAGGGGATTTTGATTTGAAATTAATGGAAACCTAACCAATTATGCAATCACTGACTTAACGGGTCTAGAGAGTCCTAGAGTGAATTACTCTCTCTCGAGTTATAATTCTTAACCTTAATTAATTATCCCCAATTTAAATTATGGAATTGTGATATCTCGATTCATAATAGGCCTAAAACCTAAATTAGTTCTAAGTTGTCTATTATCCGACTGGGAACCTATCCTCGATCTCTCGTTACACAATTCTGTCGGTTTGATTCAATTCTTAACCTGTCAATTCACCTAATTCTAGTTAGCCCAAAGTGATTATTTTTACCCAGCTCACCCTCTCAGTTTATTACCAAGTTATTAAGATCAGAATTGAAATCACAATCAAATTAATAAAAACGTAACCAATCGATTTTTATTAATCTAAAAAATTAAGATCCAAAAGTGAGTATAAACATAAACTCAACATTCAACACAAACAATTCTCAAAACCTATTTCAATCCTATACATGAATAAAACTGAAATAAATGGAAAATATGTTGGGAACAGAGTCGGGGAGGCAGCGACATCGGGAAACCATCTATTCCTAGAAGTATGTCATGTCTAGCTCGTCTCTATGTCCCTCTTCCTTTGTCTCCTTCCTCAATCTCTTGATTTCTCTCTAGGTTATCTCTAAAAATTGGCTGAATCAAAGCTCTCTTGTAGGACTCTCTAGGCTCTCCAAAAACTGCTAGCTCTAACTTATAATGTTCTATTTATACTTTTGAGGCTCTAGGTCAAAGACGAGGTCGAAACGTCCTAAAAAATCTTAGAAAACTTGAGTTTTTCTGTCAACCTGACACAGGCCACGATCGTGGCCAATGCCTTAACCTTTCTGTCACAATCGTGGCCTTATTTGCACAATCGTGGCCTAGATGTAAGCTCTTTGTCACGACCGTGCCCCCATGTGCACAATCGTATCCTGGTTGCTCTGGCTCGTCCTTGTCTATCACGATCATGGCCTGCTGTGCCACGATCGTGGGCTATATCTTTGGCCCAAAAACTTCTCGAATCTTCTCCATTCTTCACCTTTTACCATAAAACACTAACAAACCTAACAAAGTACCTCAAAAATATAACAATCAAGATCAAAGACTCATATTAGCCCATAAAACACTTAAACACATAAACTAACACAATTAACATATAAACACACACTCAACACTCAATTTAACACTAAGTACATCACAAATTAAACCCTAAAACACAATTCAATTGAAAACTATCATTTTTGTTGAGATGATTTGAGTTAGAATGATCATTGAAATGATGTAGAAATTGTGCAGATATTTGATAAATGAATGGATGGTTTTTATGTTCTGTTTTCTTGGTGTATAAAGTGTATCTCTTTGATAGTTATAGAGCTGAGTTAAAATGAGTTTGAAGCTAATGAAAAGGAGTACTATAGTTTCTTGAAATTGCAAGAATTAGTGTGATAGTTTAGAAGTGAAATGAATGTGATAATGGAGTAAGATACGTGTGCAGAAAATATGATGAATGAGTGTATATAATATGTTTTGTTTTTGGTGTTAATGATCAATCATAAAATATTATTTGTTTGTGATTGATATTGAGATGAAATGTAAGTAGGAATGAATAGGAAAAAATGAGTACAAGAGCTAGAAATGATAGACTAAGCAAAAGAGATGAACTAAGATGAAAATGAAGTTAAATGTCTGCTGGAATATGTTAGATGGACTATTTCCGCTGAATAGGAATCTGTATTTTGGCCATATCTTGATATATAGTTATCCAAATGGGATGATTTTTAATTAAAATTAAACTAGAGACATATTGATATAGTTTTCATCAAGGAATTTAATTTTAATTCTATCCCTAAGGGTTTTGAAATTTAAATTAAAGTTGAGTACTGGGTGCTGTTGAAATTTAAGAACATTCTTTAGTATTTTGGGTATAACTCGTAGAATACTGAACAAAACTACATAAATTATACATTTAGAAACTTAAGACATATAGGAACATGTTTGTAGAAAAAGTTATTGCCAAAATACCTCAATTTATAGGTCATAATGGTCATACAAAACTAACCTAAAAATAGAGTTGGAGAAGCTGGAAAATGGGAATGACTTTTACATGAAATATGTTTCTTTTATGTGAGGTTTGAGACAACAATTGATAAGATACTTTCCTATGGTGCATTTAGGCTTGAATGAATCTTGGAATGAACCTTTTATGATGCTTGAATAAATGATTAATTATGTGATTGCTTAGGGTGATAATTGAGGTTATAATTAAGGAAATAGATTGAGAATAATAGGATTAAGTAAATAGACAGATTTTAGGGCAAGAGGCATAACTTTTTCTATGGATGTTGGATTAAGGAAGAGGACTTCGAGTTCAACAACATCCATGAAGACTCTAAGGAGAGATTTTGCTGTCTAAAAGGTCCAAATTTTACATTTCTATAAGTGTCCAGTGAATGTCCACCTAGCAAACATAATGCCCCTTGAAACAGACATAAGTGGAGACGGAAAGATGGAAAACCTAAGAATGTCATCCCATCAGACATGAAGTTTGCCTAACAGACACTTACTAGCCATTTGAACTGAAATTGCTCCTAAAGATAGTATATTTAGGTATATGTCCCCCCTACGAACATAAGGTCTGCCTAACGGTCATAGATCTGATGAAATTGTGAGAATGACAGTGTGAAATGAATGAAAGTGATCTTATGAATCCAAATGAGATTCAAAGGAGATGAATGATGAGTATTAAGTAAAGATGAATGAGAAATTGGATATTACGTGATCTTATAATGCTAGAATACCTTTAGTGAATGATTGAGTGATGAACTTAGAATAATCTTGTATAATTGAGGTGTAAACCTAAGTTAAAGTTAGGCATAAATGAGTTATGAAGTATGAATGTTTATGAGATGTGAATTAGGGAAATATACTCGGAATAGTCAATATCAATATGCGTTATACATTACACATATATATATGTGTATAATTGAATGTTTATGTGATGTACAATTAGTAATGTGTGTATAATGCGTATTGCATGAAATTGATACGCAGCGTTTAAAGTCAGCATACAGACATTTCCTGATCATAGAGGCCAATGCTAATCTAGAGCATACTGTGAGTCGAACTAGATGATCTATTCTTAATTATTTGTTTTTTTAATTTTTGTATTGAATTATTGTGTGATGTAAATGTGTTGATTCCAGATATTGAATGTCCGAGGCATTTGATGCATGAGAATCATTGCAAGTGCTCATTATATGTGAATTTGACTAAATAAGTGATTCTTAACTTAAATGTTGAATGCTACACCAAGGTTTGATGATAAATGCAAATGAGAACATCAACGTGAATATGAATGTGTAAGATTTAGCACAATTGATTGACTGAATACATGTGATGCATTCCATTACATGAATGCATGATAACATAAAGGTAGTTGTGACCAGAGTAGCCACTGAAAAAGAGCTTAAAGCTCAGAAAGTGAAAAAGAGCTTAAAGCTCAGAATGTGGTAAGAGCCTTTGACTCAATATGTATAATGAGCCCTGTATCCCCAACAGATAAGGGATAGTTATTAATGAGCCCGATATCTACAATGGATATGGGACAGTTACAGGCAGTCAGTCACAACAATAACAAGTTGATGTGAGTCTCATGCGCATTGCATATATAATTGATATGTATGTTTTAAATGATCGAAATGAACTGTTTAACTGCTCTGAATGTGAACTGTGAAATAAGTGATCAAAGTGTTATGTGATGCTATATGATTATTAGTGAAATGATGTGAATTATATGCTGACATGCAGTGTATGTGAATTTGAAGCATGAATTATATGTGTTATGTGATATGAGTGAGCCATCAAGGATGGTCCGCTCACTGAGTTTACAAAACTCACCCCAAAATTTACAACATATTTTCAGGCTTAAAGGAGATACCTAGTTAGACAAATTAGATTATAGCCGCTGAAATTGGATAAGAGATAAAGGTCAGGATTAGTTGACACCTACATATATCTACAGTTTCTTTTGTATTTTTAAAATGTATTCCATAAATATAGTATAATGTTTATGTGAATTGTAAACTATAATGACATTATGACTGAAAATGTTTTATTGAATGAAATGATCAAATTGAGAATTGATTTTGACTTTATCTGTGTAAAAATGATATAAGTCGTGATTGATTTTGGATTTATTTAAACATATTTGATGCGTGTAATGTGAGAGAAAAAAATTGTATTGAGTCTGCCTGACCGTCCTAGCACACTACCCTTGTAGAGTATATTCTCGAATATCATCAGCATGTTCGAGGATATGCATTATGAGAGTATGGTGGTACATAAAATCTAAGGCTGAACTCAATTTGCAATGATTCCAAATAAACAAATCTAAACAAGAAATTATTTCAATCATACAATTAATTCCAATAATCAAATTTAAAAATAATAACAAGATAGCAGATGCAACACCCAATCACAAATCAACCTAAAAACTACCTCAGATGCAACACCTAATCACAAATCAACCTAAAAACTACCAATTGAGAGAAAGGGGATTTTTATCGTACTTTAATGAAAACTTAATTGATTATGAAATTATTGAATTACCCTAGACTGTCCTAGGGTTGATTACTCTCTCTTGAGTTATAATCATTAAACCTAATTTATAAACCCTAATTAGGTTATGGGAACTGCAACCTCTTGATTCACAATTTATCCAAAACCTAAATTATATCTTAAGTTGTCTAATAAACTACCGAAAACCTATGCATGATCTCTCGTTACACAAATTTAACGATTTGATTCAATTCTTGTTCTATTAAATTTCCTAACTCTCGTTAGCCTAATTTAATGATTTTCACTCAGTTCACCCTCTTGTTATCGAATTATAAAGTTCAGAAATTAAATCAAAAATAATCCAATAAAAACAAAACAATCAAATTTCATTAATATCAAAGACAAAATATCTCGAAGGTGAGTTTATACAATTTCAACACTTAACAGTCATATTCTCAATAGCTATCCCAATTCTATACATTAATAAAATTAAAAACAAAACTGGAAAATATGAGTGGAAAGGATGATGGAGGCAGCAACGACGAGAAAATTCCTATTTCGAGAATTACATCATGTAGGCTTCTTCTCTGTGTCTCTCTTCCTTCGTTTCTTTCTCAATGTCTTGATAAAACTCTCTAGGGTTTTGAGATTATGGCTGATGCTAAAGATCTTCTCTTCTATTCTTCGTGTTCTTTAAATACCTTGGCAACCCTAGGGTTTTTCTGGGGTCGAAACAATCTGAAAAATCTCTCAAAATTTGATCTTTTCTCTTGTTTGCATGTCTGTCCGATGCAGGCCACGATCGTGGCCTTGCATACGACGATCATGGCTAGCATCAAACCTTTCTATCACGATCATGGAAACGCTGTGGCAGAGTCTTCTGTCATGATCGCACATGTTTCTGCCATGATCGTGGCCTTTTGTGCCACGATCGTAGGTCGTGGTTTCGGCCCGAAAGTCTCTAAAACTTCTCCATTCTTTGATGTTGACTGTGAAACACTAACAAACACTAACAACACATCAAGGTACCTCAAAAACATAATATTTAAGCTCAAAGACTTATACTAACACATAAAAATAGTTAAACACTTAAACTAATACTAACACATAAAAATAGTTAAACACTTAAACTAACACAATTCTAACCTAAACATATACTAAACACTCAAATTGACACTTAATACATAACAAATTAAACCCTAAAACATGATGCAATTCACACCTATTAACATACCCACACTTAAATGTTTGTTCGTCCTCAAGCAAAAAGGACAAACAAACACACAACACACAATGCAATAATGAGGCAATGGCTTTAACTTCATGAAATAAATTTAATCTTAAACACAATCATTTAAGTTATGTCAAATCATCAACATGCAAAATCTTTATCTAGGGGCTTTGAACTAAATATACAAATTAATCAAGATCTAAGTTTTAATTTATTTACCCTTTTCAATTGCACACATACATTAATAATCCTTTAGTTATACGGACTCTGTAACTGTTCCTAAGTACATTTTTATAAAAAGTCAAGTTATTAGAAGTTCGGTAGGTTTTTATTAGAAAACACATTTTATTTATTTATTGAACATGAGCTTAGTCTTTTTACGTGAAGGAAAACATTTGTAATGAATTTCGATTCGGCTACTCAACTAAGTCATGTTTTTATTAAGTTGCTTGGTTAAATCATCATTACAACTTTTAATACGGAGGCACACATTTGTGATGTGTGTCGATCTAGTTACTTAGCTATATCACGTTCTCAACTAGCTACTAGGTCTATTTATAACCAAAAGTCAGCGGAATAGTTATTTATTTAACAATTTTTTAATTTATTTATTTATTGCCTACCTTGTTGTTTTCGCTACTCATTTCCATAAAAAATACTAGTAAAGTTACGTAAGTTGAAAGGCCTCAAATTATGAATAAATATGACAATTTAAAGAGTTCTAAACTTACATTAAATCCTAATTAAGCTTTATATTTATCCAAAGACCCCAATTCACTCATTTTTGTGAGCTAATGATTCTTTACAACCTAATAGACTATGTTCAAAATTAAATTAATTTCACTCCATCAAAGCCATTGACACATTCAAAAAATTCACAAAATGCAACCTAACAACTATCATACCATATGTAAAATCATATACAAAACAAAACACATAACCCTCCCCACACTTGAATAACATATTATCCTCAATTTTAGAAGGAAACAAACAGGCACATAAAAGAAAAGAAGAATCACAAATTAAAGTAAATAGAAAATAAATAAAAACTAAAAAATAAAGATGAAGACTAATTTGAAAAAGAAAAATGGGTTAGATAAAATCTCATGGAGATGGAGGCGGGGATGGTGTTGGAGAACGCCCTGAGACCTGAAATATCTATGGATTTGATAGATATCTAGGCTCTAGCGTCGTGTTTGAGACATCTCCTTTTCCATTATGGTGTGCTCCGTAAGGATATCAGTAACTATCTTATTATTTTATGGAGATTGCCTCCATAACTTCCTTCCAGCCTGGTTTTTCTTCTTCCTCTTCGGACTCTTCACTGGTCGAGTCCTCTTCTATCTACTGAGGTGGTTCTGAACTTGAACTCGATTGACTGACCCTAATCATAACGTGTGTCTTTTGGCTGATATCCCTAAGTTCCATGTTATGGCATTGTAGGATTTCAGCCCGCCATAAATGGTGATGGTTTAGGAAATCAGGGAGGTGGATAGTTAACCCATTACGGCCCACGCCATAACATTCAATAATGGCAAAAATTAGGTAACCCATACCTAAATGGTTGCTCCTCTTGCGTGGAGTCACAACAATAGTGTTTAGCACATGTGTGGATATGCACACTGGAATGTTGTGGTCCATGCACCACAACATAAAGAGTTCCTTTGTGGAACACTTATTGGTTTCTGATTTATCAAAAACTAGCTGACACATGAATTTATACAGCAACAAGTGCTCATGGGACCTTATTATGTTGTTGTCAACATTCTTGGCATGAAATTGCTCTATTCTAGTGAGTTCATTCCAATATTGAGAAGGATAAAATTCATTATTTTAATTTATAATGGAGGATTCGGGGAACCCACAAATATCACACATATTTTCTATGTTCAGTTCATAAGCTCTTCCTCTCAGCCTAAACCACATTTCCTTAAGGTTCCTAGGATCATAGGATACTGAAGTGAAAATTTCCAAAATGAGCTTCTAGTAGACAGGAAACTGGAAATGTATAAATTTAGCCCACTGGATTCTTTCAGCTAAGTTTTCTACCCTCTCGCGCAATTCTAACCCATTGAGCGTTTCAAAATCAAAATCTTTGGGAACTAATATTTGTCTAGCATTTAAGGATTGGAAACAAATACCTTCCTCCTCTGTGTAGATTGAGAAGGTTGCTCTAAAGTCTGATGCTCTGTTTCATCTCCCATGTCTCGCAATTTGATTTCGTCCCAATGATTGCTCTCGTTTAATTGATTACTTAATTCGTGGCATATTTCTTATGAATAGGTAGAATTTAGAAGAAATTTGGAAGTTTGAAATTTTTGTAGAGAGATGTGAGAGCATTTGTAAGCTTGAAATCTAGAGAGATAAAGTGAAAGTGAAAGTGAAAGTGAATGAAAAAGTGAAGTTAGGAATGAATTTATAGGTGGTTTGAGGGTAAAATGGTAAAAAATTTCTTTTAAAACGTGTGTTCCCAACAATTCTGCATTTTTCTTCTTTTGTTCTTTTCACATTTTTCCAAAATCACTTCTTAATTCTTTGGTGGCTCTTTCACCTCTCTTTTGCTCACTTGATCAATCATCCAATTTACTTTGAAATCTATTCCTTCTTGATTTTATTTAGAAACAAAATAATCGTAACTATGAAATTCAAACGTTCTAACAAAAATAATCAAAAGGAAATAATTTTCCATGGGTTACCTCCCATGCAGTGCTTCTTTTAACGTCGTTAGCTCGATGCTCTTTTTAAGCTCACAGTGGTTTGAATGAATGCCGCAATGGTAGTGCTGTCACTAATCTCACAATTTGTACCAGAGCTACCATGCTACAGTTTCCACATTCCTTATAATTCTCCTTCCCTCGCCTTCTTCTATGCTAGCGCTTCTTTTTGAATGCATTACCAAGATCCTCGATATCTTCCCATTCTCCTCGAGGTTCGGGTTCCTTGATGTTCATTAGAGGTAAAGGAGAAATGTAGTTTTTCCTTAACACTTGGAAGGTTATTTACTCTTTTCTTACCCTCATAGTTAGTTCACCCCATCAACGTCAATGATTGAATGACCACTGGCTAGGAATGGGCGTCTAAGAACCATTGGGGTCTCCAATTCTTCTCCAATATCCAATATATAGAAGTCTGTGGGAAAGGTAAATTTATTGACTTTTACGTGCACATCCTTAATAATCCCCTTCGGTTGATGCACTGTTCTATCGGCCATCTTTACTAACATCTTTATGGGTACTAACTCTCTTAACCCTAACTTCTGACTAAAGCTGTAGGGCATCATGTTGATACTCGCTCCTAAATTCATGAATGCCCTGTCTACAATGACTCAATTGATATTGTAAGGAATATAAAAATCCCCTGGGTCCTCTTTCTTTTGTGCGATGTTAGGGTGTTCTTCTGACATTCGCTCCATAACCTTCTTCTTCACAAATTCCTTTAATGTAAGCTTCGTTTGTAGTTGTTTCGTCACTTCCTAGAACTTGTTTGCTTCAAACTCATTCAAATTCCTTACTGCCCTAATTGCAATTGTCTTTCATTGAGCATAGATAGGGTATACAATTCCAGGTTGATTTGCCATAATTCGCTCGATTACGGGATCACTTAGAAGGAATTCCTTAATTACTTGACCTTCTCCTTTATCTCCTTCTTCCTTCACCTATTCAGGTTCCTTATCTTAGGTCTGACTGATAGCTATGATCCATTCCTTCGGGTTAGACTCGGTGTTGCTTGGAAGGGATCCTACATTGTTCGAACCCCGATATCAAAGTCCGACTCATGAATCTTCATGCATGCTCTGATACCATACATTGATGGACCCCGTTATTGGGGTCTAATGCTTTCATGCATACTTTCTCTGATACCAACTCTGTTATTTTCATGCATCCAGACTATCTTAATACGTAAGTTATCACCTAATGATAACACCTTGATCACTTTCGGATTATCTTCTCAAAACTGCCCTTTATTAGTCTCAGCTCAACTCTTAAAGCAGTCGACTACTCCGTTCCTACCTTTCAACCTGAATCCTTTAATCATCAGCGTGGTTGAGTCCTTACTTCACACAAATACTTGCCTCGGGGC
>JAOQMS010000178.1:12509576-12521977 GCA_027563885.1 Erythroxylum longipes
GCCCACAGCCCGGCCCGGGCGGACCATGGTCGGCCCGTGGCCCGCCCATGGCCCGTCAAACCCGGGCCAAAATCAGGCTGGGCCGGGCCAAGCCGGGATTGACATCCCTAACTAGAGAGCATCTCTTACCCTCAAATTGCAAAATGTACATGAACATCTTGTTTCAAGGTAGAAGGAAAAAGAGGAGAAAGATTAAAACAAAAGGAACAACTTTATATATATATGGTAGGTTTTTTCTTTTACTTGTGTTTTTCCTAGTTTGTGTATTTAATACTATGTTCCATGTGTATTGTATTATGTATTACGTATTAAATTATTTTTTATTATTTTAGATAGACACATTTATTTATATTTTATATTATCATTATTTTTTGTTATATTGGGACCTATCATAAATAACCTTTTAACCTTATAGTAATAAAGTTGTGTATTAATGAAATTTGTAATTCCGCTAAACTCTAGTTAGGTGTTGTTGATGTAGACGTACAATATTATGTGTTTATATTTTTTAACGTTTTTATATATTTTTTTATCCTAGTTGACGGTCATGACCTCCCACGAAATGTTTTCATTTTAAAATAGGTTGCATCACTTGCATCCATGCCTACTCCTAGTTAACCCAAAGAACAAAGGAGAGAGCTTGACGGTTATTGACTCTCGTTCTTTGACAACCCTACCCTGCAAAAGGCGGAAAATAAAAGAATGTTGTAATTGTTAGGCAATTAGTGAGCGGACGCCAAATGGCTCAACAGATGATAAAATAACATTCTTTTCTCGTCCAAGTCATTCTTGTGTTTGGCGAGGATGACGATGTCCAAAGCATTTCCGCGGCTGCATGAAAATGATATCATCCCTTCAGTTTCTCACCCCATACGACTATACTCCAAAAACTGCCGGCCATGGCCGGCAAGCTCTCCATAATCTTCATTTCCATTCTCTCTCTTCTCCTTTTTGCTCTCTCAAACTCCACTACACGCCTCATTACTCTCTACCAGTCCCATCATTTTATCTCTTTTGTTCGTTATGACATCTCTTGTCTGCGAAACCACACTGAACAAATGCCACTAGTAGCGAGGCATCCAGGCCATGGGATGTACACAGGGAAAGCATCCAGTTGATTTACCTGCAAGAGGGTTAGAGAAGCTGAAGATGGATAGTGGATACTTTGAAAAAGAACAAGTTCTTGATCATCAGAGCTACCCTTTTACTAGGCAACATAGTAACCCTAAAAAGCTTCCTTCCCAGAGATATACTAATGAGTTTAGTAGCGGCGGCAGTGGCAGGGAGACGACGCTGAGCGACGGGAAGACGGTTGGTGATGGCCACTGCAGAGAAAGGAGATACACGAGTAGATCTAGTAGTGGTGATAGTGCTCCAAGTGGTGAAAGAAAGTCTCGAAGATTCAAGGACTTTGGTAGTGAGGAGGTTGTTGATGGGTGGCCCAAGTGGCTCGTTGATAATGTTCCCAAAAAGATTTTAGATGGTTTGATTCCAAGGAGTGCTGAAAATTACGACAAGCTTGACAAGGCGAGTGATTTTCAATTCGTATGAATTATATCTCTTAGTGTCTGTCTTTGTTGATTATGATCGATAGATCTATTTAAGTTCATGTTTTGTTGGAACATGGAAGAAATAGTCTCGTTTTTTATTCTTTTTTTCCCTTACTGAGGCTCAAAGTACAATGTCGAGCAATTAGCTAGATACTAAGTTTAAAAATAACAGATAAGAAAGTTATAAGACAGAATTTGCTATTTTTGTACTGTCAGAAACAAGAATGATCTTCGTACGTCAAAACTAGATTCCTTATGTTTGTTTCTGCATAGGTTTGTTTGCTGCGACTTAGTATATGTCAGATATTGATCAATCCTTGTTAAAAGTGAAAAGTTTGATTGGGTTTTCCTGCTATTTTCCAAGAATTTGTATAGACTGCCTTGATTGTGAATGGAATAATAAAATCAGAGTACAATATCTAATGTCTGGTTATAGATAGGTCAAGGTACCTACAGCAATGTGTATAAAGCTAGAGATAAGGCCACAGGGAAAATTGTGGCCTTGAAGAAGGTGCGGTTGGAAATATCAGAGCCTGAGAGTATAAAATTTATGGCTCGAGAAATTATAATATTGCAAAAGCTGGATCACCCCAATGTGGTAAAGCTTGAAGGACTGGCAACTTCAAGGTTGCAGTATAGTCTTTATCTTGTTTTCGATTTTATGCGGACAGATTTAGCAACAATTATCTCCCACCCCGAATTAAGGCTTACTGAATCACAGGTATTGATGCTCTTAGTCGATCTTTTTAGGCCTCTGCACTCTTTCTTTGCTCATAACCTCTGGTGATGCAGGTAAAGTGTTACATGCATCAACTGCTCTCAGGTCTGCAGCACTGCCACGATAGGGGAATATTGCACAGAGATATTAAAGGATCAAACCTACTAATTGATAAAAATGGAAGGCTTAAGATTGCTGATTTTGGGCTAGCAAATTATTTCACTCCCAAACTCAAGCGTCCTCTAACAAGCCGAGTCGTGACACTTTGGTACAGAGCTCCTGAGCTACTATTGGGTGCTACAGACTACGGTGTTGGAATTGATCTCTGGAGTACTGGCTGCCTCATGGCAGAGATGTTTTCAAGCAAGCCACTTATACCAGGCAGAACAGAGGTAATACAGATTATTCAGTTTGTCCCTACGAATGTGAGCAAACTATGGTGTCTCGTTCTTTATTCAAACTTTGAAGTTAGATGCTTTCAGGTTGAGCAGCTACATCGAATTTTTAAGTTATGCGGCACACCGTCAGAGGACTACTGGAAACACCTCAAGTTGTCCACCACCTTCCGACCGCCGCGTACATACAAACCTAGTCTTTTTGAGGCTTTTAGTCAGCTCCCTGAATCGTCTTTGGGTCTGCTAACCACACTTCTTTCCCTGGATCCTACACGTCGTGGCTCTGCAGCATCAGCTCTCCAGGATGACGTAAGTTTTAAATTGAAGGCCCCATTATGATCTCGATTCATATTCAATTTTCGGGTAAAAATAATTTTGTTTTCTTGGGAAATATCAATCCGTATGAGATATAAATTCTCCTGCACACAAACATATACCGTGTCAAAATTAGATAAAACTATCATGAAATATTAGTTTTTGTTTTCTTTTTCTCTTACAGTTGTCAATTTGTTTGTTGGCTCCCAAGAACTGTACCTGTATGTAGGAAATTCTGTGCTTTTCAAGTCGTACATCCATTTATAGTAAATCTTGGGAAATATGGTGCTCTCTTGTAATCATACATATGTTTTATTTATAACACCATCGGTTTTTTGAGAAAAATGGTTGTATTCATTCTACTACAGCAATATTTGCAGTCAATTGTAAGAACTGACACAGTGTTAAGTGAAGTCGAACATATGGAAGAATTCTGTTCAAAGACTACATATTTCTGATTTTGATATTTATGTTGCAGTTCTTTTACACAAAACCTTTAGCCTGCAATTTATCAGATCTGCCTGTAGTATGGAAAGAGGAGGATGAGCTGACACTAGCCAGTGAACAAAGAAAGTAAGCTTTTTGGGACTAGTTGTTAAAAGTTCGACAACCCATTTGTTGTCTATCATGCTCAAGTTACTACACAGTTGTAAAATTCTGAACGTTGATGCTTACAGTTTTCTGAATATTATATGCCTTCTTGTCGATGAGTTAAGTTCGGAAGAGACTCTTTCTCCTAATTAGCTTCGTGCAACATAAGCTACAAGACAAGAAATTGGGATAGGGGACTTGTTTACATTTTGACACTATGTACCCTATTATAACTGCATGTTGGGAAAATTTTCAAAATCTAGATGCTTTGGACTGGAGGAACTAGAAAAGCTTAATTTCTTTCATTTGCTGAATGAATTGTTGAAGAAATTTAACAGAGGTTAAACAAAGCATCAATCAAAACTTTTGGGTCAGAAATTAGACTTATTGCTTATAACTTAAGAAGAACCTCAACTGATGTCATAGTTGATATAGATATGGTTCTAACTGGAGAATTTGTGTACAAATTGAGATAAACTATGATTTTGTGTTGGATTCTAATTGTGTTTCTTATCAACTTAAATTAACTTATGAAGAAAAAAATAAGGACTTATGAATCACTACTGTAATCTTCCATCTGCATTACCTTGGACTTATTTGCTTATTGTTCAGAAAAAAGTTGAATTGATGGCTACTTGATATATATATACACATATACTTAATGCTAACTGAAGGATTTATATGTGCAAATTTAGATAAGCCATCGTTTTATGTCTTCTTAATAAACTAAAATCAACCTTACGGTGTGTGGTAATGTGGATTTATTAGTCAATTTTTTAATTGTAAATACAAAAAAAAGTTTTCATTGCAGTTAATTTTGAAACTGTAGCCTTCAAAAGTTGAAGAATATTCATAAATACACCTGAACTTCCTCGCAGTTGTAGACCTCTGAATTTCCATAGCCTTTGAAGATCTCTATTGCGTTCACCTGCAGGAATAGGAGTCCCAAATTGGGAGGGAGGTCTCGAACATACCGTGAGCATGGGACAAGAGCTGTACTAGATAAAAAAACAAATGAAGAAGTCAGACATTCTAATGCTGAGGTATTACCCTTAACTACATCATTCCAAGATGAACTAACCACGTTTTCAGGTAGAAAGGTCGGTCAGCCTTTTACATGCTGTGGCATTACCGCATGGAGAAACGGAGAAAACTCATTCATTGGAAAAGTTCTTAATTTATATACTTACTGTCTCTCAATTGTCCTTGTGCAAATGCGTTATTAATTGTTGTAAAGTTCAATTAAAGCCGCCTGCTACGGTTCTATGTCATTTCTCAGGACAGAAACAAGACCACTGAGCAATATATTCAGAGGCAAGAACCTGGAAGCAATACTAGCAACTCCTCCTCTGGATCAAGGTTGAGTCACCAGGTAGAGAGTCCACATCGCTTCCCTTCTCCGGTTGCATCTCATAAGCAGAAAATGTCTCCTAGGAGAAAAGGACATTCTAACGGAAGCAAAAATGTCAAGAACCTGCCTCCATTACCAGAAATTAAATCAGGAACGGGAAAGTACACTGATGACAAAACGTACAGGTTAACTCAAGCTTATCGATCTGCTTCCACGAGAGAATTCCGCAAGCAAAGTGAAGGAAATATATAAAACTTTACTATAAAGAAGCTTAGGACAATTGTTGACCATCTTAAGCTGCAACCAATGTTGTTTGCCGACTTAAGATGCCGATTAATTTCTTGAAACTTTTTGGTTCGGTTTTAGCCTTTCAATACTATAGATACAAAGCCACTGACAATACAGAAATGATCACATATTGTCCAAAATCAGTTTCACAGGGTTTTGGGTACGGTGTTGTCCTAATAAATTACTCTTCGTTTCCGTTTATCCAATGGTCTGGTTTTCAAAATTTTTTCTACCATGATCAATGTCTGAGAATCTCGAACGTTTTCGGTGGCTAGTGTTCACTGGGAACTTTTGTATGGTTTTGTTTCATGGGCACAATTGATAATATACTTTTGTATGGACCATCATCTACCTAAAAGTATGTGGAAGTTCCATGTGATTTGGTTGTTAAAAAGAAGTTAATCTTTAATATGTAAAGATAACATTAATCCTTTATTTTTATTAAATTTATGTTAAAACTCTAACAGCCTGTTTCCGACAACACGCCAACTTGTCACACTGGCTCACCATATAAATATGATGGGTATAAAAAAATATTTAATAATAATTTTAAACAATATAATCTAAAACCAAAAACATGAAAACCACGAATTTTTAATTTAAAATTAATTTTAATTATCAACCTCATCATTGGCTCTCGACAGTGGATCAGAATCAGAAATGACGATTCCCTCCACCCTTCATTTTGCCTCTTACTCCACAATTGTTAGGCTAATGCGTAATTTGGTACGTTACCGTTGAATAACACATAAGAAGAAGAGAGAAGATAGAGAGAGATACGGAGAGAATATCATGAAAACGGGAAATATTGATTTTGTTATGGTCACTATACTATCCATTACTTCAACGATTTAAGTATACGTAAGAGAAGGACTACATAGTAAGGGTGGTTCTTGGATAACAATGTTGTGGGTTTATTTAAACGATACGTAATAACTCGAACATCATCGTATTTTTCTCTAGCTTCATCAACCATTTGAACTTCCGATGTTTCATCGTCTTCCTCATTAATTCCTGCAACAATCCCCACCCCCTCCGTTTCTTTGTCCACCAAATTAACTTCTGGAAATCGTCTCTAAAGTTCAAAAAGATATTCCCACAAAGCGCTCCCCATTTAACTGTCAGACCATTGAATTAATAATTGTGTTGCTGAACGATTGTTCCTCTTAGCTATCCTTCTCCATCGTACTGCCACTGGGACGTACTCTTTTGTAGCGAGTACTTCCGGTAAAGACGCAGACTCTCGATTTTGTCCCATATAAGCTTTCTTGAGTTGTGATACGTGAAAAACTGGACGAATAGATGTTTCAGAGGGTAACTCCAGCTTATAGCTACATTTCCCACACGCTTCAAATTTTTATAAGGATCGTAATACAGGAGTGATAGTTTGTGATTACCTCTCCTTTGAAGAGAATGTCGCTTGTAGCGTTGTAGCTTTGGTAAGACGAATTCGCCCACCTAAAACACCCGCTCTGATCACTTTGCATCCGCTGTTGTTTCATTTTGTTTTGTGCTCTCTGAAGATAAAATTTTGTTAGTTCTGACGCTGTTTCATGTTCCCTGAGAGGTTGATCGACCTCCAGTATTTTTGAATCACTAGCAAGGTATGGAGTGTAGATAGGTGGAGAATATCTGTATAGGATTTCAAAGGGTGTTGTATTTATGGCCGAGTGTAATGCTGGGTTATACCACCAATCCATTCGCTCCACTTCTCAGACATCTTCATAAAAAAATTTCATGTAGATCTCCAGTATTTAGTTAACCGCCTCTGTCTGTCTGTCTATTTGAGGGTGGTAGCTGTCGAGTATTTAAGGCTGACTCCCTAAGCCTAAACAATTCTTGCCATAATTACTTAAGAACACGGGATTCATTGCCTCCAGCATGCCATGCAGTTTGAAAATATGGTTGAGGAATAATGCTGTAATATCCTTTGCTGAATAAGGGTTTAACTGAAATGAAATGAGTTACTTTGTAAAATCTATCAACCACTACGAGTATCACGGAATTGCCTTTGGATTCCGGCAACCCCTCGATGAAATCTAAGCTGTGCTCTCTCTAACTTCCTTTAGGAATTTTAAGGGGGGGTTGTAAACCGAGATAAGTTGTTGTATCATACTTATTTTTTGACATATAATCCATTGTTTATGTAGTTCTGAGTATCCTTGGCTAGTCCCTTCTAATGGAATAAGTTCTGCAATTTTTTCGTGGTTGTTAGTACACCGGAGTGGGCTCCCATCGTCCTGTCATGACTTAATTAATTGTTCTTTAATTGCATTGTCGATTCCTATCACCACTTTCCCTTTCCAACGTAGCAATCCATTCTTCCACTCATACGCGCTTGACCTGATTTCTCCTTTTGATAGTTTCTTAATCAAATCTTGTACAATATGATCCTTTTCCCAAATTTTTTTTAATCTCTTCCATTAATCCACCACATATCTGTGATACTGATTTCATTACTAATTCAGCACTGGTGAATCTAGAAAAGACGTCAGCTACCGTATTTTCCTTCCCACTGTCATACTAGACTTCAAAATCATACCTTAATAGTTTCGGAAGCCATAATTATTGAAAGGGTGCCAATAGTCATTAATCCAACAGATACTTCAAACTTCAGAGATCTTTTTGGACGATTAAGGGCTTGATGTTTAGGGAGTGGTGCCACTGTTTGATCACCTTGATTACTACCAGAAATTCTTTTTCACATGTCAACAATCCTTGATGCTTTGGAGTCAATGTTTTACTAATTAAGATAAACGATGGGATGATCGTCCTGTTGTAACACTGCTCCGATTCCTAGCCCACTAGTGTATAGCCCACTAGTGTATGCCTTTACAACAGAACGTTTTGAAAAATCTGAAAGGGTTAACACTAGTGCTGAAGTGATTGCTTCCTTCGTCTTCTCGAAAGCTTCATGTTCTTTTTGTTGCCAGTTTCATTATCATGAGTTTTCTTTTTTTCAATAATTCTGTTAATGGCCTCGTGATTAACCCATAACCACTGATAAACGTCCTATAATACCTTTTAGTGTAGAATGTGACAAGTCCTTAGTCACGTGCCCGGGATCGAACGTGAAAGAGCTAAAAACGGAGAAATGCGGAAATACCTGATTTTCGGTTCTGAAACTTCAACCGAGCTTTTCGAAGCCGAATCGAGCCCGAATCAGCTGCTGCCTTTACGGGAAATGCTCTCTGGAACACAGGCTAGGCCTTTCTACAGTTTTCTCAAAACATGAGCTTTCCTAATGGGTCAGAGATTCCTTATGCTCGTGATTGATATGAGCAACTGCAGGAGACCATAACCTATATATATAGCTTCCATATCGGGCTTCCCCATCACAAGGCCGACATAGACCAAGTCCACACTAAAAGGAATCCATTTTCTCCTGAACTTCGACCCATTAATTTAGATCATTTATTGGACTACTTTATTATCTTTATCTGGATCAAATTATGTAACTTAACTGATAATTTATTTAAAAACCAAATGACAATTAATAACTGTCCACTGAATGGGAAATTGACAAAATTGCCCTTAGGGGCAAAAATGTCTAACAATCTCCCTCTTGGACAATTATTAATTGCAGCTTTGACTCAACTTTAAAAACAGTTTAAAAAATTCGGTTAAGCTACACTACTGTAGTAGTCAACTAAGTTTAAAAACATTTGATCCAAAGATAATGAAAGTCCCACATTCTGTCCTGCAAGGCCTTCGATACCGGAAAATATCAGACACATGTGTCATGTGTGACACAGGTCCAATACAATCACGTATACCTAATACCTTACTAACATGAATGGGAAAATGGAGTGTGGTAGGCTACGATGATACCTTTATAATCTAATATATATTATCTTCGTCTATAGGTCTCGATTTCTCCAACTTTATACTAAACTGCATTGCCAAACTGTATCAGAGAAATCCTGTTTTCTCTCACTGAATGCTAAACAGCATTAGAGAAAACTCGTTTCCCCTCACCACATGCTAAACAGCATTAGAGAAAACTTTTATGTTCTCTAACTGAATGCTGAACTGTATTAGAGAACCTTTATGGGATTAAAAAAAAACTTATATCCCCCTATGTCATGTCAAACTTTAAGGATAACCGTACAAAACTGTATGTGTCTAATGACATAGGCTTAAGGTCAATCTTCATATATGCCCAATGACCTTTAAAATGTTTAAGATCAACACAAATCTTAAGGCTTTTATACGTATTATGACAATGTATGATAACATTTATTACTGAGGATAACCGATGATCATCTTTATGAACCATCATACTGTCATAATACATCAAGATGTACAAATGTACGTGGAGCAAGCATAATGATTCTCTAACTTACAGTGTCTAAGGACTTCAAAACACCCATACTGTATACTTGTGTTCCAAACATAAGTGGGTAAAATCCTTTAGTTAAAGAATCGACTTATAGTTCCTTAGTCTTTAATGCTCTAAACCTTAAAGTCACTTTTTCGTATCACCGACTTCATGATCAAGAATTTGATCTCAAATGCTAACACCCTATGATATACAATGTTGTTGTTAAACAACATGAAAGCTTGATTATCACTTTACAACTGAATGAGTTTAGCTACTGAATCAATCACAGACAACTCAGAAATCAAATTTCTGAGCTAAACCATTTGTGTAGCAGCCTATAGCATGCACTATGCATGTGTGGTTGAGGAAGTTATCCGTGTCTTCTTGACACTCTTCCACGACATTATACCATCTGCAACCTTAAATTGTAACCTTAAGTGAACTTTCGATCTTTTGGACACATAGCTAAATTTCAATCTTAATTCCCTATAAGGTTTAGTCTGTTGACTTTTCTATATGCCAACATATAATCCTTAATTTCCTTTAATTATCTTAACACTCACTTGACTAGATTTGAATGGTCTACATCTGGGTAAACCAGATACTGACCAAACAGTTAAACTGTAAATGCAATGTCCTACCTAGTACCTAGCCGAGTATATGTTAGGCTATCAACCGTACTAGAACACAGAACATTCCTCATTACCTCTCTCTTTACTTTATTCTTTGGTCACTTTGCCAAAGATTATCTCTCACTATGAGAGATAAATGTTACGACAGGTTTACTGTTAACCGTATTAGACCTTTGTAACATATACTTAACATATGCGCCTTTTGAGAGGTATTCGAGTGTTAAGATATGTCCCGGTGAATCCAAATACCTAAGACAAAAGATGCTACGTCAAGGGCCTTTATGTCAAAATTCTTGACCAAACGTTGCTTTACTTTATACAGCAGGGTCAAGTAATTTGACTTGAGTAATATATCATCCTTATGTAGTAATAGGAAGATAATTTTGCTACCCTTGATCTAGTACAAGCACCTTTTGCAACCTTATGTTTTATGAAGCTGAAAGAAGTTATAACCTCATCAACTGTAAGGTTTCACTTTCGAGAGGTTTGATGTAACTCATATGTTAATTTGCATAACTTACAAACCATGTCAGTTTCATCTGGATTCTGAAATCTTTTAGGTTGTACCATATAGACCACTTTATAAAAGTCTTTATCCAAGAAAGCAGTTTTGACAAGCATATGATGCGACTCTTTATCATCATGAGCTACAATTGCTATAATTACTCAAAATGTATCCTACAAGGATACGAGAGAAAAGTAACATCAAAGTTAACATTTCTCTCTGAGTGAACCATCATGCAATTGATCTAGTTCATAAACTGCTGAACTTTATCCTAAAGTCCTTAAGGTCTTAACTTTATACTGACAGTTTTGCAGTTATGCTACAAAATCAACTAGCTCCCTAACCTTACTATGCTTCATACCTTGTATCTCATCAGTCATTGCAACCCACCACAATTCCGCTGTAGGTATAGAAACAACTTCTGTAAAAGTAACTGGATTCTTAATATGTCTAATATCATAGTTCTGTTCACCGAATAAACTATGATATCAGATATGATAACAGGTCATCTCAATCTGGTGGATTTTCACAACTGCATTAGATCTTGTACCCCCAGGAACCTCTGTGTGTACAGGTATGGGTTCCCGTTCCTATACAGGTACGGTACAAAGACCTAAATCCACCGAATCTAACTGTTTGAGTAGCAGATACCTAACATCTGTAGTATCCATCCTATTATCTTCTTAAGGGCCAAAAGGCCCACCATCGTAGACATCATATTCTAGAAACTTAGCTGTTAGTGATTCCACTATTCTGTTCCTTCCTTATCGATAATAGAATCTGTAGCCTTTAGAGTGGTTAGGATACCTTACTAAATAGCAATGAGCACAATAATTATGCAATTGCTCTGTATAAGGATTATACCACCTCGGTAGGGTAGCCTCATACACTAATGTGTGTGAGACTGATTTTCACACTTCTAGATATTCAGGTAGATTAGTCTTGTTCTGCATTGACTTTTTCAAGTCCTTTAGGGTGTAATTATGTCTTTTCACAACAGACTATTTGCTCAAAACTGCTCGGTATAGTGAATCAAATCACTATACCAACCGATTCCTTATATATGGCAAACGGACCTTTTCAAGTCCTGAACATCATGTTTTTCATGATATTCTCCTCCATGATCAGATTTGACATTCTAAATGACAGTTCCCAATTGGTTCTAAATCTTTAGTCTTTAAGCAAGAACACATAATTGTAGTGGGAATAATCATAACAAATGTCAGAATACTTTTGGGATTGTACAATGCAATTGTATAAAGTCTTCTGATATCTCTATGTATCAGACTCAACAAGTCAGAAGTACGAGTTGACCTCATTATCCTTATTAGTCAACTCACCCTTGTAATTATTGTTCGACCTAGTTTCCGGAGCCTAACGTTTATGCTCTGATACCACAGCTGTAGGACCCTGTTTCCGAAACCCCACTGTTCAGAGTCAAAACGAAGCCAGTCCTCCCATAAGGGTGGCGTGCCCATAGCAATCGAACATCAAAAAATCAAATTTAAAGATTTCACAAGAAAAAAAATCCAATCTTATTTCATTAATGAACCCAAATAAAGTTTATACAAACTCATTTTAAAATACGAAATACAAAGTACACATGATACAATTGAATGCTTATGCTTAAAATGATTCTAAAATACAAAAGTTCTTAACTAACTTAATTACAAAAATCTCTAACTATCTTGGAGTTCCAATGCCTTGCAAGGATTGCTAATCTTCTCTTTCT
>JAOQMS010000178.1:12527725-12538075 GCA_027563885.1 Erythroxylum longipes
ACATGTCATCTCCTTATAAGTTCACTTAGGTTTTTCTCATTCAATTTGTCCATTCAACTTTAATTTCTACTCCAATTTTCAATGACATATGTCATTAAATCCCAAAGTCATATATAAAAATTTTCACTATCATTTGACTCTTAATTCTACTGTTATTTGTTAATTTTCTTGCCACTCGGCATTTTTTTCCTAGTCCAAATTTTTCCCAAATTTTCAAAAAAATTTCTAAAATTCTACAAAAATTCTAAATTACTAAATACACTCTCCAAATCAATTTTTCAACATATAATACCCACAATTCTCCACAAAATCACATTCACAATTCAATTTTAAATCAATTATACCCAGAATGTCTGTGAATGCATGTACACTTATTTTCATGTGCAGAAATTCAATATTTCTATGTGTGTGTTTTTGACATATTATGCATGAACACGAAATGCACTTTCTAATCTTTTAATAATTTATCATATTTACTATTTTAGCTTCAACATGGGTTTACAATATGTTTCTTTTAATATTGTATCAAGTAACCTAGTCATAACCACGATAGATATAGTGGAAAGGTAAGTTGAAAAAGGATCACCTTACCTTATTCATTTTTTCCCTTTTAACAATAGAGAAGCTTCACCATTAATTAGTATATTAAAGGAATTTTTGGTGATACATTCATTAATCCAAGCTACGAAAAGATGAGGGAACCTAAAATCATTAAGAGAAATCAAGTATAAAGTTCCAATCAATCATGTAAAAAACTTTATTAAAGTTCACCTTTGAGGTATAGCTTTTACTAGAGCTTTTTGAGAGAAATTCTTGGAAGAAAGATTTTATTTTTTATTAATCTACCATTGATCAAAGAAGCTTAGTAGAGACCATAATTAAGGATAAAATATGTTTAAGTCTAGTAGTAAGGACTTTTAAATTTTTTACGCATCTAGAGAATTTAAGGATATGCTAATTAGAGAACTAAACAATCTTATATAATAGCTTACTTCATGATTAATAATCTAAACTTGGTTAATAAAGATTAATCATAGGTAAGTGATGTGATTCTGTTAGTGTTTATTTTTGAAAGGAGGGACATATATAAGTAAGAAGTGTTGTTGTCATCTTTTTCTAACTGGAGAATTTAGGCCTTCTACTTGAGTAAGCAATTATATGCATTTAGAGCTTAAATGTACTTCCCCAAAGCTTGTTTTTCATTTTGCAATATAAAATGGTTCATAAGATATGCTTGGAGATCATTTTGAGTTACATTTATTTTTTTTAGTTTTCTCAAGGTTACTGTTGGTTTGTCAAGACTTAACCTTGAGCAGCTTGAGCTCCCCCCCTTCCCATATCATTTTCTTGTATATTTTATAAGATTCATTCTCATGAATAGGAAGGTTCATCCTTTTATCTATAGCCTCATGGAATCTCTGCACATCAAGTAAAAAAATTAAAGAACCTAAAAGGATTAAGTCAACTACTAGATCTTAGGAATTTAGGTATTTTAATTAAGGTATAATCTAAACATAAATGATTCTTGGAGTTATGTGTTGAGAGAAATATAGTTATTAACGTCACCCAGTATTTGAATAAAAGTTTCACATGTTTAATGCTTGCCATTATCCTCTAAAGCTCATAATATCAGTACAACTATTTGAAATATAAAACTTGCTTTTGGTTAGGTTGAATTTTAAGTTTGAGATTTCCTTAAACTAAAAGAGTGGGTTTGTAAACACCTTAATTTATTCAATAGTTACACCATATAGGAGGAGTAACTCATTTGCTAAAAAAAGATTTAAAGTATCAAGTTTGTTACACTCTTAATAAAATTTACACTAGGTTTTATTAGAAACATTCTTGGGAATAATTCTAGTAAGGTCCTTCATACATATATGAAGAGATGAAAAGACAAAGGATCTCCTTCTGTAATTCCTTTAACTCCTTTTAAGAATAGATTTGGATTTCTATTGATTAAGATTGAGTATATGGGAGAAGAGACATATTTATTTCCTGAATTCATCAATTTGCTTATGAATCCCCATACTTTTTATATTATTGAATAAACCTCCAATTCAAGGAATAATATGCTTTGTTAAAGTTAAACTCTAGAGAACAATTTCTTATTTCCTTTCTTTTGTTGTAGTTTTTAAATAACTTTTAAGTTGAGAGTATACTGTTACCAATATTCTTTCCTTAAATGAATACACCTTAACTTGGATTTATAATTTTTTAGAATAAATTTTAATCTAGAGGCCAATAATTTAGATATAATTTTGTAAATCACATTTATTATTAAAGTAATATATTATTTAGATTTTATTTTTCAACAATTATTTTTAGAATACTATTTCTTATTTTAATTCAAATGGTGTTAGTTGGTCTTTAAATAACGTGCCTAAATTTTAAATTAAGGGTTATATAAGGCACTCATGATTTAGGTAATTATCATTTTATTTATTAAGGTTCAAAATATATCAAATTAGTCTTTATAGCTTATGAAAACTATTGTCCATCACTTCTCAATTTGTCCCCATCTAAGCAGAGTTAATGAAATCCTCAAAACAAATGCCTTTTAGGGGTCAGAAACTTATGTGGTTCATATAAGGAATGACATCACTTCCTATTAAATAGAAATGATACTGTGCCTTATATGAGATAAGGAAAAATTAATGACGTCTCTCTCTAAGGCGTTCTTCCCCTTTTGGAAGTGAAAATAAGAAATAAATAGAGAAAGGAATAATAGATCAATTTTGGAAACCCATAGTAGCTTTAGACTCAAGAACTTTAACTCTATGACTAGAATTTCCACCACCCTGCAATGCCCCCAAGTACACCAAAGCTAACATCAAACACAACCAAATTTTAGAACTTATCAAAACCTATTTGTCTAAATTTTGTGTTACAATGTCCTACGTCCTTAAAGACAACCATAAAAGAAGAATTTAGATGTTTATTTTACAAACTATCTAAAGAAGAAGAACAATACTTGCATGTATTAATTTTTACATAATTTAAACAAAGGTAACATTTTAAACCAAACTATAAAAAATATCTAAGTGAAATCCTTAGAAAATATGATAAAATGTGAAATTTTAGGTAGGAGATAAAAAGTTTGGACACCATTTTTGAAATGATTAAAGGGATGGTACTCTTAGGACTTCAAACTCTAAAAAGATTCTTGTAAGTGAAGTAAGTTATTTGAGGTGTTGAAATGGGGTTTTGGTATTAGAAATAGTCCATATAAAGAACCAATAAGACAAATGATGCTTTAAGACATAAAGTGTCAATGTGACCAATCACTTGCAAAAGTAGTCCTTTATTACTTTCTTTCTATTTTTTCATTTTCACTTACAGAGGAGGATGAACATAAGAGAGAGGGATTCTTTTTGTTTGTCCTATCTTATGTTTGGCATAACATCATTTTTATTTAGTGGAAAACGAAGTCCTGATTTGGATGATTTAAGCAACGCAGTCATTTGGGGACATCTCCATCTGTCCCTTTTTTACTAAGATAAATAGAAAACTGATGAATGATAGCTTTCAAATATTATATGGATTAATTTGATAGCTTTTGAACTTTAGAGACCAAATATGATAATTACCCAAACCACAAGGGCATTAAATGTAATTAATCCTTGTATAAAATTGTTATAGAGTGATAATAAGACAAAATTTCACTTTAGAGTTGAGAGAGAGGCATGAAAAGGAGAGGGTTAAGAGTGGCATGGAGAGGGATAGGGAGAAGGAGAAGGAGAGAGGGGAGAAAGAAAGACAGATAGAGAGAGACAATTGTCCATTTGTTTTTTGCTTTTAGTTCTCTTATCTAGTTTTTGGTAAAAGATAGCAACCTTTCATATAGCTTCATAAATTTTAACAAAATTCTATGTATTTTAAAAATCCTATAAGAGCCGCTTATATTTTATGAAATGTTTAAAATAAATATTTATATCAATTAAGGTGGCCTAAATTTTACACATGATAATTCCAAATAAACATAGTGAGACACTTCATAAATAAAATAATAAAACCAAAATATTTGTAGCCCATCCAAAACTTATTTCTCCCAAAACTTATTTTACTCAAATCCATTTTTAACCCCTATTTTGTCCCCACAATTGTCATTAATAGTTCCTTTGACAATAGATTTCTTAATGGTATTTTCACATTCTAATTTATGCATTCTGATTGTTGCATAACATTTGGTAATTATAAGAACATCTTAGAAACATACTATACTTGCTAGATTCTTTGATATTCTATTCAATATTTTCAACTTATATTACAACATATTGACCTTTACATTCTCTTATTTCCCTTTCCATTCAAGGAAATCATCTTACTTGATAAATTACTTACCTCAACTCAATCAACTTTGTAGGGACGACATTATCACTTAGCTAGCTAATAACAATGGATACTTTAACAATGCATCATGCTAAAAAATATTTAAACCTAGTTTGTATAAACTAATATGGAGGAAAACTATTAATCCAAAAGCATCCATAATTAGTTGACTAGTTATAATGAATAGGAATAGGAAAAAAGGACAGATAGTTTGGGAATTATGATCCTATATGTCTCCTATGCAAAGAAGAGAAGGAGAATATAAAGCACCCTTTTTTCCAATGTAGGTACCCAAAAGTCATTTTGAGTAGGGTGCTTTATCTACTAATGGATTATTGTCAATCAAGTGAATGGAATAATGTCCTTTTATAAGCAATAAAAAAACCAAGGAACTCAAACAAGAAGGAATGGTCTTCAAAACTACCTTTATATCTACAATATACTTAATTTGTAGAGAAATAAATAGTTAAATGTACAAAGGGGTAGCTACTGCTAACATCTCCTAGTAGATAACACATTAAATTGGATATGAGAACTCTTGCTAGATAGAAATATACATAACTGTCTAACTACATACATGAAAATTAGATGAAACCTTTAAATTTTAACTCCTAAGCTTGTTGTAATAAACATTAATGAATTTTTAGATCTTGTAATACCTTTATCATTGTAATGGTGTAATAGCTTAGCTAGCGTTAATAAAATTTATTTATTCATCTTTAAAAAAAGCCATCTCTTATAGACTTAAAAATAAACTTCATTGGAGCCAACTTGTTTTTATTTACGTATTAGTTATTTAAGTTTTATGAATTACTAAACATAGTCAATAAAGATAAAGTTCAAAAAAGAAATACAATGTTATCATCAAGATACACTTATTAATTCATTTCCTTTGTTATCTAATTTATTATAATCATAATTCCAGTTTTGGAAGTGCCTTGGTGAATAAGTTCTTATGATCGTCCAAATTCTCATAGCTTTTCCTGTTTCCTTTACAAAACCTTCCCAGAATCTACTTTAACACTCAAATAATCTACAACACTCAAATAATATAATTAATAAGCAACATTATTATAACATTGAAAAAATCATGAAAATATACAACAATTTGTTAAAAATTAGGTCACAAATCTAAGAAAATTGAATTCTCACTTACTTAACTATCATAGGGATGAAGTGGGTGAAAATGAGTTTAGGGGAAAAAAATTAGGTGGGTGAGTAAATAGGTTGTATTTTGGGTGTTATGTTTTATTATTTTATTTATAAAGTGGTTCCTATTATGATGATTTGACATTGTCATATGTCAAATGTAAGCCACCTTAGCAACATTTAACAAAAAAAGATAATAAAAGGGTTTATTTTGAACTTTTAGCCTTTTAGAGAAAATTTCCATATACATGGACGACTATCACATCGACACGTTCTAGTACTCTTAAGACTCCATCATCTACAAATTCCTCTTTGGTTCCATCTTTGCAGTCTTAAAACTTTAATTTACTCTTATGGACACACATGTCTACTTTATTTACACTTATCCATCCTTTTTTAATTCTTATGCTAGAAAAACTTATGAGATGTTGCCATATTTCTTTGGCACAATTTCTAGTTCTAACTAACCTAACTGCCTTAAAGAGAAGAAAATTTTAGTTTAAGATTGTATTTGATGACTAACCAAATAATGACTTTTGATATGTTTCCCTTATTATGGAGGAGGGAGAAGTTGTTATCTCTCAATCATTAGGTAAAAAATAGACTGATATATAAGTTAGGATAAATTTAACTTAACTAAATTCTAGCCTATAATTTTAAAAGAAATGTAAGTCTATTATATGATGACCTATACTTAACTTAGCTCACGAAATGAGCCTTATTTTCAAACTCAAACTTATCCATTATATTCCTTTACCAATTCATTTGTTATAACATCAAAAAGCATATAGGCCATAAGATATAAATGGAATCAAAGGTTAAACGAACATAATATTTCGTAATTGAGGTATATAAGAAAACGTGGATAAATATTAATGAAAAAAATCTTTTAAAGATGAGCATAAAAATCTGGTAAAATTTTTCATATATTTTACTAAAGTCTCATAAGTGTTTCACTCATTTTCTTCTGCACATGCACTATCACAAGCTTTCTATTGCACCAAATCTCCACTAGTTAGATTATATATGCAAAAATCACTCAAAAGATTTTTTTTGGTTGAAATGGGATTAAGTTTAATGGCTAGGAACTTTATTAAATAATGAAAGTTAAAATAAAGAATTGGTAAAGTAGTTGATACATATATAAGGTAAATAAATATTTTGAAACGCATAGTTCGTACTATATATTTAATTACTCCACAATTTCTTTATTAAATCCATCCCTGATAGTTGTGATTTGCATTGTGTTTTAAGGTTTGATTTGTTAAGTATTTAGTGTTATTTTGAGTGTTTAGTGTGTATTTAGGTTTCAATTGTGTTAGTTTATGTGTTTAATTGTTTTTATGGGTTAGTATAAGTCTTTGAGCTTAAATGTTATATTTTTAAGGTACCTTGATGGTTTTGTTAGTATTTCAGGGTAAATGGCGAAGAACGGAGCAGTTTCGGAGAGTTTCGGGCCCAAAAACACGGCCCACGATCATGGCACAGTAGGCCACGATCGTTACAAAAAAAGGCAAGCTAAAAAGGCATTGGCCATGATCGTGCACTTTAGGTCACGATTGTGATAAAAAGGTTTAGGCGCTAGTCACAATTGTGGCAAGCAGGGCCACGATCGTGGCCTGCATTAGACTGATACAAAAACTCAAGTTTCGTATGATTTTTCGGACCGTTTCAACCCTGGATTAAACCTAGGGCTTCCAAGATATAAAAAGAACATTACAAGATAGAAAGAGCAGCTGGAGAATCTAAAAAAAGAGAGCACTCATGTGATCCAATCTCCAAAAAACCTAGAGATAAATTGAGCGATTTAGGAAGGAGACAAAGGAAGAGAGACACGGAGAAGAGCTTGAAGTAACGTACTTCTCGAAAGAGGTGGTTTTCCGCTGTCACTACCTCCCTGAATCTATTGCCGACATATTTTCCATTTATTTCAGTTTTATTCATGTATAGAATTGAAATAGGTGTTGAGAATATATTGTGTTGAATGTTGAGTTTGTGTTATACTCACCTTTGGATCTTGATATTTTAGATTAATAAAATTTGGATTGATTTGGTTTTTATTGATTTACTTGTGATATGATTCATGTTCTTAATAACTTAGCAATAGACTGAGAGGGTGAGCTAAGTGAAAATAATTAATTTGGACTAACGAGAGTTAGGTGAATTGATAGGTAAAGGATTAAATCAAACCGGCAGAGTCGTGTAACGAGAGATTGAGTATAGATTCCCAATAGGTTAGTAGACAATTTTAGAACTAATTTAGGTTTGGGTTAATTGTGAATCGAGATATCGCAATTCCATAATTTAAGTTAGGGATTATCAATTAGGGTTAAGAATTATAACTCGAGAGAGATTAATTCACCCTAGGACCATCTAGACCCATTAAGTAAAAAAATTCACAATTACTTTGGTTTTCATTAATGTCGGATCAAAATCTCCTTTCTCTCATTCAGTAGTTTCTAGGTAAGGTTTTGATTAGTTTATGTGATTTTTTTTCTTAATTAGATTTCTACAACTCAATTCTTGAATTAATTGTTGATTGATTTATTTTTGTATTAGTTTATTTTGATTTGAATTATTGTAATTTTAGTATGACCTTAGATTTTAGGACTAGATTAGGCTTCCTTGTGGGATCGATACCTTAAGTAATACGTAAATGACCCGTGCGCTTGCGAAATTTACCAAGGTTAAAAAAATAGTAAAACTTAGCATGTATGACCTTGAGAACAATCACCTTATTAAGAACATAGATTATTTTTATCATGTAACATGAACATACATCTTTTTCAATTTCAATGTAACTATATTATTCCAATGCCTAAAAATAATCCTTAGTTCACATTCATCAATAATATCACTTAGCTTCATTTCTCTAGTAATCTTCAAATAACTCTTACATTAGGAGAATATGACCTCCAACACTTCTTCTTTGGTTGAAAGCTCCATATATTGGATGAAAAATTAAACCAAAATTCATTTTTAGTCTTGTTGCAATCATTTTTAACTTTATCTTATATAATATATTACAATATTAAATAAGTCTATAGGCTAGCGAAGAAAAGGCGTTTGGTTTCTTAAAGATTAGACAAACAAATGTTTTATTTACTTCCAAGAGTATCTTACCATTAGAGGGAAGTTCCATATTATCTATGCTAATCATATCACCAATCAAGTGCCTTTTGGGGGTTAAGATTATAAACAACTACATTTATGTCTACTCTAGTGAAAGGTCTAGAAAGCTATACTGCTTGATCTTCCTTTGTAAACTAATACATGAATTATTTGATTCCATGCTATAAAGAAATAATTTCAATAGATTTACCAATCAAGTCATTGAAATGGTTAAAGATGATTCTCTTTAACTTTGTTTAATTGTTGGATAAAGTTCCATCCTCATCCCTTAACCACTGCTCTTTAAATATTTTTTTAGTAAATAGTACATGGTTTCTAATGGCCTAATTATACATTTCTAGAACAATATTTTCCATATACATGAGGTTATCATTACTAGGGTTAACACATAGATCATTTTGGGTATAGATGAGAATTTCTCTTATGGCTTAGATATATATTAAAATTCTATTAGTTATCTATTTGTTTAACTTTTTAAGGTCTTTCCTAATTGCTTTTATTCTCTTCATACATTTAAAATCATAAAAAGAAATTGAGGGAAATTGCATTCCTTTAGCAACTGCAACTTGAAATCCCTCCATGTTCATTAGAAAATTGCTAATCATGAAAGGAAATCTCCCCCAACTTAAGAAGGAGTCAATTTAAACTTCAACTAGAGAATAGTTAGAGAATAGATGGTTATCGATATAAGCTTAACTAAAATGAAATTAGTTCCACCATGTTGTATTCGCTAAATCCATATCAAGTTTCTTTCCAATTAACCATTTAACTTCTTGATAGTTTATCCAAGTATATTGATTCCTACCACAACTTAAACACCATTCTAATTAATATAATCCTAAAACTCATCTTTATGATGATTTAAGCATATATTATAGCCCTCAGTGTTATAAGCATTTAAAGTGGTATCAATATTTTTCTAATATGATCCAGGGACTTCTTGTAGAGGATTGAATACTTTTAAGAACAACCCAAAGTGCAATTCTTTGAGACATAAGAATAGTAGTATATATAAAAGTGATATTAAAGACAGTATACTTTTAACTAAAGGTCAATTACCATTTCTTGCAACTAAATTAGGTAGGAATATGAAAGAGGAAAAAGATGGGGAAGAGAGAAATTGGAACATTTTTTCTCTCAAGTTGATGGATTGTCTTTATGGTAGAGAGAAGAGAGAGCTTTCAAACCTAGAGAGAGTGACAAAGATATAATCTTTCTTCTTTTCTAGTATGTTGGATAATATTAAGCTTGTTGACCTTCATAACCACCACTTTATATATCCATGAAATGGTTAAAAAAATGCATGTTCCCCTTATTTGATGACTTTAAACATCCTGTGACTCCATTTAATGCAAATAGCATATATCAAATAGCTAAATTCCATTCTAAATAAAATGAAATCTTCCTTAAACTAGTTTTGCATCTTACATATCCATTCTATAATTTCATGTAACACCCCTTTACCGTAGGGTACGTACCGAGACGCCTGTAGGTCATTCCGATACATATCCTATGACAAGGGAGCGCTACGTGCAATCACTACAGTACTCCACATGGCATCATATCAATTGAATAATTAAAGCAGTAATTGTAATTAACAAGATTTTTGAAATCAAACTCTTCCTCTTTTCATTACTCAAAGTCAACAGTTTATACAACATCATACTGTACAATCTGTACATACAAAATCCCTAATACAGATACTATGAAAGAGGAAGAAATACATCAACTATCTAG
>JAOQMS010000178.1:12538175-12562051 GCA_027563885.1 Erythroxylum longipes
AGTTTCCAGTGCCATTGGACAGTCAATTTTACTACCGGTAGACCCCTATTCTGTCACTTGATAATTTTCCGGGTCCAGAAACGATTCCGAAAAATTCCCAAAAAATTCCTATAATTTTCTAAAAATGAGAAAACCCTAGTAACCCTCTCCAATTCAAATTCTCATTCACACAAAACACATTTTCTATAAAACACAATTATTCACACTTAAACCGGGATATGTCATGAATGCATGTACAAACATTTACATATGCAAAAATCCACTATTTGCTACTTATGTGCATATATGAATGCATGAATATGTCAATGCAATATTATACACTCCTAACCCCGAGCCAAATTACCAAATTACCCTTCCCATAGCTGAGGGGATGTTACATTTCATTCCAATGATCTTATTTGCATTGCATATTGAAGAGGCTAAGCAACTTGTACCAAGTTATAATAGTGAAGAAACACTGGAAGAACATATCCATATTACTATACCCAACCATAAGATAAATAGGTTTTCACAATATTGATACCTTGCCATAAAAAATTATGCCAGTGCATATTAAGTTTAGGTGGAGTAAAGATTTCCATATAAGAATGATTGTTAAGGCTTTAGAGTTATATCTAAGAAAATTTTAGTTATCATCTTGAATACGAATGTAAGATAGAGTTGGTAGTCTCTCTTTTCTATGAGAGAAACACTTTATAGCATGAAATAGCCAATTTCAATTTGCTCTAACAATGATTTTTTTCAACACTCAATGAACCAAGAAATGATGCTTTCAAGGTTTTGTAATTTTATTAAAGGAGAAGAGGGCAGAACTTATGTCAATTTTCAAACCAAAACTAGACATCATGGCCATTTCTAATAATACATTTAAAAGTTTTGTAAACATGGTTCCTAAGCTCCAAATCTTCTTGATAGTTTAAAAAGTATTAGTGATAGGTGGAATATTCCACAAACTAACTTCTCTTAGGTAATAGGCTTGAATTAATCTCACCAAAATTGAGTCGCTAGTATTTTCAACATTCTTTTAACCAACATAAACTTGTTCATATCTCTTACTAATTTAATCCTTATACCACCTTTAGTTCTAGTATTTTCCACATTCTTTTAACTAGCATAACCTTGTTCGTAGATCTTATTATTTTAATCCTCATACTACCTTGAGTTATAGTATTTTTCATATTCTTTTAACTAACATAACCTTGTTTATAGCTCTTAATGTTTTAATCCTCAAACAATCTTGAGTTTTAGTTTTGCATATATTAGACAATTTGAATTTGGCACCTAAGGAGTTGCATTCTTTTCCTAACCATTGGAAGTTCCTCAACAATCTTGCAATTATTTTGATGATATCAATAAAAGGATACAAGTGAGAAATTTAGTATATATTAAGATGGTGAAGAACTAAATTAATGAGATGAAGCCTTCCTACTAAAGATAAAGCTTTGTTGTTTTAATTCCCTAGCCACTTCTATATTGATTTTATAAATAGTAGGCAATCTTTGTATGTTAGTTTTTTCAGTTATGATAAGAACACCTAGATATTTAAATGATAAATGCTCTTAATTTAATCTTATGATTAAGCTGATATAATCAACCAAAATCTCGCATCCCTTGGAAATGAAAAAGATACTCTTATTTAGGTTGATGTTTAACCATGACATTCCCATAAATTCTTGCAATGATATGTAGAGTATATTGATAAACTCAAGGTTAGCTCTAAAAAGGAGTAGTATGTTATGAAAAAAGGAAAAAATTATGATTTGAATTTCTCTATATTGATAATGAAACTTAAATTTGGTATCTTTTAACCTCTTGAGATCTATGATCCTTATGAGCACGTCTATTCATAAACTGAACAAGTAGGGGGATAACAGATTTCATTACATTAATCCTTTGGATTTTTAAAGTAGTGTGTAGGTTTAACATTAATAAGAACAGAATAAGACACTATTATGACACATTGTGAGATCCATATAACAAGCTTTGATGGGATTTTCAAGCCTCTATGAAGGAATTTAAGAACCCCAACTCACTAAGTCAAAAGCATCATTAAAGTTAATTTTAAGAGGATAACCAATTATTTCAAGTCCATTTTGTTAATTCTTAAGGACCTTTTAGACTATAAGAATATTATCCTCAATTAATATATCTTTGAGTAACACATCTTTTGATGGATTGATTATGTCATAAAGAATTAGCTTAAATATTTTTGCAAGAAGACTAGAAACGAAATTATAGATGACATTTCAATAAATGATTGGCTTATAATCAATTAAGGAAGAGAGGTTAGAAATATTAGAAATAAGGAAAATATTAGTGTTGTTAATTTTATTATGTATGCTTCCATTAACAAAGAATCCTTAAATTAAATTAATTGTGAAAGTAAGTGAGAGAGTGATATGTGTTTAAATGTTGATTCATTTGATATACTACACTTAGTGATTAATGCCTTACAGATGCTTAAGATACTCACTTTAGCTCATATTTGATCTTAGGAACATTTCAAAAGTGAAGGAGCTAAAGCGACTCAAAAGCATGTCCATTGAAACCATCTTCTTAATTTCCATACTCTATTGATTCATGGAGCATGAAGAAGAAGCAGATTACAAGAAGAGGAGACAAGATAGAATATACAAATGGAGAATGAACATTGATTCATGGTTGTCCCATTTCTTTTAACCTAGTTATTATTATAAAGAGAATGGTGTGATTGCTGGGATTTTTGGAGAAAAATGATTAAAGCCATGAGATCACTTAATATGAATGAGAAAAAATAAAGAAGGAAATACATACAAGGTATGTTAGTTTTCATGCCACATCTCCATTTCATATTTAATTGTTACATTTAAGGTATCAAGAGATGTGTGGTGTTTTGGCTGCACTTAGACAAGTATGGGAGACTTGAAAATGCAAGACACCTATCCATTATATTTACCTAGCTATTGTAAGATAAGGAGCAAAAGAGTGGATAGCTAGATGAAGGAAAGGTGCAGTTGTGGGCAGCTAAGAAAAGGCTGCAGCTAAAGAGTTAAAAAAACGTGATGCATGTTGCGTGGGACTACATATATATCATGTGAGTTACAATAAAAACAAAGAGATATGGGAGTGTTTCAGCTAAGCTAAGACACATAAGTGAGTGGTGTGTGATGCACGATTGAAAGACGAAAAAAATGTGACCTGAAAACATGTGAGGCTGAATTAAAAAGAATTGTATAGCATCTGGAATGTGAGACAAGAGACGTTAGCTACCTATCTTGTTATCACTTTTTGACCTAGTTTTTATAAGAAGCAAAAGGTGAGGTTCAGCTAAAGCGAAGAGGAAGGGTCGGTAGGTAGCAGTTGTCTAATAAAAACTCTACATAACTAGCTAAGAACATGAGTAGGGCTGGTTTGTAGGGAGTGAGCAACCGAGAGCTGAGGCAAAGAAGAAAGAAAGTTGCGTGAATAGTGATGGTGGCCAACATATTAATTTGTCACATCATAAAATAGTGCAGCGAATGGTAGCTAGAGAGAGGTAGAAACAAAATAGAAGAGAAGAGAGCAGTAGCGTGAGAAAAAGAAGGAAGTGAGCAACCGAGAGTAAGGAAGACAGTAGCTTCTTCATCATTCCTCTTCGGTTTTCAAGATGGAGACAGCCTTGGACAGCAACCATTCTTCTTTATGATAAACATGCTGGGAGGGCCGAAGAAGGAATAAAAACTGTAGCTACTGAACAAAGAAAGGATCTAGAAAAAGGAGGGTGAGTAAGTGGAGAGTGTGGACTGCTTATAAAAGAAAGAAAGAAAGGAGCAGCTGGTCATTTTCAGTTGTGGACAGCAGCTATTGTCCTCCATTCTCTCTCCATTTTTTAATGTAAATTAAGTCTACAAAGGTTGATTGTTAGAGCTTGAAGATGGCGATGCTAAATCATTTGACGCCAATTCGGAGGTAGAATCGAGGCCAAGAAGCACATTAAGCATATAGTGTTATGTATTATTTTCTAGTCTCTTTTTAGATTGTTACGTTATTTTGTATGGATTGATTGGGTATTTAGATAATGATGGTTTTAATGCTCTATTAAATCATTTTTATAACTACCCATAGTTAGATCTTAAATGTGATTCGTATTAGTCATGTGGAAGATTGTTTGTAGCAACTAATGGTACTGAATTGTTAGAAATAACATAGCTTAGGTTAAATAGTTCCTGCTTGCATGATTATTACTTAAATTGATTTGTTTTTCTTAATTGTAATGTTGTTGTTTGGATAAATTTAGAGAGCTTGTTCTAGGTTTCCTAATAGTTAGGATTAATTAATGAGCGCTTCATAATTAATTGAAATTTAAGGAAAAATCGAAATTAATAGAGCTTGTTATTAGTTTACAATTAATAGTCTAAAAGGAGAAGTAAAGACGATAACTCATCAACATTTGTGAAATTGTGCTTAGGCTGAGATGAAACCAATGAATTGACGTTTAATTTATTCATCGACTTTATCATTTTGCTATAGTTTAATTTAATTTATTTTCATAGATTCTATTTTATTTTATTTTTAATTTGTTTCAAATTGAAAATCCACCTATTTGCTTAAACAAATAATTTAGGAAAGTATTTGATATTAATCCCTGTGAGATCAACCTAGACTTATCGCTAATGCCTTCTCACTTCCTAAGACGAAGAGATCATTTATAATTTTGTGTTAGAAAAATGTTTGCCTAATAAGTTAGCTACCACATAGCTAATGCCTTGAGCAATGCATTTTTTAATATCTTAGAATTAATAATCAATAAAGGCCTCAATGCCAATTAACACTTTAAAATATCTCAATGTTTCATTATTAAGGTCCTCATGATTGGTAGCTTAAAAACCCCAGGGATCTATGATTTGATTATGGTATTTCAATTTCCTTTTGTAAGAATAGCATTATAGAAATACTTAGTGTTTCTGTCATAATCCTTTATCAAATTTATTCAAACTTTTTATTTAATTAAAGAGAAATGAAAGTTTAGAGCTGCCATATATTTGGCATAAGCCTTTTGTTTTTATTTTTCTTAATATATCATCTCTTAAGTGTTGACATAATAGCTACTGAGCCTTGTTAAGCTTCTTAAATGCCTCTTATTTAGCATTATTAGTGTTGATATAAGTCTTTTTTTTAAAATAATTTTAGCTCCTTCTTTATTGCCCTCAATTAAGCCATACAGTTATGAGCGTCAAATCAATTTATGTGGTTTTTCAAACCCTCTTCACTACTTCCTTAAAGCTAGGTATATTAATGAAATAGCTTTTTAATTTAAATGATGCACTTCTCTTCTATTGGAGATTGTTTAGCTGAATTTTAAATGTTGTATGGTCTGAGTATAAAAAAATTCTAATGAGAAGTTACGAGGGAAGTTAGAGCGCTAGCAAGAGTTCACCAAGGCTCTATCATGCTTCTTCATTAATAGACACTCCCTATTTTTATTGTTACCTTAGGTAAGTAAGCTATCCCTAAAATTGAGATGAAAAGCTACTATCTAGCCTAAATAATCCATTAACTCTTTGTTATATCACTTTAAGTTAGTCTTGCTCCTTCTACCTTGTGAGATGAAAGTGTATGATTGAGGTCTCTCAAACGGATTCATGGATTTGTAATCCTAACATGTAACTCCATTACGCTTTCGTAAGGTACCTTCCTCTGCGATTCTAAATTAACTACATAAAACACTATTATATCTAATCTTATTATGCTTCTTAAAAAGATAATTTGATAGAGAATTATTAATCAACTTGTGAGTTACATATCATTTTTATGTGTTTAATATCATAGGAGATTATATAATCTTGCCATTATAATTCTTAAAATGATTGCTAATAGTTTCTATCCCTTTATGAATGAACCATAATCCCTTCTAAAATTGAGGAGCTTTATTTTAGTGTCTAAGAGACCAAAAAAATTGGTTTCTTAAGAATCAAAAAGTCATAAAGCACCTGCTACTTCTTGGGACTATTACGGTCCCTTAAATTCTATATAAAGGGTTTAAATTTTATAGTAGAGAGGAGAATATGATTCTTCATTCTCTACTTATGACTAGCAACTTTCTTAGATTGCAATTTACTAACACTTAGATAGTGTTCCTAGGTTGAAGGATGAGTGATAAATCTCTTTTGGCCCCTTTGGTTTCCCTGGGGAGGGGGCATTCATTTGTCCTACTATTGACAAGATTTGTTTATCTTACTATCATCATCTAGGTGTTTTGGAATAAGGATAATGGAATCTTCCTTATTAGCCTTAAATGATTACTCCTCAACTATCACCTTAGTAAATTGTGTGCCAACTAGAATTAGCTCCAAAATTGATCCACTTGCTATTTTATTAGAATGTATAGATTTTTTTCTATGGCATTGTTTCACTTGCCTTTTTTTCTTAGAGATTTTAAAGTCTACCAAACTTCATTTACATTATTACTAAGTTGGTTGCAGTTATTGAAAGTGGCTTTATTCTCTAAACCAGCTTTGGTTTATGTTTTATCTGGCACTATCCTCCTTTTGTCTTTATTAGTTTTGAGCTTTTTTTTTTTTAATGTCATGTTCTTTACCAATAGGGAATAAGATTTGGTCTTTTCCCTACTCATCCTTCATTGATAAGTAGTTGAGTTTCCTTATTTAACAAGTTTCCCTTCCTTATCAAGCTTCATAACGTTAATCTTTAGGGTATTCAAAGATTTTTCATACAAATCCCAGGATCTCATATTCTCTTTAAGATAGCAGTTGATTCATTGAGGCATAATGCTCTATCAATCCAGGTAGCTAAATGACTTATTCCCTTCTTTGACCAACATTCTAATGTCACTTCATGAAAATTCACCTAGATAGAAATGTTCTTTGTCCTAGTTATGACTTTTTATAGACTTAGTCACCACTTTGGAAGCAATGTAGGTATACCATTAATAATCCACGGGCATATCTCTAATTTTTTAATCTATAGATACTTTGTTATTGAATTTGCATATAAACATCCCATCTTCATTAATTAACACCTACTTTTACCCCATTTTTCGTGAACTTAATTTTCGATGGTCTATAAGGAGAAATGCTAGTCTTGCTTTAGTGTGGAAACCAATCAAAGATATAGATCGTTTCTTTGCATCCTTCTGTAATATTTCAATAGCTGGTGAAACTAATAATTAGTTATTCATAAGTGGAATGAATCTAGGTTTATAATTTGATGAACTTTCACTAACAAACTATTTCCAATTGCATTTTGTTATCATTGATAAATTTTGAATTGAAGCTTTAGGAACTACATCAACTTTCGCTTCTAAGATAAGCATAGGTTCTAAACCTAAAGAGGTAATTAGAGCTTTAGAATGACATGTTAAAGCCTTTGTCAAGGAGTTAGCAAGGTTCAAAGACAGAAAGTTGCCATTATCTAAAGAAGATGGTCAAGTCTGAGATGTTATATCAGAAGTGAATAATGGTGTGCGAGTTAAAGAATCTGGAGGTGACAATGGTGTTGTTGAAAGGGAAAAAGGGTGTGTGGCCAATGGAAGCTTAGAGCAAGGAAGGTAAATATCTTTTGTTATCATCAAAATATATATTATAATTTCTCTTAGTTCAATGAAGACTATATTTAAGGTATAGCTTTGGTCTAGTAAAGTGCTTAATTTGGACCTTGATACTCAAATAACTTCAAGAAATTAAAGGAGCAAGAATCTCCAATATAGAGGGAGAATGTTAAAAGACTTATAATTAATAAGCACACATTAAAAATAAGCGAGAGATTGGAGTGGTCTATATATAAAAAATTATAACGTTAAGTTAATAAATGCTCTTTGTGTATAATTCTCTCCTCTTTCATAATATGAGAAGACAATTATAATCTCAAAATTTGATATATGCATAGAATTTCTTCCTTCTATTTAGTTGTTGCTTCTGCATTAGGAAATGATTTGCATACTAAAAAGATTAAATAAAATTCATCTTCCTGGGAATCATAATTATAATTGTTAATTAGATGAAGGCTAATGTAATTGAACAATTAGACTTTGTGGTGGAGCGGGACCTTTTACTTTCGCAAGGGAAAGATGCAACCTTTTCTTCCTCCAGTCTATAAAGGTGAACAAAAATCAGGGAAAGAGATTGTGTGGGTCCTAATCAACAACGTTTAAAGAACATGGAATTATACATTACTTTGACATTGATGCCTTTATTGCAAGATGACATAGACATAAGTAGCGACGCCTGATTTTAATAAGGTTTATCATACACGCCATACAGAGGAAACTGTGAAAGACATGTGTTAAGTGGTGGGCTTCAAGTGTTTCCTCTCCTTTTTTATTATTTGGGTTTAACACTCTTTCAGAAAAGAATTAATAGAATTTGCAGAAAAAAGAGACTAATTTGCTTGAAAATTGATCTTTGTTTTCGGATTCATTTGTTATCTACTTTCTGAAAATTTCAGTGGATGCTGAACCTGTAAATACATATTATAGTGTCAATGGAATTCCCCTGCCATTTAGCTAGAAGCAAATTTGAAAAACTCTAAAACTCACTTTTCTCATGTTATTGCAGCATTCAAGCACATAACACACACCCAAATAATAAAGTTCTACATGATTAGGCATGCACATGCATGTTCAATGCAAGAAACAGATTTCCAACGACCCAATTTGATACAGGACACAATCTTCTTGTTCTTAATTGCCAATTGCAAGAAGTCTTTCTTTAATGCCTTTGATTCGAGAATACGAATAAAAACACTTCATGGCTCAACATCAACCCTCACCATCGATCGACATCTGTACGTGATTACTCCCAACTTAATCTTCACTACAGACCGTATCGAACATCGCTGAACTTGCTCTTGATCCACTTGAAGCTGCTTCTCATGCTAGATTTAACCTTGCCTTCCATGGTAAATACGTTATAGGACGCAATTCTCTTCTTTCTTTTCAGCTCCGGGTCGTTAGATGTCGCAAAGCCACCGCCCTTTTGGGAAGGACCATTAAAACTGTAAGAGTTGGACCGATCTTGAAACCCAAACTCACCAGACAACGATGAAGAGTACTGAGGAAAGGACTTGCACTTCTCCATGACGAGAAAAACAAAACATTAACAGTGGGAAGTTGTATGATACAGCCAGTCAGCCAGATCTTGTAGCGGAAGTACTATGGTATTTATGTCCGATGACAATAAAGCAAGTCAATTAAAGAGTTTGGTTAGATAAAGAATTGAGAGTGGGTGATTGAGGTGAAAAGGAGTGGATCAAGTTCAGTGCAGGTGGCACGCCATGTGGGGATGCTTTCAATCATCGGTTTGGTGATGCGTGTTTCTGGAAAGGAATTATGACAGCCACTAGGTAGTGGTGGCCGGTGGGCCTCAGTGCAAGAGGTGAAGAGAGAGAGAGAGAGAGAGAGAGCGAAATCAGACAAGACTCGTATGTAATTTCACTTATTGAATTACCTTTCAAATCAACCAAGTTCACTTTCTTAAAGTAGCGTAAGATAAAAGGCTTAGGTAAAATCTTAAAGTTGTCATAAATTTTTAAATGACATTTTAAGTTCTTCAAAGTTTACAAGTTGACGGTTAATATTTAATATATGTTTACTAAAAAAATTTCATAAACAATATTAAGAATAAGAACTTAATCAGGAGAAACATAATTTCAAAGATTTATTATTAAATTTATATAAATAAATTTATTTTATAAATTTATATTAATATTAACGGTTATATTATAAATAATGAAATATTGAGTTACTTTACTTTAATTCCAATGCACTAGACTTTCTATTTTGCGAGAGTCAGGAGAGAGGAATAACCTTGCCAGTTACTCCAAGGTTAGCCTTTAAGTAATAAAATATTAAGTATTTATTTAAATTTATATGAAAATTTTAAATATTAATTTATATATTTTCAAATACCAAAAGATAAAAGAAATCACTCATCTTCTCTTTCACTAACATAATTCATAGATACTATTTATGTGAAAATTAAACTAATGAGAGAAGTATATGAAATTTTATTTTGAAAAAAAGAATAATGAATAATTACATTATCACGAAGGGTTTTGATAAACCTGAGTTCGAAATCTTTAATATTATGAGATACAATTTAAACCGAGGTGGAGGTTTGAAGTTTAAAGTTGACATATAAATATAGGGATGACAGTCATTTAAAAATATTATCTTAAGGTGCAAATATATCAAACCTAAACAAGTTATCAAAAGTTTGTGTTAAATAAAAATTTCAACAATCAACCTATTATCTATAAGAGCGATATATATTCACCACTTTACCACTTTTGTCTTTTTGCTATTTTTTAATAATTATATTTATATTAAGATTACCAAAATATTTAATATCTTTATTCTTTTAAAGTACAACTTGACTTTAAATTCAATATCATATTAATTTTTAAAACCTTGACTCTTTAATGGGCTTGAGCACCTAAATCTTGATGTGCCAATATTGCTCAATATGGATAGGTATTATACCTCAAGTTTAAATTATGGGATCATATAAATGTTAGCAAGTCTTAGTCGATAATTGGTATTTAGGTTGATATGAAAAAGACATGTTGATGATAGAACAAAGCAAAGACCTATGAATAGGTGAAGTAAAACATGCTTATCGATGAAAGCTCAGGAATAAAAAACCAGTAACATGTATTGCTATATATTGGCAAAATTTTCCAATAAGAATCATGTTCATATGTGAGATCAAAGATAATGGCACAACTAAGTCATGCTAAGTTCAAAGGCATGTAAAGGCATTTAATTTCTATAAAGAGGTCAAAAGGTATATGTATATCTATGACGTTTATTATACGATAGCTCATATTATTACTATCTTAAGTTGTGGAGCATTATAGCTACTTCATGGATATGTTTGGATAGACCATGCACAAGAACAGTTTGGTATGATTAAACAAAGACTCATAAAAGCACTTGTCATTAAGAGGCGATAATATGATGGTATATGTTAAAAAACATGGAAGTAGTATGCTAAAAGAGTTGAAGTTGTTTTTCAATAGTGATAGTGGCGATGGAGAGGATGGCCGATGGTAAAAGCTTGAAGATGGAGATGGACAACTAACTTCCCTAAAACCAGTTTGGAGGTAAAATCAAGGCCAAGAAGCACGTTAAGCAAATAGTCGTTATGTATCGTTTTCTTTACCTCTTTTCAAATTGTTTATGTTATCTTGTATGGATTGATTGGGTGTTGTATGAGAATGATTTTAATGCTCTATTGAATCATTTTTTAATGAAAACCTATAGCTAGATCTTGAATGCAATAGTAATAGTCGTGTTAAATGTCGTATCTGACAACTAGCGTTAGTAAATCGTTAAAGATAACATAACATAAGTTAAATAATTCCAGCTTGTGTTATTGTTACTTAGATTGATATATTTTTTCTCACTTGTAATGTGGCTGTCTGGATAAACTTAAAGCGCTTGTTTTAGGTTTCCTGATAGTTAGGGTTAATTAATGAGCTCTTCTTTATTAACTATGACCTAAGGAAAAACTGAAATTAACAGAGCTTATTGTTAGTTCACGATCAATAGTTTTAAGAGAAATGTAAAAGCAATAATTCAACGACACTTTGAAATTGTGCTTAGGCTGAGATTAAACCAAAGAATCAGATTTCAACTCATTCATTAACTTTATCAATTTACTGTTGCTTAATTTTATTTGCTTTTATAGATTTAATTTTACTTTGTCTTTTATTTTGCTTCGAACCCAAAACCCCCTATTTTGCTTATACAAATAATTTAGGAAAGTAATTGGAATTAATCTCTATGGAATTGACCTAGACTTGCTGCTATCTACAATTTTGTCTAGTTATTTTGGTTGTGCTATGAAACGTGACCAATTTTCGTTTCGTTGCTGGGGATTAATATCCTTTTCTTTGATGAATTTTTTTTTATTTTTTTGTGGTTAATTTCTTTTATTGTTTGGTTAGTTTTAGTGTATGACATGATCTTCTCACACTAGTGAATTGAAATTTGATCTAGAACTTGAAAGAATGTTGCACAGAGCGAGAAGACAAGTTGTACAAAGTTCTGATGATCCTTCATCATCTGACAGACAACTTGACTCTTCACCAAGAATTCAAATAGCTTTAGACATACTTTCTGAGTCTTCTATTGATTCCATTTCTGATACTGCTTCTAATATGGTTGAGCAAAATAATGATTGTACTCTTAAACAATTAGCTACTTTTGCTTTTAATCATCAACTATTGTGCATTGACTTTCCTACTATTGATGTGGCTTTTGAGCTTAAATCTGGTTTAATTCATCTTTTGCCTACTTTTTGCGGTATGCTAGGTGAAGATCCTCACAAGCATCTTAAGGAGTTCCACATGTAGCATAAAGCCAACCGAGGTGCAAGAAGAGCATGTTAAATTAAGAGCATTCTCGTTCTCATTGGGAGACACCGCTAAGGATTGGTTATATTACTTGCCCTTTAGATTAATTACCATTTGGAATGAGATGCAGAGACTTTTTCTGAAGAAATACTTTCCTTCGTCACGAGCTACAAATATTTGGAAGGAGATCTATGCAATTCAACAACATCATGGAGAAACATTATAGGAGTACTAGGAGCATTTCAAGACATTATGTGCTAGCTGCCCATACCATCAAATCAATGGCTTCTGCCACAAGAAAGAAATATGGTAGATGCAGTAAGCGGAAGTGCATTGGTGGACAAGACACCTATTGAAGCAAGAAATCTCATTTCCAACATGGTTCCCAATAATTTAGTATTTGAGAGGACCTCAACCCATTCAAACTTAATGAAGCTCGTACTGCTACATTGGAGCAATAAATAGCTGGGTTGACATCTTTGCTTAGACAAATGGCTGCAAGTGGTGCTCAACAAGTCAACGCATGTAGAATTTGCATAATGGTAGGACATTCCACTAACATATATCCAACCTTACAGGATACATAAAACAAGTGAATGCATTCGAAAGCTTTTCAGGTCAACCACAAAGGAATCCTAGCTACCTATGTGCACAGAACTCGGGATGGAAGAATCCTTCATTCAACACCTATGGGTGGCAAGGACAACAACAAGATTCCTATCAACAACCATATCAAAGACAAGCTCAACCATCGAGTTTGGGACCTTTACTAGAAGAAATGATGAAAACGTTAGCTCATTATACCACTCAGCCTCATAATAATAGCCTACAATTCTAACAATAAATAAGAGCTAGCATCTAGAATCTGGAGAATCAACTGAGTCATATAGCTACTAAGATGAGCCGATCAGGGAATCAGAATTCGAGTAAGCTTCCTTCTCAAACAATTGTAAACCTAAAAGAGAATTCAAGTGCCATTACCTTGAGAAGTGGTAAGGAAATAGAGGTACCACACAGTACTCCTATTATTAGTAATGAGGAAGAAGTTGAAAAAGAACTTGAAGTGCCTCTAAAAGAGACAGAAACTGGAACTCAGGTAAATTCTAAATCTCATGTGATTAAAAGTTTTACTAATGCTTTGCCTCATTTTCCTAGTAAGTTTGCTAAATTAAAGAAAGAAGAACAAGTTAGGGAGATTTTGGAGATGTTCAAAAAGTTAGAGGTAACTATACCTCTAATTAATGTCGTTAAGCACGTTCCTTGATACACCAAATTTGTAAAGGAGTTATGCACGTCTAAGAGGAAATTAGGAGGAGACGAGAAAGAAAGTGTGGGGGAGAACGTGTTCGTAGTCATTGAAAGAAAGCTTCCCACAAAGTGTAAGGATCCAGGTACGTTTATAATTCCTAGTAAGATTTGTGATACCCACTTTGAAAAAGCAATGTTAGATCTAGGAGCTTCAATTAATGTTATTCCATATTCGATTTATACTTCATTCAATTTGGGATAGTTGAAAGAAACACTTGTTATAATTCAATTGGCTGATACATCTAATGCTAATCTGAAACGAGCTATAGAGGGTCTTTTAGTGCAGATCAACGAATTGATTTTCCTAGCTAACTTTTATATGTTGAATATGGAGGGAGAACCTTCATCTAATTCGACACCTATCCTTTTGGGTCAACCATTTTTCAAGACATCAAAGACAAAGATTGATGTGGATGTAGGAATATTCACTATGTAGTTTGACGATGAAATTGTTCACTTTAATATTTTTAAAACTATGAGGTACCCTAGTGATGTTCATTCTGTTTTGTCAACTGATTTCATTGATTCTTTTTCCCAAGAAAATTTTGATATGGATGGTAAGGATGAGTTAGAAGTCATTCTTTGCATGAGCTTAACAGAAAATATGCTGCAAAATTCTAACTTAATCATTACAGATGAAATGGAAGAAATGGTGCTAGCACTACAATCACTACAAACAATACCAAAAAGGTATGTATTTCAAAATATGAAATTGCCAATATCTAATACGAAATCTTTACCTTTGGTTATGCAGGCACCTACAATTGATTTGAAGCAATTATCGAAGCATTTGAAATACATGTTTTGGTGAGGAGAAGAAATACTTCCGATAATCATATCCAGGAACTTAACCAAAAGCTCATTCGAGTGCTTAAGGACCACATCACAACTATAGGGTGGACCATAGCCGACATCAAGGGTATTGGCCCTTCGTTATATATGTTTCGAATTCTGGTCAAAGAAGGATCCAAACCATCAATAGAATCACAAAGAAGGTTGAACCCCCTGATGATGGAAGTGGTAAAGACGGAGATCTTGAAGTTGTTTGATGTTGGTATAATATATCCAATTTCAGATAGTCAATAAGTGAGTCCAGTATAAGTAGTCTTTAAGAAAACTGGGATCATTGTGATGAAGAATGATTATAATGAGTTTGTGCCTACAAAGATTCAAAATGAATGGAGAGTTTGCATTGATTACAAGAAGTTGAATGCTACTACACGCTAGGATCACTTTCCACTCTCATTCATCGATCAGATGCTTGAATGACTTGAGGGATGATCTCAAAACTATTTTCTGGATAGGTATTCGGGATATAATCAAATCGTGGTAGCTCTAGAGGATTAGGAGAAAAAAACTTTCATATACCCATTTAGTACATTTGCCTATAGAAGGATGTTGTTTGGACTCTACAGTGCCCCAGTCACCTTTCAAAGATGCATGATAAATATTTTCTCTGAGTATGTTGAACCATTATTGAGGTCTTTATGGACGATTTTACTGTTTGTATAGATTCATTTGATACATGCTTGGATAATCTGAATTGTGTACTTGAACGTTGCATCGAAACTAATCTTATTCTCAATTATGAAAGATGTCATTTTATGGTTAAGCAAGGAATAGTTTTGGGAAACGTAATCTCAGCTAAAGGAGTTAAAGTTAATAAAGCTAAGGTAGAAATTGTGGAAAACTTACCCTACTCGACAAATGTGTGGGAAGTTCATTATTTTCTTGGCCATACAAGCTTTTATCACAGGTTTATCAAGGACTCCAATAACATTTCAATAAAACTTTATCATTTGTTACAAAATGATGTACCCTTTGAATTTGATGAAGGACGCAAGGAAGCATTTGACTTCAGTATCGATCATTAAACCACCTAACTAGAGTTAACCATTTAAGATTATATGTGATGTGAGCAATTCTACTATGGGTGTCGTCCTTGGTCAGAAATGTGGAAAGATGACTCATGCTATTTACTATGCCTCCCGAAAACTCAATCCAACTTAATGCAACTATTCCACCGCTGAAAAGGAGCTTTTAGCTATTATGTTTGCTTTTGATAAATTTAGACCTTATTTGCTTGGTTCTAAAGTGATTGTGTATTATGATCATGTAGCATTAAGGTAACTTTTATCGAAGAAAGAAGTGAAACCAAGGTTGATTAGATGGATTCTCCTACTCTGAGGGTTCGATTTAGAGATCAAAGATAACAAAGGTGCAAAGAATTCAGTTGCAAATCACTTAAGTCAAGTGGTGAAAGACGATGAATCACTTACATTGCAAGAATTGTTTCGAGATGAGCAATTACTAACACTTCAAGATAAGGTTCCATGGCATGCTGATATTGTGAACTATCTAGTGAACCATGAGACACTAATTGGAATGTCTCCATACTGACTAATCTATGGAAAGTCATGTCATCTTCCAGTAGAAATTGAGTATAAGGCCTTTTGATCTATTAAACAATGCAATATGAAGATGGATGCAGTGGGTGAACAGAGGAAACTGCAACTGTAAGAATTAGAAGAGCTTAGACTTGAATCTTATGAGAATGCAGAAATTTACAAGGAAAAGACGAAATAATTTCTTGACAAGATGATTGTTAGGAAGAATTTTACGATTGAACAAAAAGTTCTTCTATACCATTCTTGACTTAAGCTTTTTCCAAGTAAATTACGTTCTAGTTAGATTGGACCTTTTGCTGTTAATAATGTATTTTCACATGGTGCAGTTGAAATTGAAAGCTTACAGACTAACAAGAAATTCAAAGTCAATGGTCATCTACTAAAACCCTTCTATGAAGGATTCCAAGTGGAGGATATGGAACTGATAGTGTTAGAAAACCCTCATTATGAAGACTGAGCAATGTGGAGTAAAGCCAACGACAGTAAACAAAGGCGTTACTTAGGAGGCAACCCAAGGGAAGTTGATTTTTATCTCTTTACATTTTTGCAATTGTTATTTTCTTTAAGTTCCTCATTTCTTGCATTTGATGTTACGTTAGGGACAATGGAAGTTTTTAAGCATAGGGGTGGGGATCTTAGTTTGATATTAGCTTTTATGCATTATTTTTTAGCTTAATTGTTGCTTATATGACTTTTTGGGCAATTTTTTAAAATAAAAAATTTTCTGATTTTCTTTTGCTTTTAAGATTCTTTAGTCATAATTAGAGTGTGAATTGACTAGAAAAATCCATGGCAACCTTAACATGTACTTTTGCCCTTGTGATTGGTTAATGGGCATTATTCTTTAGAAGAGCGGTGATTAATGGTAGACAAAACCAGTGAGGTTTTGAGCCGTATTAAATTGACACATTCATATTAGTCTCATTGTCTTTGTTTTGTGTGACATTCATGAACTATGCATCCTTACTTTGCATTGATTTTTAGTTAAGACCATATTTTTATCGCATGCATTTTTATGAAAATGATTGGGCATTCTTTGTTGATTACGAACTACATTAGCCAAAGAGCCTACCATTTATATGAATTTTCCTTTGCTAACCCCCTTTGAGTTTTATTAGCCTTTTCTTTTGTATAAATCACATTACATGCGCCTAACCAAATGCCCTACCTAAGCCTTAAAGCTATTAGAGAAATTGTTAATTCTTGATGAATATAATTGTACAAAAACCTAAGTGTAGGAGTATGCATACATAAAGATTGGTTATAATTGTTAAAATTACATGTTATGAACCATATGTTGATGTAGCTTCTATCACTTTTATATTAAAAAGAAAAAGAAAAAGAAAAAGAAAAAAAGGATGTGAGTTTGAATACAAGTTGCAAGGAGGATATACAACTGTTGTGAAAAGTTGTTAATTAATAGTTTATCCTCCTTAAGTTATATGGATTGGGTGTTTAAATATAATGCATATGAGGAGGATGTTGTTTTGTATGAAGAATTTTATGTTATTATCATTTGGATTATGGTATGAGAGATGAAAATGAGTTAGGAAACATATTTGTTAAATTCTTCATGGCTGAAAGTACCTAGTTTTGAATTAATGTCAACTTGCGCGATTGATAACTTATTCAATATTACTTTTGCTTCACTTACTTGATGGCTTTTGTGCTACATTTACCAAAATACATCTTACCTTACCTTTACCTATATTACAACCCTAGAAAAGTCCTTTGACATGATTATGCATGTGACTTTTAATGGTGGAGAAATGAAATGATATGCAAAGTTGTGGATTGTTGTGGTCATGAATGGTGTTTGAGTGTACCTGTGACAATATCTTATTTAAACACCTTTTGTCCAAGTCTACCTATAGATTACCCAATTTCTAAGGGTGATGAATGTTAATTGATTATGAGTGGAAGCTTTGAATGTTAAGTTATTGCTATAGGTTTTGAAATTCATTCATCTTTACTTATGGTTATCTACTTTTAGGAAATATGGAAAATGAGTAAGTTTTGATTTGTGATTTTGATTTTGACGATTTTCCCAAGGATGGTCAAAACCTAAGTATTGGGGAACTTGATATGTTTTTAAATGCTGATTCATTTGATATACTACCGATAGGTGTGAATTGCATCATTTTTTAGGGCTTAGTTTGTTATGTATTAAGTGTTAATTTGAGTGTTTAGTATATGTTTAGGTTAGAATTATGTTAGTTTGCATGTTTAAGTGTTTTTATGGGTAGTATAAGTATTTAAGCTTAAATATTATGTTTTTTAAGGTACCTTGATGTGTTTGTTAGTGTTTCAGGGTCAACATCAAAGAATGGAGAAGTTTGGGAGACATTCGTGCCGAAACAACAGTGTACGATCATGACATAATAGGCCACGATCGTGACAAAAGCACTGGAGCCAGCCCACGATCGTGGCAACTATGCCACAGCCCACGATCATGGCCTGATTTCCACGATCATGACAAAAAGGGGATATCCCATGATCGTGGCCTGATTGCCACAATCGAGACAGAAAAGGTTGGATGCAGGCTACAATCATGACATGCAGGGCCACGATCGTGGCTTGCATCAGGCAGATGCACAAACAAGAGAAAACATCAAGTTTTAAGGGATTTTCAGATCTTTTTGACCCTAAAAAAACCCTAGGGCTGCTCCATACACAAAAGGTATTTAAAGAACAAGAAGAACACAGATTGGGAAGCTTTTGCATCAGTCACAATTTTGAAACCCTAGAGAGTTTATGGAGAGATTGAGAAAGAGACGAAGGAAAAGAGACATGGAGAAGAAGCCTATATGAAGTAGTTCCCATAACAGGAGGTTTCCTGCCATTGTTGCCTCCATCATCCATTCTGATTCTATTTCCAGTTTAGTTTCAATTTTATGATTGTATAGAATTTGGGATAGCTATTGATGATAGGATTGTTGAATGTTGAAGATTGTCTAAACTCAACTTCGGCTTATTTTATCTTTGATATTTATTAAATTTGATTGTTTTGTTTTTATTGGATTTCTTGTGATTTAAATTATGCACTTGCATAATTCTGTGATAAACTGAGTGACAAAATCATTAAATTAGGCTAACGAGAGTTAGGTAATTTAATAAAAAAAGAATTAAATCAAATTGATAAATTTGTACGAAGAGAGATCTTGTATAGGTTTTCGGTAGTTTTTAGAAAATTCAAATCTAAATTAAGTTTTGGATAAATTGTGAATCGAGATATTGCAATCAAACCTAGGATCGTAATCAACCCTAGGATCGTCTTGAAGAACAATGTCAAGGTTATGTCTCCATTCATTAAAATTGTCTCTGTTTTCCAATTTGTTATTAGTCAAGAGCAGGGTAAGTGGATTCATTTTGTGGTTGATAATGTCTAAAAATATAAATTATTAAAACATGAGCATACTAGTCAACAATATTGGAACTTTGTATAAAATCAGGATGCATGTATACATGATGATAGTTTTAACAAAACTTAAAAATTAAAACATTATACGACTATTATTTTTCTTATCTATAACAGACTAAGTGACGGTGGGCCATCTTATCCATTAAAAGAAAAACTGGGACCCTCCCACTCAAAATACTATCAAGCATCTCATGCCCAACTTTTTGAGAAGCATCATAATTTGGTCCATACTTTTACCAACAGAGTTACACTGGGTAGTTTATTGATAAAAAACATGTTGAGTGTCTAAACTCACCTTTGGGATTTTGATCTTTGAGATTAATGAACTTTGATTTATTGTGTTTTCATTGAGTTATTTGTGATTTAATTTCTGTGCTTAATAATTCGGTAATAAAATAAAAGGGTGAGCCGAGTGAATATCAACAAATTGGGCTAACGAGAGTTAGGTAGTTTGATAGATAAGAATTGAATCAAACTGGTAAAATCATGTAATGATAGATCGAGCATAGATTTTCGATAGGTTATTAGACAAATTCAAAACTAATTTAGGTTTTGGGTAAATTGGAAATCGAGAGACTACAATTCCATAATTTAAATTAGGGATTATTAATTAGGGTTAAAGATTATAACTCGAGAGAGAGTAATCCACCCTAAGATTGTCTAGACCCAGTAATTCGATAATTTCATAATCGATTAGATTTCCATTAAATCATATTAAAACCCTCTTTCTCTCAATTGGTATTTTCTAGGTTGATTCTTGATTGGGTTGTGCAAAATTACTTTCTTGTTTATATTTTATGAGTTCAATTCTTGATATTGATTGTTTGATTGGTTAATTTCTGCATTAGTTGCTTATTTTGATTTATTGCAAAATTTAGTCAAGCCTTAGAGTTTAGGATTAGATTAACCCTCCTTACGGGAACGATACCTTAGGTACTACGCAAATGACTTGTGTGCTTGCGTAAATACCAAGGTTATAAATATTAAAACTTAGCATACGTAAAACGCTTCGATCACCTCCAACCACCTATATATTCATTTCTAGCTTTACTTTTTTATTTACTTTCACTTTTACTTTATCTCTCTAGATTTGAAACTTCCAAACGCTCTCACATCTCTCTACAAAAATTTCAAACTTCCAAATTTCTTCCAAAATCTACCTATTCACAAGAAAATATGCCGCGCATTAAGTAATCACCCAAATGGGAGTAATCATCGGGACAAAATCAAGTTTCAAGACAAGGGAGAAGGAACAAAGCAAAAAACTTCAGAGTAGCCTTCTCGATCTACACAAAGGAGTAAGGTATTTGTTTTATATCCTTAAATACTAAAAAATAGTAGGTCCTAAATATTTTGGTTTTGAAATGCTCGATAGGTTAGAATTGCATGATAGGGTAGGGAACTTAGTTGAAAGAATTCAATGGGCCAAATTTATACATTTTCAATTTCCTGTCTACCAGGAGCTCACTTTGGAATTTTTCACTTCCCTTTCCTATGAACCTAGGAACCCCAAGCAAATGTGGTTTCGATTGCGGGGAAAAGCTTATGAACTAAACATAGAAATCATGTACAATATGTGTAGGTTCCCTGAATCCTCCATTATCAATCAGCATGATTATTTTTATAGAATGAGCTCACTTGGTTAGAGCAATTTGAGAAAAAAATGCCCACATCAACATAATAACTACCCACGAGCACTTATTGCTGCACAACTTTATGAGTCAGCTGGTTTTTGATAAATCAGAAACCAACCAGTGTTCCACAAAGGAACTCTTCATGTTATGGTGCATAGACCACAGTATTCTAGTGTGCACCTCCAGACATGTTTTAAACGCTATTGTTGTGACTCTATGTAAGAGGAGCAACAATTTAGGCATAGGCTACCTAGTTTCTAGCGTTGCTGAACATTATGGCGTGGATTGTAGTGGGTTAACTGTCCATCTCCCTGACTTCCTAAATCATCACCATTTATGGAGGGCTGAAATCCTTAAGTCCCACAATATGGAACTTCGGGATATCAAGCAAAAGATACATGTTAAGATTAGGGCCAGTTAGGTGAGTTCAAGTTCAACGCCGCATTAGTAGGCAGAAGAGAATTTAAATAGTGAAGAGCCTGAGGAGGAAGAAGAGATAGAAGAACCGGGCTGGAAAAAGGTTCAGGATACAATCTCTACAAACAACCAGGTGATTACAAACACACTTGCAGAGAACTCCAGAGTGATGAGGGAGATAGCCCGAACTCAATGACATCAGAGTCGGAACATATGTTGTATCCATCGATATTTTGAGGCTCAGGGCATTCAATTGCCACCTCCAACACCATCCTCACCTCCATCTAGACTTTGTCTAACCCCTTTCTTTTTCAAATTAGTCTTCATCTTTATTTTTTTGTTTTATTTTGATTTATGTTTCTTCTTTTCTTATATGCTTGTTTGTTCCCTTCTCACATTAAGGAAAATAAGTTGTTCAAGTGTGGGAAGGGTTATGTGTTTTACTTTGTATGTGATTTTGCATATGGTATGATAGTTGTTAGGTTGCATTGTGAATTGTTTGAATCTATCAATGGCTTAGATGGATTGAAATTGATTTAATTTTGACCATAGTCTATTAGGCTGTGAAGAATCATTAGCTCACAAAAAATTAGTAAATTGGGGTATTTGGATAAATATACAACTTAATTAGGATTTAGTATAAGTTTGTCACCCTCTAAATTGTCACATTCATTCATAATTTAAAGCCTTTCAAATTAAGTAACTTTACTAGGATTTTTCATAGAAACAAGTAGCTAAAATAACAAGGTAGGCAAATAAAAACCTTTGGGTTTTGAATGGAGCTAGTAGTCAATTGAGAACATGATATAGCTAAGTAACCGGATCGAAATGCATCACAAATGTGTGCCTCCACGTCAAAAAGCCATAATGACGTTCTAACTAAGCAGTTTAATAAAAACATGATTTAGTCGATTAACCGGATTGACATTCATTACCAATGTTTGCCGCCACGTAAAAAGACTAAGTCCATGTTCAATGAATAAATAAATAAATGATGAAAACTGTGTTTTCTAATAAAAACCTACCAAACTTTTAATAGCTTGACTTTTTATGAAAATTTACTTAAGAGCAGTTATAGAGTCTAAATGACTAAAGAATTATTAATGTATGTGTGCAATTGAAAAGGGTAAATAAATTAACACTTGGATCTTGATTAATTTGTATATTTAGTTCAAAGACCCTAAACGTAAATTTTGCATGCTAATGATTTGATATAACTTGAATGATTTTGTTTAAGATTAAATTTATTTCATGAAGTTGAAGCCATTGTCTCAATACTGCATTGTGTGTTGTGTGTTTGTTATGTGTTTGATGTTTTGTTTGCTTGAGGACAAGCGAATGTTTAATTGTGGGGATGTTAATAGGTGTGAATTGCATCATATTTTAAGGTTTAGTTTGTTATGTATTAAGTGTTAATTTGAGTGTTTAGTATGTGTTTAGGTTAGAATTATGTTAGTTTGTGTGTTTAAGTGTTTTTATAGGTAAGTATAAGTCTTTAAGCTTAAATATTATGTTTTTGAGGTACCTTGATGTGTTTGTTAGTGTTACAGGGTTACCATCAAGGAACAGAGAAGTTTCGGAGACATTCAGGTTAAAACAACGGCCTATAATCGTGGCACAATAGGCCACGATCATGACAAAAGCATTGGAGCAAGCCTAGCCCACAATCGTGGCCTGATTGCCACGATCGTGACAAAAAGGGTTGGATGTAGGCCACAATCGTGGCATGCAGGGCCATGATCATGGCCTGCATCTTTCGACCCCAAAAAAACCCTAGGGATGCTCAACACACAAAAGGTACTGAAAGAATAAGAAGAACATAGATTGGGGTGCTTTTGCATCAACAACAATTTCGAAACTCTAGAGAGTTTATCGAGAGAGTGAGAAAAAGACAAAGGAAGAGAGACGTGGAAAAAAAGCCTACACGAAGTACTTCTCGGAACAGAAGGTTTCTCGCCGTTACTGCCTCCGTCATCCATTCCGATTCTATTTTCGATTTAGTTTCAATTTTATGATTGTATAGAATTTGGGATAGCCATTGATGATAGGATTGTTGAATGTTGAAGATTGTTTAAACTCACCTTTAGGTTATTTTATCTTTAATATTAATGAAATTTGATTGTTGTCTTTTTATTAGATTTCTTATGATTTGAATTCTGCACTTGCATAATTGGTGATAAATTGAGAGGGTGAACTGAGTGAAAAAATCATTCAATTAGGCTAACGAGAGTTAGGTAATTTAATAGAACAAGAATTAAATCAAATTGATAAATTAGTGCTGTAACATCCCGTTTCCATATAACGGGTTGAATTATAGAAATGTGTATACGTGAGATCATTAGGAAAACACATCTC
>JAOQMS010000178.1:12566098-12576777 GCA_027563885.1 Erythroxylum longipes
CACCAAAATCATTCAATTCGGTTTAGTGATTCGAAAGATATACTTCAAATATTTTTGGACTGCTCTTGTCCATAACAATATACTATGTACAACTTCCCTCTGAAATTTGAACATCTTAGACACTGAATTTGATTCCCATTTCTTCATACCATTTGTATCTCCATGTCTCTAGTTTACCACAACACAGAGGAAGTTTATGAACAGTAACATAGAGGAAGTTCATGAACAGTAACATAGACGAAGTTCATGAACAGTAACACGGACGGAGTTCATGAACAGTAACATAGAGGAAGATGACGTCACCCAGAGGAAGATGACATCATCACAAAAGAAGTTGGTTCATAGAGGATACAAAACACAGATGATGCATCCTTACAGAGGAAGATGACGTCACCCAGAAGAAGATGACATCATCACAGAAGAAGTTGGTTTACAGAGGATACAAAAAACAGACGATGCATCCTTACAGAGGAAGATGACATCACACAGAGGAAGATGACATCATCACAGAAGGAGTTTGTTTACAGGAGGAGTTGATTTACAAAAGAAGATGATGTTACCCAGAGGAAGATGACATCATCACAGATGATACCTCCAAACTTCTAAACATCTTCACTTGTAAAGATCCTAACGCTCGACTCCGATGTCCAAAAATTTCATGCTATATATCATTGGAAAGCTAGAAAAATAATATACAATTTATAAGAGGCAAATTTATCCAATTCATCCTAGATAAATCCATATTTTTCCCATAAATCCAAAGAGGAATTTTACATTCATCCACCAATATACTGCACCCAGTTCTCAACTTCATGAAATTCTAAGACTCTTAGAGATAGAATTGAAATTAGATTTCTTCATAAGAAATGTAGCCATATGTTTCTAGTGTAATCAAAGAAAATAATTATCTCATTTGGATAACTAGAAAAAAAGTTATGGCTACCAGACCAAAGCACACTCAGTGAACATTTTCCAGATCACTACAACTTTTGTTTCTAAATCTTTCTTATCATAACTCATACCAAGATCATGTTTTCTACTTCATTTTCAACTTCATATCATCTATAAAGATATTATAGTCCATGATTAATCATGAACACCAATAACAGAACATACATACATATATATATATGTGTGTGTGTGTGTGTTCTTCATCACTTTTACCCTAATTCTGCCCATTTCATAGTCTCTCACTACCAAAATCACCGAAGCAAAACATGAACCTATCCACACTTCTGATGTACTGCTTGAAATTTTCTAAGAAAAGTTTCAGGGTCCAACACTTATCCCCTGGGCTTGCGAATTATTGAGGGTTTTATAATAGTCAAACTTACTCAATATTAACTTTTTGGATACTTTGTTTAAACTTCTCAAACTTTTGATCCCAATTATCTTCTGTCATGTTTATGGAATTTCATGGCTGAGAATCGTAAAGTTATAATACCATTTCTTATGAATATTTTTTGTTAAAGAGAAAATATTAAGTAGATGAGAGAAGAAGAGATAATAATCCAAAGAGGAGAGAAGGCAAAGAAATGCAAAAAGAGAGAGAAAACATATAGCTAATTCTTATATTTCTCCTCCTAAGACACAATTACAGGGGCATTTATAATACCCACATTTGCATTTATAGTTGTATAATATTTTTTAGAAAATAAATAAATCATTAACTCAAGCAAAACTTAAACAAAATACAGTAAAAGGAGAACTTGCTGGGCATCAAGCCATACAATCTAACTAAGCATAACTATATCAAATCATCTACTATCAAATACAGACATTAAGCCTTAAATCATCCATAAACTTTTCATTCTTTGTTTGATATTGGATTGGACTTTCATCTCATTCTTCTTTAAGTGTTTGTACATACTGCTGGCCTATAGAATTATAATTCTCCATGCAGTATATGAACAGTAGATCTGCATTGTGTTTTTTATTCGATTCCAAATAGTATGAGAGTAGTTGCATTGGAAAAACTAATGTGAAATAGATTCCATCTCAACATTACGTAAGAGACATTTAGGATAAAAACTCCGTGAACTTCCACACCACTTGTCTTTGATTTTTAGTCAGTTTTTAATAGCCAACCAATTGATAACAATAGCCTTGGGAGAAAGAACTTTCTTCCAAACCAATTCATACTAGGGGACCTAGGGTGAAACAACTCTGAAAAGATTATAACACGAGGCTTTGCTGAATTCTGCAAAATTGCTATCATTCCATACTAGAATATCTTCTCCTCCCTTTGGTTGATGTTTTAGGATATTGAACAATCTATCGGTCCCTTTAAAGTTGTAGTCCCATACTCCATTTGAAATGATTCTACCTGCTTTACCTTTACTGGTATTCTTAAACTCAGAAACTACATTTCCCTTATTCCAGAAGGAGGACTAAGTTGCATCCAATCTTCAAACCAAAACCATACTGACTCTCCATTACTTACTTCCAACTTTATCCAAGGATAGACTTGGCTTCTGAGATTGGTTTAACATGTTATACGTAACACCATCATAAGTCGAGGGGGTCAAGAAATTGTAGGGGTTTCAGTTGATTCAGCTTTAAAGATTGTGTCCCTGTTCAAGTATGGTACCTTGTCATTTATAGAATATATTTCATGCTTTATTTTGCCAATGCCTCGATTTGTACTCCCGGAGTCCATGGTTGGTATCTTATCGGTGATTGGTCACTCACTAGTAGGTACAACTAAACATCATACACACTCTCTCACCTCATGTAACATCCTGTTCCCATACAAAGAGTTAAAATGCAAGATTTTTGTAATTGAGAAATAGCCATGAGAGAGTAGACAAATGCATTTCATGTTCATGCATAATATTAGTATGCATATCCATGAATTTGATTGCTTTGCACACATTTCAATTATTGTATATGCACTCATTTGACATTTTCGGGTATAATTGATATTTAATGTGATTATAATGTGAATTGTGGATTATGTGTCTTAAAAACTGAATTGGTGAAATTTATTAGTGATTTATAATTTTTGGTGAAACTTGAGAATTTTCTAGAATTTTGGGTATTTTTGGACTAGGAAAAATGTCAAGTGGCAGTACAATTGATAAAATAGTAGCAGAAATAAGTGTCAGATGGTATTAGAAATTTTGATGAATGACATTAGGATTTAATGACATATGTCGTTGAAAATTGGGAGTAAATTAGAATAGAAATTGGAATCAAATAGACTAGTTTTTAAAGGAGGGACAAATGGAACCATGAGAAAGTGATATGTGACAAGTGACAAATGTCACGTGCCATAACACTTATATCCCACGATTTTTTTCAAATGAAAGACCAACTATCATTTGGTCTTTCACTTGTTAATTTCTCTTCTCTTCGTAAGTGCTTCTCTTCTTCATTTTCTTCATCTTTCTCTCCTTCTCATGAAACTTTCTTCTCCTATCATCAAAGTTGAACCTTGCTTTCTTCCATCACTAGCTACTTCAAAGTTCTTGCTATCTTTTCTTTTTGATAAGAAACCCACCTATTCTACCTTGGCAAGATGATGATCTTGGGATGCATGGGAGAAGCTAAGGTTAAGGGATATTTTGAAGATCTTGAAGTAAACAAGTGATTATAAAGCATTAATCTTCTTTATTTGTTGAATAAAACATGTATAATGATAGTTTAGTGGTAAATGACCATGATAGAGGAGTTGAAAAATGTGTCACATTGATGTTGAAATAAATAGGTGTTTATTTTGTTTTAATGTATAAATGGCATTCATGAGTTGTTTTAAGGGAGGATTGATAGTTTAGAAATGGAATGAAGGTGATAATGGACTAAAACATATGTGCAGAAATTTGATGATGAAAGTATATGTATGAATGTTATGTTTTGGTGTTAATGATCAATCATAAAATATGTTTTGGTTATGATTGATGTTGAGCTAAAGTGGAAGTAGGAATGAATATAATATAATGAGGACATGATCTAGAAATGATAGACTAAGCAAAAGAGATTGAACTAAAATGAAAATGAAGTTAAATGTGTGCTGGCATATGTTAGATGGAGTGTTTTCACTAGATATGCATCTGTATTTTGGCCATATCTTGATCTATAGATATCCAAATGGGATTATTTTTGATTAATATTAAACTAGAGACATATGGCTACATTTTTCGTGAAGGAATTGAATTTGAATTTAGTTTCTAATTTTTAATCTTGCTTGAAGTTGAGAACTTTGTGCTGACGTGGTATAAGAACGGTCTATAATATTTTGGAGAATAATAAACCAAACTGCATGAATTTGACATCATTAGAAACCTAAGTCATAAAGGAACAATTGTTTAGAAGAAGGTGTTATCTAAATACCTCGTTTTCTAGGTCATAATGGTCATACTAAATTGAACTAAAAATCTATCCTAAGAAAAATTGGAAGATTGCAAAATAAAGGGGAGATTAGTTTCTGTCACGATGCGACAATCATGGGCAGTGATTTTTCATGGTAATGTTTTGATTATGAAATTTTCGAACCAATTAAGGATGAGATATATATCTATGATGCTTTTGGACTTAATTGGAGCTTATAATGAACATAATTTGATGTTGGAAAAGTTGGTTCAATGTGTGATAAGTTTTGATTGATCCTGATGTTATACATTAAGGAAAATGTTGTTGATGGCAATGCATCTAAATGTGAAATGTTTAGAGTGTTAAATGAAGACATAACATAGTGAATAAATTGTTGATGCATTATCAATAAGACATAGTATGGAAGGAGATTGGATTTCAAGAATGATGAGATTAAGTTTGAAATGGTAAATTAAATGAGAAGTTGAGAGTTTAATGCAATCAAATTGGTATTTGAATTAGTGTGGAATGATGTTGTATAAGAGGTAGTGAATGTAGGGAAATTTGGTGTGAAATTGTTGTTAATATATGTGTTGAATTCGGATGAATGGAGGAGGAAATTGCAGGTCACGATCGTGGCCCCCACTCCATAATTATGACCTATCAGAAAATGTTTCTCTCATGATCGTGGCCAGACCTATGGAGAAAAACAGTTGTCTTTTGAGTAAAGTTTGAACCAACCAATGCTAGGGTGTTTCCATATGAGGTAATTAGGCTTGAAAGAGATCTTAAGTGAACTTAGCTAATGATGAATGAGGTGAGTAAAGTGCATTGGTATTAAAGAACTATTGAAAGATGTTATTAAATGATTATGAGATGTGAATAAAGGAAATATACCCGGGATTATCAATATGAGCATGCATTATACATTACACATATACATATGTGTATAATTGAATGTTTATGTGATTGAGCAATTAAAAATGTGTGTGCAATATGTGTATTGCATAATGTTTATATACAGGATAGAACATCATAATCTAATCATTTCTGGATCATAGAAGCTAATGCTAATATGAAGCGTACTGTGAATCGACCTATATGGTATCATTTTCATTTTTTGTTTTGTTTTAAATTTTCTATGTTGAATTACTACTGATATGATTGATGTGAATGTGTTGATTCCGGACAATAAATGTCTGAGGCATTTGATGTACGTAAAAATCATTGCAAGTGTTTGTCGAATGTGAATTTGAATGAATAAGTGATACTCAACTTAAATGTTGAATTCTGAACTAAAAGTCTGATGACAAATGTGAACGTGACTGAATAAGCATAATGATTGAATACGCATAGTGCATTTTATTACATGAATGCATGACAACATAAAGGTTGTTATAACCAGAGTAGCCACCAAAAAAGAGCTTAAGGCTCAGAAAGTGAAAAAGAGATTAAAGCTCAGAATGTGGTAAGAGCCTCTGGCTCACTACGTAAAGTGAGCCTTGTATCCCCAACGGATAAGGGACAGTTATTAATAAGCTCGGTCCACAATGGATACGGTATAGTTATAGATACTTGGTCACAACAATAACAATTGAAAATAAGTCTCATGAACATTGCATATGTATGTGATAAGTATGATTATATGACTAAAATGTTATGTTTGAATGATTTCTGAATGTGAAATATGACTTAAGTGACTATTAAGTGTATGTGATTCAACATGTTGATTAGTGAAATGATGTAAATTATGTGATTACATGAATTGCGGGGTTATGTGTTTCAGTGAACCATCTAGGATGGTCCACTCACTGAGTTCGCAAAACTCAACCTAATATTTACAACATTTTTCAGGCTTAGAGAAGCTCTCCAGTTACACAAATTGGAGTCTAGCCACTTCATTCGAATAAGAGATGGAGGTCACGATCAGTTTGCGTCTGCATATGTATTTTCCATTATTTTTATACTAAAGAATGTATTCCACAAATATATAATGTTTATTTGGATTGTTAAGTGTAATGACTGAAAATGTTTTGATAAAAATGAAATGATCCAATCGAGAATCGAATTGTTCTCGACATGTGTATAAATGATATGGGCCTTGATTGAACATGTTATTCTTTTTAATTTGTTTAAAACATATTTTTTTCGTGTGATGTGAGAAAAAATTGTACTAAGTTTGATTAACCGTTCTAGTGCTCCACCCTCATAGAGCATGTTCTCAAATACTGATGGTATCTTCAGGAATATGCCTTATAGGAGCAGGGTACTACAAAGTTGGTATCAAATCCCATATTTAGTATCTTATAAGGGCTTTTTTTTCAAACTATGTGTCAAGATACATGCATTTTAGACATGTCATAACATTCAATGGCAACAGATCCCAGTCTGAGTCGCATATACACGAGTCACACGCATAAGCACTCCTTAAGAGTTGAGCTGTTAGAAGCAATGAGAAGGATGATAATTTGTTAGAATGTGAGAAAATGAAAATTTGTGGATATCTAGAAATGAGAAGTTGTATATGATTATATATGATAGATAAAGATTCACTACCTGTGTATGTGTGGTTGTATTATTGAACATGATATCAATATTACACTGTGATGGTACATCCTTGAATGTGATATAGAAGAGAATATATTGTCGGGGATTGATTAAGGAAAATAGAGTTATGGTAGAAATGAAAAGATTTAAAGTGTATAAGCAAAGTTGGATGGAAAAAAAATTACTATGACATTGAGAAGTTGAACTTGGAAAAATTGAAATGGTTGTTTGATTAATATGATAAGAGTTATAATTTAATATGAGATTATGTCAATAGAATTGAGATCAAAATTTCAGGATGATTATATATTTATAATTCTGAATTAATTGTGAAGATACATTTGTATGAAGAAATAAGGATAATTGGAAGATGAGATGAATGATAATGAAATAAGTAAAAGTCCCCTAGGTTAAGTTAAATTGTTATCGTGAATGTATGTTGGATAATGTGATTACTTTGACAAATGATGTCACTAAATACATATGTATCATATACTTGGATATGAAATAGAAAGTGATCCATAACTTATTGAATGTTGTTAAGTTTTTAAATCCCTTTAGTTAAAATTTTAAGACGAATTAGAGGAATGCATGAAAGCATTTATGATGATCAATTAGGGATAGATTGAGAGTGTAAATGATGTTACTATGTGTGATAGATTCAAGGAAAAAGAATAAGGGCACGATCGTGGCATAGTCCCCATAATCGTGGTTGAGATTAATTAGCGAGCTTCTGTCACAATCGTGGGAACGTACACCACAATCGTGGATAGGCGTAAAAGGAGAAGTGCTGTCCATAATCAATTGAGATTAAGGTATCCTTAGCATAAGTTATTAATTGGTGACTTGCTGAAAATACATCTTTAAATAAGATGAAATGATCTTGATGGTATATACCAAGGTATAAGAGTAAATGAATTTGCTCATTGCTCCATTGAGCTTTATTATAAGAGATACTTTGATCATATAAATTATGATAGAAATTGATCTTATTGAGATATTATGAATAGTTGAAATTAATCTTCTTAAAACATTAAGAATGACTGGAAAGCAATGATGAATATAGTTGATTGATAAAGATTACGTGAACAGTATAGATGATGGTAGCGAGAAATCTTCTTTCGAAAAAGACTTTCACCGAATTAGGTCAAGTAGACTAGATGGTTTACTTCTAAGAATGAATGAATATTGAATGAATTACAAGAGAATATTGGATTTCCATTTCTAATTGAGGCTCAGGCATAAGAAGTCGAATATGCTACTGAGAGTGCATGCATTTTGTTTTATTTAAAATATCCAACTACATGATTGGATTCTTGAATTTGAAGTAACATTATTGCTAATGTGAGGAGAACTTAGGTCCATACTATATTCTATGAAAATATGTTCAGGGAATACAAGTTAGATTTGATGAATGTGTTACCAACTCAGGAAGTTAAGATTTCAAATAAATTGAAAGCTGTAGAGAAACTAGTATGAATGAATAAACATTATAATAAGTCAATGAGAAATGAGAGGAAATTGAATAAATGGAGAAAGTCGTTTAAGAAAATAAATCAGTCAAGAAACGAAGAAAAACATGAGATAAGGTTACCCCATCTGAGAAATTAAAAACAACGATGCAATTATATCATCTGGATTTGGAAATTTTACAGTATATGACAATGTTTCACACCAGAGGTTAAGACGTAATCCAATGCAGCATAATAAGGTGATTTTGTATGCATCGAGACAATTAAAGTATTATGAGTTGATTATTTGTTACATAATTTAGAAATTGTTGCAATAGTAATTGCTTCGAGAACTTAGAGACATGATATGTACAGTGAAACATTTTGGATATATATATATACATATATATAGATGTGTATATATTTATATAGGTGTGTATATATATATATATATATAGAGAGAGAGAGAGAGAGAGAGAGAGAGAGAGAAAGAGATCATTAAAGTTTGAGGTAATTATTGAGTTTGAAAGAATTGAATACAAGACTGAGAATAGATAGAGTTACTTGAAGATCATGATTTACAAACGAGTATTACCTAATAAAGCTAGTATTGTAATGTAAAGCGTTAAGCAGAAAAACCAATAGCAGTGTAGCAAAAATTCACATATTGAGGTTACCAGATCTATTGCAATGAAGAGCCTAAAATGATTGAGTTAAAATTGCGGCAAAATGAAGTGACATTAGCCACATTGAAATTAAGATCAGTTTTATATTGAAGGACTAGAAAAGTTCAAAGGGAGGATTAAGAAATTATGAACCTTATTAAAAAAGTAAAAATGAATCCGAATTTGTGTTTAAATAGGAAAAATTATATTTTATGGTGGTAGTAAAAATATGTCGACTCGATAAAGATGATTGAGCAAAGAGATTATTAGAGAAAGTACAAATAGCAACCTATGCTATACATCATAGTAGGAATACGTTGAAGCAGTATTTAGTGACACAGGACGTAGAAACAAGTGACTGAATGTTTGATTTGCTAATAGTCTTAAATGCTGGAGATATGTTTAGAACTTATATTTTTAGAGTTCCTAGGAGCATAAGATCAATATACAGTTCTGATTGAATGCGATTATGAAAATCATTACCGCAATGGTATCAGCAGGACATCGTATAAAGCGTTATATGATAGAATGAGTTGTTCGTCCTAATATTGAGACGAAGAGGGCCTAAAAATAGTTGAAGGTCATAATTGATTCTTGATGTTGTTGATAAGTGAATACATATGTATGTACATCAGTCTCGTATTCAATTCTTTCAAACTCAATAGTTACCTCAAACATTATATATATATATTGTTTGAGGTAACTATTGAGTTTGAAAGAATTGAATACGAGACTGAGAATAAATAGAGTTACTTGAAGATCATGATGTACAAATGAGTATTACCCAGTAAAGCTAGTTTTGTAATGTAAAGCATTAAGCAGAAAATCCTAGTGTAGCACAAATTTAGATATTAAGGTTACTAGATCTAGTGCAATGAAGAGCCTAAAATGATTAAGTTAAAATTGGGGTCAAATGAAGTGCCATTAGCCACATTGAAATTAAGATCAGTTTTGTATGGAAAGACTAGAAAAGCTCAAAGGGAGGATTCAGAAATTGTGAACCTTATTGGAAAAGTAAAAATGAATCCAAATTTGTGTTTGAATAGGAAAAATTACATTTTATGGTTATAGTAAAAATTATGTGTACTCTTTTAAAAAAAATTATGTGTACTTGATAAATATGATTGAGCAAAGAGATTGTTAGAGAAAGTACAAATAGCAACCTGTGCTATACATCCTAGTAGGAATATGTTGAAGCAATATTTAGTGACTAAGGATGCAGAAACAAGTAACTAAATGTTTGATTTGCCAATAGTCTTAAATGCTGGAGATATGTTTAGAACTTATATTTTTGGAGTTCTTAGGAACATGAGATCAATATACAGTTTTGATTGAATTCAATTATGAAAATCATTATCACAGTGGTATCGATAGGACATAGGATAAGGCGTTATACAATAGAATGAGTTATCCGCCCTAATATTGAGATAGAGAGGGCCTAGAAATGGTTGAAGGGCATAATTGATTCGAGTTGTTGTTGATAAGTGAATATATATACAGATCATCAAAGTTTGAAGTAATTATTGAGTTTGAAAGAATTGAATACGAGACTGAGAATAGATAGAGTTACATAAAGATGAAAAAATGAGTATTACCCAGTAAAGCTAGTATTGTTGTAACATCCTGTCACCTATACATACGGCTAGAACACATAATTGTGAGACATTTATATGACTTAAGCTAAATGAACGTTAGACATAAGTTA
>JAOQMS010000178.1:12599295-12610671 GCA_027563885.1 Erythroxylum longipes
ACTCCCTTATCTTAGGATATGTGTCGGAATGACCTACGGGCGTCCCGGTACGTACCCTAGGGTAATGGGGTGTTACACATGGTCGTGAATTCTCACATTTAATAATTAATTAGAGAATGACACGGTGTCTTGGCCAGATGTCGCTCAGTTTTAAACCTAAGTTTTTTTATATAAGGAAAAGAGTGACGACAGAAAAAGAAGGGGAGAGACCTAGCTGACAAGGCCTTCTTCTATTTTCTCTTTGGTTGTTTCTTCATTCATGAACAGTGACAGTGGCGATAGAGAGGATGGTCAATGGTGAAAGCTTGAAGATGGAGATAGACAGGTAACTTTCCTAACACCAGTTCAAAGGTGTAATCAAGGCTAAGAAGCACATTAAACAGATAGTTTTTGTGCATTTTCTTTACCTCTTTTTGGATTGTTTATGTTATCTTGTATGGATTGATTGGGTGTTGTATGAGAATGATTTTAATGCTTTATTGAATCATTTTTTATGAAAACCCATAGCTAGATCTTGAATGCGATACGTAATAGTCGATAAAGGTCGCATATGGCAACTAATGGTATTAAATCATTAGAGATAATATAGAATGAGTTAAATAATCCAAGCTTGTGTGATTATTACTTAGATTGATCTGTTTTTCTTACTTGTAATGTGGCTTTCTAAATAAGCTTAGAGAGCTTGTTCTAGGTTTCTTGATAGTTAGGGTTAATTAATGAGCTTTTCTTGATTAACTATGATCTAAGAAAAAACCATAGTTAATAGGACTTATTGATAGTTCATGATCAATAATCTTAAGAGAGGCGAAAAAGCGATAATTCAATGACATCTACGAAATTGTGCTTAGGCTGAAATTAAACCAAAGAACTAGTTTTCAACTCATTCATCAACTTTATCAATTTGCTATTGTTTAATTTGATTTGTTTTTATAGATTTAATTTTACTTTGTCTTTTAATTTGCTTCAAACCAAATCCCCCTGTTTTGCTTATACAAATAATTTAGGAAAGTAATTGGAATAATCAACCTAGACTTACCGCTATCTACAGTTTAGTTTAGTTATTTTGGTAGTTCTACGACACGCGACCAATGACTAAAGAGATTATCAAAGAAGCTCATACACCCAACTTAGTGAAATTTAAGATTATTCATGTTACTACCAACACTTACAAGGACAAGATTATTTGGAAGCATATATCCAGTGGTATCTTCACCAATCAATCATGCAAGAAGTTCTTTTCAATAATTTGGTAACTACACCTTGGACTAGAATTGTGTTTTAGTCATCTTTATCCACAAGCTTCCACCACTCTATGGTTTGCCATGAAGAATAAGCTACCAACTGTATCTTGAATCTCATTAATTGGTGTATAGTTGCAAAAGGGCTGAGAAAACATAGATCATCAATTCTTTCAATAAAAATTTATTATTAAATTATGGAAAACTTTACTCTACAGATGTTTGATCACTAATGCAACAAAAGGCTTAGATAACATTAAGAACTGCTGCTCAACAATTAGACATCCAAACAAAACTGTAAAGTGGTGCTTCTACATTTATGTTCCTTACTTAGTTGTAGCTACATAGAATGAGAGAAACAATCACATTTTTAGGAAAAATATCTATCTAAGGAACAATTTTGTAGCCAACTTATGTAGTTTATCAGATTCCATATTAGCATTCACAAACGTAGCTTTCAGGATAAAGGGTATCTTCTCTCCTGTTGGAATGTGTAGAACTCTTTCTTCTTAGTATAATGGGTTGTAATCCTCTCTAATTACTAATGTTCACTTTACCCTAGTATTTGAACTTATTCTTCTCGTATGTCTTTTATGGCTTAATATGATTCATCTTTTCTATATTTCTTACAAGCTCCCTCAAACTTGGAAATGTAAAACATAAAATATTATATGATAAGCATAAGTTTTAAAATAGAGTATACAAATTTCTTTTATAATTTTACTTATTTTAAAAGGTAATTTTATAATTTTAAATTATTTTTAAAAAATTATGGTGCAAAACGTTAAAAAGAACTTTTATTAAGTTTAGTTTTAACATAAATTGATATTAAGATTGGGTCAAAGAGATTTTATAAAGTTTATCTCACGTGTAAGAGTTGGTCATATGATAATTTCTATTAAAATATTTTTATAATTTTCATTATCGCAATTTTTTTAATAATTTAAATTATAATAATATATTCTAGAATAAATGAAAACAAAAGAGGACCGTCTCTTTTAGCTAAATGTTTACTTGTAATACAATAAATCAAGGAAAGTTAACAAAAAACCAATAGAAAAACAACATAATTTAATGAAATAAAATTACAATATAATATTTACTCGGTAAAAGTTCTATTGACCTAATTCAAACCATTCAAATAAAATTTTCTACATTTTTATCAAAATAATTGTATATCCAATAGAAGGAACCAAGACTTTTTCATTACTAATGTTCCTATTGAGCTAATTCAAGCCATTCAAATAAAACTTTCTACATTTTTATCAAAATAATTGTATATCCAATAGAAGGAAACAAGACTTTTTCATTACTAATGTTCGGAGGAGATGGGAACACTTTAAAGAACGAAACAAGTACCATTGAGATGTCGAACTCGCTTTGGACAAGATAATGTGGGAATCAATCCAACCGAGACAAACTGGAAGATGGTATGGCCCTACAAATTAAGAGCTAAACACAGCCGAACAAACTGTAGTAAGCTTGCATTCATTGCGCTCTAACGTCCCCGCACATAAATGAGATTAAATGATGTGGTTCTCGCACACGTCGATCCTAAACCTCAAAACATTTAAATAGTTTAAACAATAAGAAACATATAATGTATCGTATTACTAAATTGACACTTTTTTTTCATGTTTACACGTATTCATCAAAATAGTCTTTTTTTTAAACACATTTTTTATGACTACCCTTGCTACGCTGTCTTTTTTTTTGTGTGTAAATTTTACCTCGTATCTATGACTGTCACGGTGTCATCTATGATTTCTTTACTACATTCTCATTTACCTTTTTCCGGATTTAGGAGAAGCTCCTGAACTTGTATATTTGCATTCCATACTATCTCACTAAATTTCATTTAATTTTTCAAAAAAAAAAGCCTTTTTCTCATCGAAAAAGTCTGGAATCTACCAAATTTTTAATGTGGAAGTTTTAATGACTTCATATTTTTTTAAACAAAAACAAATGAAATAAAAGAAGTAAACTTAATTCCTTTGTAACACTTGCACAAGATTAAATAGATAATGAACTAGGGAATTTTAAATATTGTATCAAGCTTATGTTATATTTTTACTTGTTTAATGTTTATTGAAATAAAAAATTAATAACACTAAATTTGATTTTGATTTAGTTTTGAATATCTTTTTAAAAAATAAACAAAGAATTAATATTTTTGATTTCTTTTCAAAAAAAAGAAAGAATTAATTGATGAAAATATACAAACACATTCAATGCCAGCTATAAGTGAGCTCAAGCATTAAAAACTAAGAAAACTACAAACTTGAGACAATTAAGTACATATTGAATCTAGTTGACTAATGGAACTAGGCAATTTTTTAGTCATACTGTAGTTTTTAATCTAGTTAAGTTATGGGATATGTGAGTTTTCACCATTAGAGCTTCATTAAACATAGTTAAGTACTCCAGCAAATATAGAAGTTAGCCCACTATCCTCTATGAAGCAACTAGAGAGAGGCTACAATATCTATTGTCATGATTCACCATGAATTGCTCTTTGCTCTAGGTAAATAGTTTAGAAGTGACCGGCTCTTTGGATTTTTCAATTTTTTGAAACATTATGATGTTCCTTGATTTCCAAATAACTTATATGGAGCAACTAAAGATTGTTTGATGTGTGCCAAACATATCAAAAAATAAAACCTAAATGTGTTCAACTAAACTTGTGGTGTCGGTAATAAAGTATTGTATCTACAGAGAGTGTGTGATTAGTTTTTATAATGACCAAATCAATGAATAGGATTGGGTAGGGGGAAGGTGTTTAGTTGAATTCAATTATTGTAATAAAATAAAATTGAACTATAGAAGGGAAAAAAAAAACAAACAATACAAGTTGTGAGGATTAATCAATAAGTTTTAAACCCATTTTATGGTTCAATCTCAACCTTCACATGGATATGCATAATCAATCGTAATATTGTTCTCGTAACTCTCTTTGAAACTATTAACTATAGATTGTAACTAATTAAAACTAACTCTTTATTTAGGTCTAGCTATTAGACAATCCAAAATAAGCTCTCTAAGTTTAGTGTGACAGCTACATTATGGATTAGGAAAACAAGTTAATCTAAGCAATAATCACACAATTTGAATCATTTAACTTATGTTATGTTATCCTTAATGATGTACGACTATTAGTTTACCACATATAAATCAGATTTACAATAATTGTAAATTGTAATCATGATTATAACATTAAATCCATACTTTAATAATTTAGTATGCCTATCTAAATTATCATACATAAATCCCAAACTTTAAACACATAATAACATAATCAATTCAAAAAGAGAGTCAAGAACAATATCACTAAGAATGATCAATGACCAAGCATATTAACTAGCCTCAATATTCCCCTTGAATTGGGAAGAAGATGATTAGCTACTCATAGCTCTAAAAAATAAAGAAATATGCATCATTTTGTGTCTCTAACTTTTACATACCTTAATTGGACTCTAAATTGCCCCTTTATATTGCAAAATTAGGGCTATGTGATTAGACACAATCAGCACATGGGTATGTAGATGATTGTGAATGTCAACTTTCTAGAAATCACAGGGTTGTACTTTCATAGTTAGTTACACAGGAAAGATACACGAACATGTAACTCACTTACATAGTTGTGTAGGTCTCCAAATAGGTGTGTAGCCTACACACATGGTTGAAACAATGTCTTTAAGTTTGAACATATTTTCAATGACTTAAACAGTACCATAAACGACCTTATAAGTTATAGTGACTTTAATTCCTCCATTATGCATCTTGTTTTCACCCTAACTCATCTCTTTTTTGCTTTATGAAGGTAAATAAGACCAAATATCAATAAACAACATCAAGGATGTGAATTTAGCTCATTTTGTTTTTTTTCCCTCTAACTTACAACTAGATCAAAATATAAACCAAAGAAGTATCTTATATACAACTAATAAGTGTAAATTGCATCACGTTTTAGGATATAGTTTGATATGTGTTTAACCGTTAGTTCAACCATTTAGTATGTGTTTAGGTTAGAATTGTGTTAGTTTGTTAATTATTTGTGTCTAAAGTGTTTTATGGGTTAGTATAAATTTTTGAGCTTAAATTGTAACATCTCATTACCCATGTTGAGATTAGAATAGCAAATATGAGAGTTTATTAAGATTAAGAAAATTGCATTTCATGCTTATGCATAATGTTAGCACACACGCACATGAATTTGAATTTTTGCACACATTAAAATAATTGTACATGCATTCATTGACATTTTTGGGTATAATTGATATATATATGTGAAAGGTGATTTTTATTGAGAATTGTGGTTTTTATATGTTGAAAATTGATTTGGAGAGTGTAGTTAATGATTTAGAATTTTTGGTGAATTTTAGGAAAAACTTCTAAAATTTTGGATAATTTTTAGACTAGGAAAAATGCCCAGTGGCAGAATAATTGATTAATGGCAGTCGAAATAAGAGTCAAATGATAATGGAAATTTTTATAAATGACATTTGGATTTAATGACATATGTTATTGAAATTTGGAGACAATTGGAGTAGAAATTGGAATTTAATGGACTAGTTTACTAAAAGAACCAATTGTGAACCAATAGAGATTGGACATGTGGCAAGTGACATGTGTCACTTGCCAAGCCATGCCCTTATCCCACGATAGTTTAATTAATTGGAAGACCATTAAATGGTCTTGTATCTTGCTTTTCTTCTCCTTCTTCGTAAACTTGCTCTTCTTCTCCTCCTTCACAATTTTTCTCACCAATCTCCATACATGTTAAACCTAACTCTCTCTCCTTTCATTTACTACTCTTAACTTGCTCTTTCTTTCATTCTCACTAAAGACCCAGCCTTATCACCCTTTGATGTTGATGAATGTGGGTTATGAGGAGAGCTAGGATTAAGTGTGATTTTGAAGATTTTTGAAGATCTTGAAGCTTAATCAAGTAAGTAGCACCTAAACCTTTATGAGTTGTTTAAGTATAAGAATTTATGATGATAGTTAAAGGTTAAATGACATGAAATGGTGTTGTGTATATTATGGACGTGAGTGATGAATAGATGATGTGAATTTCTTGCTTTTGTATATGTATGATGAGTTATAATTCATATATTGTTATAGATATGCTTGAGGTAGAATGATCTTCATAAAGGGGTTAGAATGAGTGCAAAAAAATCAATGATGAATGGGTAAATGTGTATGCTCTGTTTTTTTAAGTAATGATCAAATATATGTCATAAATTATTTATGAATAATATTGAGTTGAAATGGAGTTGAGAATAAAGAGTAAATGAAGTAGATCGGGTGATCCATGTATAAGATGTGTTAGGTGTAAGATGTTGGATGTGTAAAACCTGGAAATTATAGCAGTAACATGTTCACTGCATATGCTTCTGTGAAAGTTTGCAGCAGCCAACTCCTTGGTTTGCCGCGGACAACTTGTAGGATTTCATGAGGAATTTTCCTCCCAGGATAAGTTTGCCACGGCCAACTTGCAAAAGTTCACCGCGGCCAACTCCTGTCTTCGCCGCAACCAACTTTCCTGCACAGCTTAAACATGTTTCAGTATTTTGATCATAACTTGTTCTGTAGTTATCCGAATGGAGTGATTCTTATTTGGAGTAAACTAGAGACATAGCGCTACAATTTTTATGAAGAAATAGAATTTTAATTCTGTCTCTAAGAATTTCAAATTCTGGACTGAAGTTGAGTGCAGGGTACTGTTACAGTTTAAGAACATCCGAATTTATTTGGAGTATAAATTTAAGATTTCTTAACAAAATTGAATGGTTTAGGTGTCATTAGAAACTTAAGACAATGGGGTTCTTCATTTACCTGATCAGAATAAGGAGTTAAGATGTTAGTAGTTGATAGCCTAAAAGGGGAAAATTGGGAGAACCAGTTAAATGAAGGGTATAATGGGAAGACAAGGCAAAAAGTAGTCTTGAATAAATGAGAAAGAAGGAAAAAGAATAGAGAAAGTTGTGGAAGAGAAGAGAGGAAGAGAGAAAAACGTGGGAGAGAAAAAGAAGAAGAAAAGAGGAGGAATCATCTTGTTAAGGTAAGCTCTATGTTATTTTCTTCTTATTTGGTTTTAAAAAGGAAGTGGAGAAAATGGGTTTTGTGTTGGGAATGAATGTGGAAGAAGATGGTTTAAGGGAACCCATTTGATCTTAGGGTTCTAAACTAGGTTTTGGTTTTTCTGACCTAGATAGACTATGGGTAGGTTAGGCCTAAGCACAACTTAGCATTTATTTTATTTTTTGTTGATTTTTGAAGTTTTATGAATTTCTATGGGAATGTTATGTTGAATGAGAACTTGGTTGTTTCAAGGAAACCAAGGAATGCCAATCCAAATGCAAGAGAAAAGGCAAGCTTGACTTGGATTTTGCAAGTAAATAGGTGGGTAATGTATTTATAGTTATTGTGTAATTGGGCAAATTCTTGCCTATGTGTGTGTATATTTGACTGCTTGAATTTGATTATCTTGAAATTGAATTGTTGTGAGTGCTTAGAAAATGCATGATGAATTATGATTATGTCATGCCTTGAAAAAAATGTATGACATTTTGCATAATCTAAAAAGAGTAAAAAGCATAAGATACATGAAAGTATGAACATGCAATGAAATGGATTGAGCATGAAATTTGTTTGTGATTGGGCAAGAGACGAACGTTTTGTTAGTCACGTGCACGTTGACCTATAGCCTTCTCCCAGCTGCCCGCTTGACGCTACGAGATCCTGAGAAATCGAACTCGTTTTGTCCATGGAGTAAACTTCAATTTCCCTGTTTCGTTCTACGAAAATCTCGAGCTATTTGTTTGTGCATTACATCTTTGAATTGTCAAGTATGATGCTTAATTGAATGTTAGGTTTTGATTCTTAAATGTAGATGTTATGTTTTATGTGATAACATCATTAACTATGAATCTTTGAGTGAGAATTGTCGATGGCGTAAGTGCTAGATCAAGATGAGTTATAAATGTATACGTATATATATATATATATACACACACACATATGCTTGAATTTGCGACTAATTGCCGATGGCTATAAATATATTAGCCACTGAGCTGTGCATTTCAACCCCTAATTTTCCCTCCTCAAGTGCAGAACGAGAAGATTAGCGGTCCTTGCAAGGCATTTTGGGCAAAACTCCAAGATATTTAGAGACTTTTGCACTAAGTTAAGGATCACATTATAGGCATATCGAACATGAGCATCCATTTGTATTTTGTGTTAAGTATTGATGTAGTTGTTGATTTGTAACTAAAGCTATGTACAAGCTTTTTGTGATTCAGTAATGAGAAATGAAGAAAGTTTCTTTTATATATGTTCATGTTGTCTTTGGATGAATTGCTATGGTTTTGTGGGAAAATTGTATGTGTATATGTATTAAGTAGTGTTGGATGTTGGGGTTCGAGTCTCTAATTTGAAAGTTTCGCCGCAGCGAATTCATAAGTTGGCCGCGGCGAACCTTTCCTGAAGGGTGTTTTTATTTGATTTTGGTAATTTCACCGCGATGAATCTAGGGAACTTCGCCACGGTGAACTTTTCCTGAAAGGTCCTTGAAAACATTACCATAGTTTCGCTGCGGCGAAGTCCGCCAGTGCTGACGTTGTAATTCTCTTTATAAGTTGAACCCTTCAGTTCTGCTCTCGCATGATCATTATTGACCGTTCGTATTCGTCGCTTTGGGGATAAGTACTACGACCACCGAGTCCTAACATGTTTGGTATCAGAGCTTAGGTTTTACCTAGGCTTAGAATGCATAGTAGGACGAATTGTTATGCTATGTGATTAATTGTTTGCATTGTTAAATTGATTGATTGCATTAAGTGACATGCATATCATGCATACATGTAGAAAATCATATTTAAAATGAAAGTAAGCCAAAAGATAATGTATTATTAAAGGAGTAAAAATGTCACCTCGTAAAGGAACACGAGGAGTTTTGCAAGGACATGCTGTACCTGATTCCTCACCATTAAAGAAGGGTATTGATGAGTATAGAATCCCAGAAATTGCAACCACATGAGTCACACGTATGAACTTTCTTTAAGAGTTTGGATTATTAGAAACGACGAGAAGAATGGTGTTTTGTTAGAGTGTAAGATGAGGAAAGTTTGTGGATATTTAGAAATAAGAAATATTATGTAGTCCGATATTTTAGACATATATTCAGTATTTGCAGTTATTTCAATGATTATAGTAACAAAATTTCATTGTGGAATTTAAAGTGATTGTTTAATTAGTGTGATAAGAGTTATGATCTAGCATAAGATAGTGTTAGTGAATTTGATATCAGAATTTCAAGATGGCTATGCGACTATGCTTCTAAATTGACTAAGAACGTACGTGTGGAAGATGAAACAAATGATAGTGATATACGTAGAAGTTCTTAAGGTTAAGTCAACCAGTTATTATGAGAATATATTCGATCATATCGTTATATTGGTGAATAATGTGATTGAGTACATATGAGATCCATATTTGGATATGGTATGGGAGGTAATCTATGATCCCAATAGTTAAAATTATAAGATGAATTAGAGTAACACGATGGAATTATGGTATAGGTGATTATGTTGAAAAGGTAACTACGATGGAGGAGTATGTTTGAACAGTCATAGAATATTTAGGAATTGTTCAGAATCAATTGTGATTGACATATTATTGGCATGAGTATAAACTGGTGACCTGCTGAAATTTCTTTTATGTATAAGATGTAATGATCTTGATGGTACATACCAAAAATATAAGAGTAAACGAATATGCTTCTTATGTCATTGAGTTTTATTATAAAGAATATTTTGATCATGTATAGTGTGACAGAAATTGAAATTATTGAAATATCATGAACAGTTAAAATTGATCTTATCGAGGTGTTAAGAATGGTTGAAACAACATTGATGAACATAGTTGATTGATAAAGATTATAGAAACAGTGTAGATGATTGAGGTAAGGAGTCTTTTTGAGATAAAGATGTTTTATCGAATCATTTATAAGGTGTGCTCAGGTTAGGAAAAATAATTAGCTAAGCTCGAGATGAATTGGTTTGTACAAAATTATTACGAGTTAGTGCTACTGATAAAATATGTCCTAGATTCGTAATGTGATATATATGAGTATGTTAAGAAATATTGATATGATATGATATTGGTGTTATCGACACAGGAAGTGGAAAATTGTGAGTAATCTGAGAAATATTTATATATTGAGGAATTAGTTAAGAAAGCGAATGATTAAATAAGTGATTGAAAGACCGGGTGAGTCTATTAACTATGGCCATTTGGAAAAAGTTATTCGAGTGAAGAAGTTACTTAGGAGACTAAGGAAAACATAAAATAACATTACCTCCATTTGTTTGATCATTCAGGTAAGAATTGCGAGGACGAAATTCTTAAAGGGGGAGAGTTGTTAGACCCTGAACTTTTCTTGGAAGTTGGAACAATTAAAATGAGAAATTGTTGGCGATTTCTTGAATTAGAAATGATAGACAACATTAAGGTAGTGAATGTAGTAAGTTGATGAATGATATAAGCAAGTGTTCTTTTAGGGTTAATGATCAAATGTTGTTTATGAATTTGTTTTGAGTGATATTGGGTTGAAATGAAGTTGAAAATGAAGTAAAAGAGATGGTATAGGTTTAAGATGGTATATACGTGAAACGTGGGAAGTTAAAATCTAGAAAATGAAACATGTTCTGCATATGCTTCTATCAAAGTTTGCCACGACCAACTCTCATTAGTTCTCCACGGCCAACTCTCCTTGGTTCGCCGCGGCCAACTCGGGGGTTCGCCGCGGCAAACTTGTAAGATTTCATGCGAACTTTTCTGGGTCGTCGCAGCCAACTTTCTAGCATAGAACATGCTTCGGTATTTTGAGCATATGATTTTCTATAGTTATCCAAATGGAATGATTTTTGATTTTGAGTAAACTAGAGACATAGGGATACAATTTCTATGAATAAATAAAATTTTAATTCTATCTCTAAGAATTTCAAATTCTGGACTGAAGTTGAGTGCAGGGTACTGTTATAGTTTAAGAACATCCAAATTTATTTGGAGTATAATTTTCATATTTCTTAACCAAATTGAATGGTTTAGGTGTCATTAGAAACTTAAGACAATG
>JAOQMS010000178.1:12615130-12629488 GCA_027563885.1 Erythroxylum longipes
CATATTCCAAAAATGCCCTTAATTCCTTCTCATGCATTTAATCCATAAGCTACTTATGCTTAAGTTAATGAAAAAAAAATTCAGGGGGCCGATAGAACTTTTTGATCCACACATGTACTCAGGCGATACCATTTTATTAAACAAATCATTGGTAGAAATGATGTCAAGATAGAGAGAGTGCCTATTGATCAGAATATTGCTAATCCTTTGACTAAGCAGATTCCCAAAAAGAGTTATGATTCTCATGTACTTGCCTATGGTATTAGATCTAAAGGCGATTGGCTTTAGTGCTAGTGCGAGGTTATTAGAGAAGTACTCCAAAGGTAGTCGCCTTTAGCACTTATTGTATAAATCTTTATGATTAATAAAAAGGCATTTTCGTTAATTTGATGTTTATGTTCTTTGTAAATTGATAGTGATCTTAAATCGAATTAATGAAGTCCTTGGTATATTACAAAGCATGAAAGAAATCATGATGAGATCATGACAATGAGATTCCTATCATGTGTAATTATGTTAGTATCTAAATTATCCCTAGCTATAGGATTAATGAGATGCGACATTATTAATTTGGACAAAATAGTATATGTTATACTCCTTGATTAGATCAAGTAGTGGATCTCATAAGCTATAAACATGAGTTTTTTAGAGTTAAAATATGGATACTTTCTAAGAGTAGTAAGTACATTGGACGACCTGCCATGAGACAATCATATGGATAATCTATTCTAGTGTCAGTGATGGTCTCATTATAGAAATTGTGCAAATATCCTTAGACTTATGGTGCTCAAGGATATCTTGTATACTGATCCTGTACTTTGACTCCTCTCCCCGTTGCCTCTCAGAGGTTGCTCATAGGATGGTAATTAAGTACCACTTGAGGCATTCGAAGGTAATTGAGTAGCAAATAAAGGATTCACCACTCCTGATAGGAGAAGATGATACCAATGGCCTCTTGTCGGGGTTATTACTTGGGAATCTCCGGCCAGAGTGGAAATGTTATAAAGATAGTCTTTAGTGACATATCCAATTGAGTAATAAGCCTAGGAACAAGACCTAACATCACTTGGGCTAGATGTGATGTAACCAGTCTAGTAGGAGTTGACACTTTAACCATACTCTGAACCAAGTGGGGTATAGAATGGTGAAAGGATGAATTGCAAGGGAACATTGTTTATGAAAGGGTTCATAGTCAAACCATTGACTTTCTCATCAATTGGGGCTTCATGATGTGTTACTAGATAGCGCTTATGACTTGCTTGAATTAAGTGTTAATTCAAGTGGCCAACATAACCGGGAACCTAATAGGTCACACATATTGGAGATGCGAAAAATGAGTAAAATAGTTTTGGATAGGGATCTAATATATGAGAGATGCATGAATAAGCTATAAAAGTGTGGTAGTTTAGGTCCATTTGATTGTGACTCATATGACACATGTAAATCATGTTAATAAGCAAGACGACAAAATTACCCCTTAATAAGCAAGATGATAAAATTACCCTTTAAAGAAGGGGTGAATGTTTTCATACTAAATTAAGTGGGATTAAAAGCTAATTAATTCCCACTAACTCTTCATTGATGTTAGGGTTTGTGCAAAAGTTGTAAGAAAACAAAGTGTCCTTTTATGAATTGTTCACCATCTTTTAAAATACTCTCTCAAAGAACACACCACAAAGCTAGCAATATGAGCATGTTCTAACCATTCTTCCTAAGAGGTTTTAGTCTTTGCTCTTCATGTGGATATCATTAGAGACGTCCTCCTTTATTCATTGTGGTTTACAACAACCTAAAGAGGTGAAGACAACGAAGAACGAAGGAGATTGTAAGGTACACATATTAAGTTCATTTTTGGTTTTACTACATCTAATGGCACATGTTTGATTCTGTATTTTCTGGGTTTTCTTTTATTTTCTGTTACACATTTTGATAGTTGATGCATGTGATGCATGATAGAAACCCAACACAAGCACGATTAAGCTTACCTTATCTTTGTTTAATGTTGGATCTGTCTCATAGAATTTTTTTGTTATCCTTTGTCTAATCTATTTGGGTATTCATGTATGGATAATAATATTCTCATTCTCATTACATTGTTTATATTGTGAACCCATCGCTAGAATCATTAATACAATCCATAATTGCTGTATTTTGTTTCGTATGTAGCAACTAATGGTTCTTAATCATTAAATATAACATAGCCTAGTTTAAATGACCTGAGCTTATATGGTTGTTGCTTAAATTGTTTTGTTTTCCATTTCATAATATGGTTACCGAATTGAATCTAAAGATCGTATCCTAGGGCTTAAGTTTAATTAACGATCGTATCTTAATTAAACATAACCTAATGGAAAATCGAGATTAACAGAACTTGTTGTTAGTCTACAAACAATAGTTCTAGGAGAGAGGTGAAAGCATTATAACAATGAAATATGTTTAATTATATGTAGGTTGAGATTGATTCGAGAATCGAGTTTCACACATATTCATCACTTTTATCATTTTCAACCATTTTCTTTGTTTTGTTCTTGTTATTTTAATGTTACTTTATCTTCTTAATTGCGTAAAATCCAAAGCCCCCTTTTTATTTCCTTTGCATCAATTATTTCATTACAGAAATTAACTGAACATTCCCTGTGGATAAGATCCCGAATCACCACAACAAGAAATTTTAAGTGTACAGAGATAGGTAAATTTTGAAGTGTACTCAATACGTACTGTCAATTTTTAGGTAAAAGGTGTATTAAATTGGACATAAAGTTGGTCTTATTTAGGGGCATAAATTACACAAATTTTCAAAACAAAGTGATATAGATTCTTCATTTGTAACTATACATTTGATGCCCTTATAAAGTAGCTTCTCTAATTTGAAAGTTGAGACATAAACCAAGAAGAAGTGGACTTAATTTTCAGTTCCTAAAAATTACTTCTTAAGAAGAAGTATGTATGGATCTATTTAAGCCATAGAACCTCTTTGTTTATAAGGATCCTATAAACTCTTTTGGCCAATAGTGCTTTATTGATTAGGTTTAAAGGATGGATGCCAAGGCTTCTCTCCATGTTTAACATACAAACTTCTTCCCATTTTATCTTGTTTGATGGTTTGTTACTAGAGATTATTGACAAAAAGAATCTTCTAAACATCTTTTTATTAGTTTTGATCAAGCCTTATGATAGGAAAATATAAGAAGACTAGTTAATGTGTAGTGAATTAAGCACTGACTTAATTATTTGTAATTGTTTTATAATAAAAAAGCCTTGTATCCTAATTAAAGATTCTTTTATGTATTTTCTCTAACAAAGAATATAGTTTTTGTAAAAAATCCTCTTTGTTGAGATTAGTATACCAAGATAGGTGAAGGGAGGAACCTTAATTTAGAGTCTTGAAACGATAGATAACCATTCGGTGGTGACTAAATCCAACTGAAACAATAAAGTGGATTTTGTTTCTATTTATAAAGAGTCCTAAGAACTCTTTAAAATGTGAAGGAAAGACATTAAAATTCTTATCAATTTGTTAATAACCCTTGAGAGAAAAATGAGATCATTAGCAAATGAGAGGCTGTAGATTCTCAACTTCTTACATTTGTTATGGAATTTAATTTTAACATCATACCTAATATTATGGGCCAAAAATTTGGAAAGTGATTCCATGCATAAAGTAAAAAATGGATCTCCTTGTCTCAACCCTTTTCCTCCTTTTATTAGATTGACTGGTTTACCATTCACCATAACACAACAAGAAGTTATGTAAATGCATTGATCCATCCTTTTTACTAAACTTTAAAGAATCCAAATGTTTCCAAGATATGTAGAATAAAGCTCCAACTAAAACCCTTATAAAAGTACAATTTAATAACATAATCCTTAAGGAAAAATTTCCTTTTATAGCTCTTAGATAATTCTTAAGCCAATAAAGTATTATCCCCTAGCAATCTCCTTTGGACCAAAGTACTTTATGACTAATTAATAGCAAGCCCTATTATATTCATCAATCTTGAGGTAAGAAATTTAGTAATAGTCTTATATAATGTATTTTTTCATATAGCTAGTGAGAGAATCTCCTCACTCTATATACCATTTCTCCTTCCCTTTGACTAAATCTCCTCCCTCCAAACTAAGTTTTCAAGCAAGCTATCTTTCCTATCATTTCCTTTTTTTCTTTTTTTTATTTGATCGCCTATAGGTTAGATTCTGCTTGCTAAAACTTCTTCTTTTGCCTTTAGCTTTTCCTTTGTGTATGTTAAAGATTCTTACACAACACTTCATTACTAGCCTCCCCACTTAACAAATGGTGAACTGGCAGTGTCTCCATCTTTAGAACCCTTGAAGAAGGGAGCTAGATCCTGGTCCTCGACTATAGCAGTTTTTTTTAAGCATTTGGTATTCCTTATAGTGAAGTATAGGCACCTAGATAATTGAAGAACCAAGATTTATTTGTTGTTTTGCTAAATGAGGACCACCTTTTGGTTCATCTTATACACATGAGATAATTGAGATAGGCCTATGGCATATCAACAACCACTTTATCATCTTACAATTGTGGAAACTAAGAATTAAACTTGAAAAAATCCAATAAAATGAAGTTCTATTGTGAGTTAATTTTCTTTAGATTCCATTTGAATACTAGTGCACTAATGGATTAATGTCACTTGCTAGCCATATTGGTAAGCCAATATGTATGGATGAGTTAACTTCATTGAGGAAACGCGTGGATATGCAAGACTTTGCATAAATATGGATGTTACCATAGAGCTTCAAGAGGAAATTCCTTTATCATGATTAGGAGAAGGAGATCTACTAGTATAGGATACTATTAAAGTTTCGTACCAATAGCAAAACTCATCGGCCACCTTAGGGAAACAATACACCCAATAGGTAAAATTTTCTCTAAAGGTGATTATAATGAACTTAGGAGAACTTCAAAAGAAGATACAAAAGTTGTACTTATTAATAATACTACCTTAGTACAAGAAAGTGATAAGAAACATGTTGATATCCAAGTTTCCCTAATTCCAACACTAAAGATACATGCAACAATTGAGGAATCTTCCCCACTATAACATGTCAAGTAAAAGAGTAAGGAATCATTAATGTCAAATAAAACCTCTATAATCTCCAAAAAAAGGGCTCTAGAAGAAACCAGATCAATTGAGAATCCTTAAGAAGACTTCAAAACATTAGAGAGAAGGAGATCAACTACAAGGAAAAACCCAGCAAAACCGCTTAATATTTCTGTTATAGCTTGGAATAAAAGAGGTATAAATAATCTTAAAAGGGCATCTTTTAATAGCTAATTTTGTTGAATAATCCTTTAATTTTTAGTTTGCTTGAGACTAACTTAAATGTTAAAGCCTATATAGAATCTTGGTTCTTGGTTAAAGGGAAAATAATTAAAAATTATGCTCATCACCATATACAGAAGATAGTGGTTGCTTATTTTCCAAACTAGGTTAAGACATTGGGAGTCCATAGTTCAATGTAAGGATTCATGTTAATACAAAGATTATAGAATATGTAATATTATGGACCAACATTTTTTATGCCTTCAATCATGCATTCCATACCTGTGGAAAGAACTTAAGGACTTTAAGAGAACTACTAATGGTTTATAGATGTTACTAAGGGAATTTGATTATACTACTTTTGCAAACGAAACAAAAGGAACTAAATGTAATCCAAGACATAGCAAGGAACTAATTTCCACCCTACCCACTATAAAAGTAAATGATTTAATTTCTAATGGTCTTTATTTAATTTATAGTAATAAGTAGAAGGGATATTGGTACATTAGGACGAAGCTAGAAAATTCCTAACTATTCAAGACTTGTTCCATAAATATCCAAGTTACAACTTTCATTTCCATGAAAGTTTATGCTTATCATTATCCCTTCTTGTTTAACGGATTAGTGTCTAATAGTAAAAGGATCTCTCCATTTAGATTCTTCAACTATCTAACTGAAAGGAGAGCTTTAATGAGGCAATTCATGGGGGAATCAATATTCAGGTTTATGGTTTCAAATCCTACCACTTTTATATAAAACTACTTGATAAAAAGGAGTTATAATGGCTTCATTCTCACTCCACATAAGAGGCCAAGTAGAATGTCCAAAAGACCAAAGAAAGACTCTTAAGTATTTAAAAGGAGTTTTATATTCACTATGGGCATAAGACAAAGAAGGCAAGGGAGAAAGAGGCATTAAACACCTATCTCGATCCTGTTCACATTCAAATTTCAATCTTGAGGCAAATTTCTTAAATATAATGGTTAAAGGAAGGAGACTTAGACACTACTTACTTCCATAGGACCTTGATGTCTAGAAGGAATAGAAATTGGATTAGTTCTCTACAAATTGAATCAGACATTCATATTTAATGCAAAAGGACATTTTAAACTATTTTATGAGTTATTTTGCTAGAATTATGGGAACTAAGGCAGAAGCAGTTCATCCTTTTCCCTACTTAGACCCAATTGATCCCAACCTCCTTACCCCATAACATTATGACATATTTGATAAGCCCATTACCTCAGAATAAATTCCTAGAGTAGTTTTCAATATCGACATCGATAAAGGTTCTGGGAAAGATGGTTTTAATGTTATTACACAAACCTTTACCTTTGATTAGAAGAATATTAGTGAGGTAGTTCTAGAATTTTTTTCAAATGCTAAAATTATAAGGAATGGAACAAAACTTCCTATGCTTGGTTCCAAAATTTCCTTGTCTATCTACTTAGATGGACTACAAACTAATTTCCTATTACACCATATTTTAAAAAATTCTCTCCAAAATCCTTATAAAGAGACTTAAATATGTCTTTCTTGATATCATTAGTTCCCTATAAGACACTTTTATAAATTAAAGAACGAATAGTGATAACATATTGATTGTTGAGGACTTGTTCAAGAATATAATGTTAAGGGAGTTGAAAAGAATTGTTCATTTAAAATTAGCATCCGTAAAGCCTTTGAATCTTTGTATTAGGCCTTTTTCCTTGTAATTATGTAAAGAATGGGATTTCTCACTAAATATACCTCCTGGAGATATGCCTACATCTCAACAACTTCTTACTCTAAGATGATAAATATGGAAACATCCACTCTAATGAATGGATAAGAGTAGGAAGATTTGTGGATACTCTTCCCAAATAGGTTCCAAACTATAATCTTGATAATTCATTACAATATAAGGCTATATGGAAACTATATTTATCAGATATTTTCTCCACAAATTCTTATAAGCTCAAGCTTATACCTGATAGAGTTAAATTCCCCTGGTCTAATCTACTTTGGAATAATTTTCTCCCTCATAAAATCTCTTTTACTTTATGGCTAGCTTAGAGAATCGTCTCTTTTTATTTTCTGTAGAAAATGCTCTTATCTTCAACTGTGTTCAGTATTTTTCCTTGATTAATATCATTTTTTAATTTTCATAAAAAACTCTTTATGTAATGTGTTACAATAGGAAATAGTTTTATAGTCTTAGGGAATGAGGATTGGGAGGCTTCTGAAAGTTTTGTTCGTCTCTGTAAGCAGTTTCTTCTTCTCAAAGAAGTTTAACACTATATATATAAAAGCTCTCTTAATGAGAGGCTAAATTTTTTTTAAAGAAGATAGTATCTAATCCATCTAGGCTAGGTGACATGCTTAGTTTAAAATCAATGGCTTCCCTCACCATTTCTTCTTTAGTTAATCGCATACACAAAATTCATAGCTTCATCATTAAAAAGTTGATTTATAGTAAAGGATATAAGGATTGGCATGGAAGTGGAACAATTAGAATAAGTATCAAGAGTGTTTTTAAAGTACCTAAAGACTTTACGTTTAATCTCATACTTAGCTTAGATAAGGAGGAGATATTGTTCAAAAATTTACTACCATTAATGGATTTATGAAATAACTTATACTTTTGTCATACTTCTTGAAGCATTAGATTCTAGAACTCTTTCTTAGAAAGGAATTATGCAATTCCACAACTTTTAAGTGTTCAGTGCTGCTTTCTCTTTCGTTAATAAGGTGGTTTCACTTGGTTGAGAGTACAGTTCATAACGTATTATGAAAAGGTTATTCCTAGCTTTTGATATAGCTCTTTAGGTATTACAAAATTAACTATTGTTTGATATCATTTTAAGCTATGTTTAGTTTCTTCATACAGATAAATGCTTTGTATCCATGATATTCTAATAATAATCCCCTTATCGCTGCTTATCCAATTCCATAAAACTTTAAAAAAGAGTTTTCGTAGGCTAGTTAGAGACAAAATTTTAAATAATTAAATTAATATAATCAGAGAAAAAAAGGTTCTAAAGAAATCTTTACTCTTTTAGAATTTTAACAATCATTCTTTATTCATTAATGCCATATCTAGTTTCTTTGTTATAATCCAATTCTTATTGCTTTAAGTAAAGAAGTTTTCCATAAATTTCTTACTGACCTTATTTTAGTGACACAGTGATAGGTGTATATTAGGATACGTTTTTATAGGTAAATGGCATGTGTTTTCTAACATAATGTTTTATTATTGTTCTAGTTTAGGATTCATTTTGTATGTTTTTGCTAAGTTTGATTTTCATTGTTGTTCTTGTGTGTTTGATGTTAATTGAGGGCAAGAACTGACTATTTTTATGTAGGAAGAAGGAAGGAGCAAATTGGAGGGTGAACTAAAGATTAAAGAGGAGAAGAAATGAGGAATGCATTTGTGATAAATTCCCAAGTTCGTGGGAATCATGCAAATTCCCATGTCACGTGGGAATTACAGAAGAAAATGAGAGATGCGTCTATAAAAAATTCCCACGCTTATGGGAATCATGCAAATTCCTATGAACGTGGGAAATACAATTCAAGGTAATCTATAAGGCTTCATTGAACTTATAGTTTTTGGATTATAAAAGGAGAATTAAGCCTCCATCTTCAAGAGGGACGACACCCATCTGAAGAAACACCATCCTTGAGTGAAGAACACATGTTTAGAGTATTGAGGAAGGATTGAAGACAAGGATCATCATCAAGATTGGGCAAAATAACATATCAACACCGAAATTCTAGATTTTGGCAAAGAAGAGAAAGTCTTTCTATTCAATTTTCTGTCATTTTGATCTGTTCTATTCTTTGTAAAAATGGATTATTTCAATGATGATGATGTTACGGAGACCATCTTAGGCTGATTTTATTTTAGGATTGCTTTTGGAACTCTTATGTTAAACTCCTATTTTATTGAATTGAACGCAATTGTCTTTGTTGATTGTTGTTTTTAATTGTCATCTTGTAACAAATCGAGAGAGTGAGTGAGATGAAATTCATGTAGGATTGTACAACGAGATTTGGTGACCTATCGACTAGCAATCATCACTTTAATTGAATAGTTAGAAGAGAGATCTCGACTATTCAATTGATCACCTATAGGATAGTTTCATAACTAGTTGAATCAATAGAGACATTGCGTAGGTTGAGAGATTATCCAATTGATTCCCATTAATTCGATTAGGGATAAATAGTTACACCTTGAAAGAGGGTAATTAGTACATTCGAAAATCTAGGGTGATTTATAATTCAATTGATAAAATAGGAGGGAGAAAAAATAGGAAAAAAATGTAATCTCTAGTATTTAGATTCTTGAATTCAGATTTTCTGCAATTTTGGTATTGTCCATTGTTTACATTAGCCTTTTAATTTTAATTTAATTTTCCAAATTATTTGCATCTTAAATTTAGTTATGTCTAAATTAAACCATGTATAGGCATCAATCCTGTGGGATCGATATCCGCTCTTTTTACTACAAGTCACGCCCCATTCACTTGTGGTTTTTGAGCGTAAAACAAGTAGATAGGTTTTACCATCAACAAGTTTTTTGCGCCGTAGCAAGGCATTGATTGTTAAGCATCATGTCTAATTTAGATTACTTTGATTTAAGAGTTTTTGACACTTTCCTTGTGTATTTGCAGGTGCATGAACACAAGGAGCACACAAAGAATGAAAGAAGTTATTAAAGACGAATTCCTCGAAATTAAGAAGTAAGAAAGAGAAATAAGAAGGGCAAAGCACCTAAATTTTTCAGATCAAGATATGGCTGAAGAAGGAGAGCAAGGAGGACCAGAGCGAACATTAATGGATTTCTTGAGGCCAGGGTTTAGTCCTCAAGGAGTGGCAAAACCAGTAGTCCAAGCAAATAATTTTGAGATAAAGCCAAAGCTATTTAATATCTTACAAAATAGTGTGCAGTTCTACGGGCTATTCAATAAGGATCCGAACGCCCATATTGCAAATTTCTTGTAGATTTGTGACACATTTAGATTCAACGGAATGTCCGACGATGCGGTGAAGTTGAGACTATTTTCATTCACGTTGAAGGATCGGGCTAAAGTATGGTACAATTCGTTAAATCTAGGTCAGATCACGACTTGGGAGTAGCTCGCCAAAGCGTTCGTCACCAAGTATTTTCTATTGACAAAGATGACGAGGATTATTAAGGAGATAACAAATTTCCAGTAGAGCGACGGAAAATCTCTCTACGAAGCTTAGGAGAGATTTAAAGAACTTCAAAGAAGTTGTCCCTATCATAACCTCCCGAAGGAATTTCTGCTTCAAACATTTTACAATGGAGTGAATCCGAGCATAAGGGGAACAATTAAGCATGTCAATAGGTCGGGCTGGGCTCGGTCCTCCATTGGCCCGGCCCAGCCTAACCCGGCTTCAAATACGGTAGGCCGACTCATGACCCGCTCAGGCCTAGATGGGCCGGCCCGATGCGCGGCCCGAGCCCAGCTCGGCCTCAAATACGGCAGGCCGACCCACGGCCCGCTCGGGCTTGGATGGGCCGGCCCGCGGCTCGGCCCTCTGATAGGCTGCACAGCCCGTGGTCATCCAAACCCTGCCTGTCGGTATTTTTTAATTAAAAAACAAAACGGCATCGTTTTGGACAAAACGAAGCCGTTTTGTCGGGCCGCGGGCCGGAATTGCTACCCCTAGGAACAATTGATGCAATAGTAGGAGGTTCACTGATGAGGAAGACGGTAGAAGCAACTCATAATTTGTTGGAAGAGTTGGCAAGCAACAGCTGCACGTGATCAAGCGAGAAGACTAGACAAGGACAGAAGGAACAAAAATTTATGATACCTTTTGACTCAGTTACTACCTTGCAAGCTCAAATCACGGCTCTGACAAAGTAGCTAAACACCATGCAAGGAGCGTCCACCTTAGCAGTTAAGGCAATACAAGCATAATGTGAGTTGTGCGGAGAGAACAACTACAGCTCAGCGGAATATTTCCTATTAGGAGCTAGCAGGATCGAACGGGTGAGCTATTTAGGCCAGCCACAGTGAGGTAATAACCTATATTCGAACACATATAATATAGGTTGGAAAAACCACCCGAAATTTTCTTGAAGTACCAATAATGAAGGTGGCCAACAAGGACCACAAGGACTGCTAGGATTCCAACAAGATCGAATCGAAGCGTTGGAAAATAAGTTGGACAAGTTTATGGAGATGTTTAGTTCCAAACTGGCAGTTCAAGCAGAGAGTCAGAAAAGGATGCATGAAATCCAGGAGGAAAATCAACAGAGGATGGGGACAAAATTTGATCAGATTGCAAAGAATCATACCTCATCAATCCATAACTTGGAAGTTCCGGTATGTCAACTTACTGATGCTTTATTTTCTCAAAGTGAAGGTCGCGTACCGAGCAAAAATGAGGTCATTCCAAGGGAGCAACTCAAAGCTATTACACTTTAAAGTGGCAAGCAAATGGAAGAACCAAGTGTGCAAAAGGACAACCACAAAAAAGAGAAAAGTATGGAGATTGAAGAAGAAAACAAAAAGGGCAGACTATATGTACCACCACCACCATACATGACCAAACTCCCATATCCACAAAGAGTGAAGCAACATCAGGTGATACCTAGTTTTCCAAATTTTTAGAGAAATTAAAGAAGCTATAGATCCAAATTTTTTGTCACTGGTGGAAGCTTTGGAGTGCATGCCCAAGTATGCGAAAATTTTGAAGGATATACTTATGCACAAGCATACTTGGGAAGAAAATCAGACAGTTACATTGATGGAGAATTGCAACTCTATTATTTCAAGTCAAATGCCTTCAAAATTGCAAGATCCAGGGAGCTTTACTATTCCATGTGTTGTCGAAGATTTTGAATTTTTCGAATGTCTATACAATTTAGGTGCAAGTGTTAACTTGATGCCTTTTTCTATTTTCAGGAAATTGGGATTAGCAGAGGTCAAACCAACTTTGATGCTTATTCAACTTGCAGATCAATCAATAAAAAGACCATTTGGAGTTGTGGAAGACGTATTGGTAAAAATGGACAAATTATAATTCCTGTTGATTTTGTTGTGTTAGATTTTGAAGCTGATAAATATTGTCCATTGATTAGACCCTTTATGAATATTGGTAGGGCATTAGTTTATGTGCATTCAGGGAAACTTGTGTTGAGAATTGATGATGAGCAGGTTGAGTTTAACATGACAAAATCTTTGAAGAAATCGATGGACCAAAATGTGTGTATGAAAATTGATGTGGTAGATGAGTGTGAGAAGGAGATTAATGAAGTCAATGAGCTAAATGAAGTACACACAAATGAAAGTGAAAAGGAAGAGGATGTATGTGAGGAAGTGGAGCTTGAAAGATTAGAGAGAGCTGGTGCACCTACACCACCTTCTACCGTTAAACCTCCCACTCTAGAGCTTAAACCGTTACCAGCTCATTTGTGATATACCTTTTTAGGAAAGAACCACACCTTACCCATCATTATCTCCAATGAATTAAATTGTAAGCAAGAAGAGAAAACGGTGGAGACTATTAGGAAAAGGATGAGAGTTGTAGGATGGAAAATTTCTGATATTCAGGGGATTAGCCCTAACGTGGTGATGCATAGGATTAACCAAGAAGAAGGTTGTAGAACCGTGTGAGAAAAACAACGAAGGTTAAATCCTAATATGCAAGAAGTTGTAAAGAAGGAAGTGGTGAAACTTCTAGATGCAGGAATAATTTACCCCATTTCGGATAGTGAGTAGGTGAGCCCAGTATAGTATGTGCTAAAAAAGGGTGGCATGACAGTAATAGAAATTGAAAAGGGGAAAAGATTTCCACTAGGCCTGTCACAGGGTGACGAGTGTGCATTGACTATAGAAAGTTAAATTTGGCCACCAAAAAGGATCATTTCCCTTTACCTTTTGTAGACCAAATGATTGAAAGGATGACTGGTCATTCTTTTTATTAATTTTTAGATGGATATTCACGGTACAATCAAATATTTATATATCCGAAAGATCAGGAGAAGACCACTTGTACATGTTCATATGGAACTTTTGCATACCGAAGGATGCCTTTCAGTTTATGTAATGCACTTGCTACATTTCAAAGGTGCTTGATGGCTATATTCACAGACTTGAATGAAAACTTTATGGAGGCATTTATGGATGATTTTTCTTTTTTTGGAGAGTCTTTTTATCATTGCCTGTTAAACTTGGATAGAGTGCTCCAAAGATGTGAGGAGTCACATTTAGTTTTAAATTTGGGAAAATTTTCATTTCATGGTCTAAGAGGGAATTGTATTAGGCCATAAGATTTCGCATAAAAGGATTGAAGTGGATCGAGATAAGACAGAAGTAATTGAAAAGTTACCGCCTCCCTCCAACATCAAGGGTGTCCAAACTTTTCTTGGTCATGCAGGGTTTTACAGATAGTTCATTAAAGATTTTTCCTTTATTGCAAAACCTTTAACTCATATATTAGTAAAAGATGTGCCTTTTATTTTTGAGGACAACTGTTTGAATTCTTTTAATAGGTTGAAGAAGGCACTCATAACAGCACCAATTCTAACATTGCCGGATTGGTCTCTCCCATTTAAGATTATATGTGACGCAAGCAACCATTTTGTTGGGTGTGTACTAGATCAGCAAAAGGAGAAGAGGTTGCATGTTATCTATTATGCATGCAAGACATTGACAGGAGCACAATTGAATTATACAACTACTGAAAAAGAACTGCTTATGGTGGTATTTGCTTGTGAAAAATTTCATTCTTATTTATTAGGTTCACAAGTTATTGTATTTACAGACCATGCAGCATTGTAACCTTTTCGCTAAGAATGTTAGACCCCATTATCAGAGTCCAACTCATGACTCTTCATGCATGCTTGCTCTGATACCAACTCTGTTACTTTCATACATGCGGACTATCTTAATACGTAAGTTATCACCCAAAGATAACACCTTGATCGCTTTCAGATTATCTTCTCAAAACTCCCCTTTATTAGTCTCGGCTCAGCACTTAGAGTAGTCGACTACTTCATTCCTACCTTTCAACCTGAATCCTTTAATCATCAGCGTGGTTGAGTCCTTACTTC
>JAOQMS010000178.1:12629588-12662713 GCA_027563885.1 Erythroxylum longipes
ATATTTTGTCTACCCTCTCTATCCCTCATATTCTTTGCTTTGAGTAATACTAGAGGGACCCATCATTTGGTGCTTTCATTGCTGGCATTTATGACTGAGGGCATTCATATATGCTTTAATGCTATTAATGATGCTCTTTCCTCCATTAAAGAACAACTTTCTTCTCATGACAAGCTTTTCTCTAAACTTGATGCCATTTGCGACACACTACATCAACTCTCTTCTTCTATAGCCCAAAACACCTCATCCTTCGAATCCATTCAAAAATCCTTCATAGCACAACAATTTTAGAATATCTTAACCTTAAACTATCCTGTATTGAAAAACAACCTATACAGCCTCCATTACTATCATTACCTATAACGCCTTCTCCTCCACACCTAACTAACCGTCCTCAACCCGATCTTCCCTAATTGGAAATTCCATTTTTCTTTAATGATAATGTCCTTGAGTGGCTTTTTAAAATAGAACGATTTTTTTTAGTATCACCAATCTCAACCACAGAATCGTTTACATATTGCTTCCTTTCATCTCCTTGGAATAGTCCTTAAATGGTTCAAATGGTTGTCAAGTACTTACCAGCTCACTACCTTGGAAATTTTTGCTTAATACCTTACCTTATGATTTGGCCCTTCCAAATATCAAAATTTTGAGCAAACATTGTACAAGTTGTGTTAATATTCTACAGTAATAGAGTGTTTGTCCCAATTTAAGGAGTTGTCTACTCAAACCTCAAAGCTCAGCAACACAAATCTCCTCAATGGTTTCATCTTCAGACTCAAACCAACTATTAAACGTGAATTAACCTTGCTAAAACTAGCTTCCTTACTAGAGGCCATCGGAATTGTTAAGACGGTTGAAGAAAAACTTATCGATAGTCGTTCTCAATCTTATCGCCCTTTTAACAAAATCTCTCTATGTTTACCTTCCAATCTAGCCCCACTGATTTTACCAATACCTCCCACTTCTATAGCAGCCTTTGATTCCCCAACTAATGGCCCACCTCTACCTTTAAACACATTTCTCCATCTGAAATATTCAAAAATTGTTCTTAGGGCCTTTGTTCTAAATGTGATAGCAAATTTTTGCCCGGTCATAAATGTAAACCACCCCAATTTTATTGCATTGTTGTTGATGTTGACAGTAAAGCAATCCCAGACTTCCCATAAGAAAGTTTTTACCCAGAACCCCATTCAACTGATTCACCTGAACCAAACCTAGATGACCATACTCCATCAATTTCTTTCCATGCTTTCACTGGTCAATTCATCCCCTCCACCCTCAAAATTGCTGGATACATTACAGGGCAGTCTGTTGAAGTCTTAATAGATGGATGCTCCACTCATCATTTCATTCAACAGCGTTTAGCCACTCATTTAGGCCTAGCAATTCAGCCTTCCCCTTATTTGAATGTTACTGTGGATAATGGTGCATCAGTTGGCTGTGCTAGATTGTGTTACTAAATTTTAAGTATTTTTAGGCCAAAATAAATTTAAGGTGGACGTCTTTCTTCCACTTATCTATGGAGTTGATCTAGTGCTAGAAGTCCAATGGGTTGTTAAGTTATGACCTCTTCTCTTTGATTGTTGAGCCTTGTGGATGGAATTTTAATATGGCCAGTCCAAAATACATTTAGATTAGCTACATAACCCAACCATTTTTGCCATAACCCCTACCCAAATTAAACATTGTTTAGATACTGATGCTCTTCTTTCATTTTTCCATATCATTATTGATGATCCCACTTCTCCCACGATCTACCCATTCACCACTCTACCACCTCTAAAAAAACACATGCCTTTACCAAATTATTATAGCATTTTTCTCCTATTTTTCAACCTCCCTTTGGTTAACCACTACCCTTTGATCACAAAATCTCTTTGCTACTAAATACCCAACCTGTTAATGTTGAGCCTTATAGGTACCCTTACTTTCAAAATTTAGAAATTGAAATTTTGATTAGGGAAATGCTTGCTGATGGCATCATAAGGCCAAGCACTAATCCTTTTTCTTCACCTGTATTACCGGTGCACAAGAAGGATGACATATGGAGGTTATGTATGGATTACAGAGCTCTCAATGCTGTCACAATTAAAGATTATTTTCCAATTCCCATGGTAGATGAGTTGCTTGATGAATTACATAGTGCTATAGTCTTCTCCAAGCTTTATTTTAGGGATGGGGTATCATCAAGTACACATTCACCCCTCTAATATTGAAAAAAATAACTTTTAGAACTCATGAAAGCTTTTATGAATTTATTGTTATGCCCTTTTATTTGTCTAATACACCTAGCACTTTCCAAGCTTTGATGAATTATGTCTTTAGGACTATTTTATGTAAATTTGTTCTTGTCTTTTTTGGCAATATATTAGTATACAGTCCAAATTAATCCCTTAACCTAGAACATCTTTCTCATGTTTTGTCCCTTTTACATGAACACCAAATCCACGCTAAAATATCTAATTGTTATTTTGGGAGTCCTACCTTGGCTTACTTAGGACATATTATCTCCTCTGAGGGTGTTTTAGTAGATCTTGAAAATATCGATGCCATTGTAACTTGGCCCCTACCTAAGACTGTTAAAGAGTTCCATGCTTTTCTTAGCCTCTTTAGTTATTATTGTTGCTTTGTTCCTTCATTTGCTACAATTGTTTCCCTTTTAATAAAACTCCTTAGGGAAAATTCCTTTATTTGGACCCATATAACCATTAATTCCTTTGAAGCGTTCAAAGCTTCCCTCACTTCCACACCTATCTTGGCTTTACCAAACTTCTCTCAACCTTTCACCATACAGACGGATGCCTTACCATTAGTGTTGTCCTTATACAACTGTCTCACCCTATTGCCTATTTCAGTCAACAATGAGCCCAAGAATGCAAGGGGCCTCAACTTATGAAAGGGAGATGTTTGCAGTGGTAGAAGTAGTTAAAAAATGGTGCCAATATTTATTAGGGCACCCCTTTGTGATTCCAACTAATCATCAAAGCCTTAGGGAATTGCTATCTCAAACAATCCAGAAACTAACCTTAAAAAAATGTTTGAGTAAGTTGCTTGGTTATAATTTTACTATTATTTATAAACCTGACTCTCCAAATGTCTTTAAAATATGCATTATCCAGAATTTTTGAGAGCTCTTTTCATTCTCTTTCTACTGTTGCTCACCTCATTATGGCTCTACTAGATTCTTTGCATTTGTTTCTGCAACAACCAGATCCTGCTTACCAACTATATACTGATATTATGAATACCCCTATGTCTCATCCTCATTTTTCTATTGTAGATGGTCTCATTTATTTTAAGAGTCGCATATATAATCCAGAGCCTTCTACTTTTCAACCTCTATTTGATGAATATCATTCTTCATCACTTGGAGGTCATGCTAGTGCACAAAGAACATTAGCATGCCTCTCTGGTAGTTTTTATTGGCCTAACATGAAAGTTGCTATCAGAGAGCATGTGCGACAATGTTCTCTTTGTCAAGAAACAAAACCATTTAATAAAGCTCCTCAAGGTCTTCTTTAACCATTTCCAGTGTCAGAAAAAATATGGGAATCAATATCCTTGGACTTTATAACTCACTTGCCACCAACTCAAGGCAAAACTACAATTCTTGTTGTAGTTGATTGCTTATCTAAGCAAACTCATTTTTTTGCCTTGGTTTCTAATTTTTCTAGTTCACACGTGTCTGAAAATTTTATTAGAGATGTAGTCAAACTTCATAGAGTTCCTGTCATTATTTTTTTATTATGACCAATTTTTATGAGTTCTTTCTGGCAAGAATTGTTCAAGCTGTATGGCACCACTTTGGAAACCAATTCTGCTTACCATCCACAATCCGATGGTCAAACTGAGGTGAACGTCAATCGCTACTTAGAAGATCTCCTAGAGTTTTGGATAATGTTGGGGTTAGAGGATGATCTAGCAAAAAGTGAATTTTTTACATACATAAAAATCTCTTATGGAGAAAACTAGACCGAGTTATGATAAATCAAGAATGGGGAACATCAGGGTATACATGTACAGCTCATTTCTTAGAAATGATGGTGGAATCGGATTATTTCCCAATGGTGGTGGAATTTAAACGATCAGATACTAGTGGGAGAAAACCCTTTAAGTTCTTCAACATGTGGCTTAATCACCCTCTAATGGAGACTACTGTTACTAATTGTTAGGAGGTTGAAGTGAATGGAAGTGCTCAATACATTTTATGCTCAAAGTTGAATTTCCTCAAAGGGCCTTTGAAATCACTAAACAATGAAGCCTACGGCCATATCTCTATGAAGGCAAAAATGGCCAAAGAAAGTATTACCTTGGCTTATAAAGCATCACTAAACAACCCTGATAATGCTAAGTTAAAGAATGAAGTGAATATGAAAAGGAAAAAGGTTGAGTTCCTATTAGATGTGGAGAGGCAATTTTTCCAACAAAAGGTGAAGTGCACCCATATTATTAAGGAAAATAAATCCACCCAATATTTTCATGCCTTAGTAAAAAAGAAAAATATGAGGAATGTGATCTCACATGTTATTAAGGAGGACGATAACCCCACCAATTCAATAGAAGAAGTAACAAGCTGTTTTGTGACATTCTTCATCGAGCTCTTTGGCACCTTCATTCCTTCGGACAAGGTGGATGTTCAGGTAATCTGAAATGGTGCTACATTAAATGTGGAACCCTGTGACTCTTTGACTGCCCCAGTTATGGAGAATGAGATTAAGCAAGCATTATATGATATTGGAGATGACAAGGCCCAAAGATCGGACGGATTTACATCGGCATTCTTCAAAAGACACTGGAATACGGTTAGTCTAGACCTTGTGGCAGCTGTGAGGGAGTTCTCTATTAGTGGTAGATTGCTCAAACAACTGAACCACACTATCATCACTCTCATCCCTAAAACAAAGGAAAAGCCCGAAGGTGACTGACTTCAGACCAATAGCCTGTATTAATATTGTATACAAAGTGATCACAAAAATCCTAATGATGCATATGGTTTCTGTTATTGGGGGTATTGTGGACCAAGCAGAATTTGCCTTTGTTCCAGGTAGGAATATGTTGGATAATATATATCTAGCGCAGGAATTAGTGAGAGGTTATACAAGAAAGAGAATATCCCCATAGTGTATGATGAAGTTGGACATCACCAAAGCCTATGATACGGTTTCTTGGATTTTCTTGGAGGATATGTTACATGGCTTTGATTTCTCCCAGTAGTTTATTGGATGGATTATGGAGTGTGTCTCCACAGCCTCCTTCTCTATATCGATGAATGGTGCATTATATGGTATGTTTAAAGGTAGGCGGGGATTGAGACAAGGAGACCCCATGTCACCTATTATGTTTCTCTTATGCTTGGAATGCCTATCCAGATTACTAAAAGTGCGGACCAGGAACCCTCATTTCCACTTCCACCCGAAGTGTAGTAAGAATGGCATATCCCATATTGAGTTTGCTGATGACTTAATACTATTTTCTCAAGGAGATCTCAGCTCAAATAAAATTCTTGTGGATGCTCTAAGAGAATTGAAAGAGTCTCTGGGCTTAAGGTGAGTCGCTTGAAATCAAATGTGTATTTAGCTGGTGTCTTTGGAAGGAATAGGGAGAATATTTTGACGATGGTTGCATATCCTTTGGGGGAATTCTCTGTACGGTATTTAGGGATTCCACTAGCACCGATGAAAGTCTCAGTGGTATAATTCTCCATGCTGATTGAATCTATTGAGAACTATATCAATGCATAGAATGGAAAGTCTCTAACTCATGCTGGCTAATTCAAGGGGTTAAATCCTTTTGGCTTCAAGCATTCCTTATACTAGTATCCATTCTCGATAAGATAACCTCCATCTACCGATTATTCTTATGGGGTGGCAAATATTGTAAGGTGGCTTGGAATGATTTGTGTGCTGCAAGGAATGAGGGTGGTGTGGGTTTGATGAATTGTAAGGTATGGAATTCGGCATTACTAGCCAAAGTGCTTTGGAATATCCATTCCAAAGCAGACTCGTTATGGGTGCAGTGATGCATGAAATACACTTACTGGGAGTATCAATTTGGGAGTGGGAACCTTCAACCCGTGACTCCCCTTTGCTGAAAAAACTGGCACTAATCTGAAATTCACTGGTGCATAGGATGGGAAGCGCGCAGGAAATGGTGAATGGGATATCAAGTTTTGTCTAAATAGAGTACTATCATCTAGGAAGGTTTATGATATATTGAGGGTAAAGCATGACAAAAGGCCATGGATGTCTTTTATTTGGAAGCAATATATTCCACCTAAATTCTGTTTTATTGTATGGCTCAGTTTTCGGAACCAACTACTAACCAAGGATAACCTCACATTCCTTGAGCTTGATCCGATGTGTGCATTGTGTGGAGTTGAACTAGAATCAGTTGACCATTTATTTTTCAGATGTTCCTTTGCAAGTAATGTTTGGGGTGCAGTTTGAGAATGGCTGGGACTGAAAAGAGATATGACTTCCTTAGCTAGAGCTGTCAAGGGGATTCGGAAGGAATACACTGGAGCACGTCTAAGAAGCAAAGCCGTCCCATTAGCATTTATGTGTACCATATATACCTTATAGAAGATAAGAAATGCCATTCAATTAGACTCTGCTTCTTTGACGAGGTTTGATGTAGTATATAAGATAAAATCTATATTGTACAAAATTTTGTATAAGATTTATCCTTGTAAACTAATTACTTTTTGATGTTTGTGTATTCTGATGGATCAGATTGTACTATTGACATTTACAGTTTTGACTATTGATATAGTCGGTGTATGTCCTAAGGACTATGTAATTACTTTGTGTTGTTTTGGTCTTTAGGTGTTCTTGATTGACATGGTCGGCTTTGACTATTGCTTCTAGTCGAGGTATGCCCCAATGACCATGTACTTACATTCGATGTTTTTGAATTTAGTTGGTCTTGATTGTAATGTTGACAGGGACGGTTCTGACTATTGCTTATGGTCGGGGTATGCCCCAATGATCGTGTACTTACATTTTGACGTCTTTGACTTTAGATGTTTTAGATTGTATTGTTGACATGGACGGTTTTTTATTACCGCTTATGGTCGAGGTGTGCCCCCAAGACCATGTACATATTCTTTTTGGTTTAATATATTTACCTTTCAACCAAAAAAAAAGACTACTTACGTTGTTCTGCTACTAACATTCCAAAAACTTAGTTGCAATACCTTCCTTGGGATGAATGGCATTATAACACATCATGGCACTCATTTATTCATATGCCCCTTATGAGGCTGTATATGGTAGACCACCCCTTCACTAAAGGATTATATTTTTGATACCTCATCCTTTACCTCTATTGATACTCTATTATCTGATCGTACTGCTTTAATTGATTATTTAAAATCTAATTTGCGCAGTGCATAATTACGAATGAAATCCTAGGTTGATTCCCATCACACTGATACAGAGTTTGCTATTAATGACTGGGTTTTTATAAAATTCCATCCTTATCGTCAATCTTCAATGACATATAAAAAGTCTAATAAACTAGCTCGTTGATTTTATGGCCCATTTCAAGTTGCTGCCTATTTCAGGAATGTTGCCTATAGACTTCATCTACCTCCTGATGCCAAGATTCTCAATATTTTTCATGTGTCCCTTTTGAAATGTTTCCATGGAAATCCTCATATCCAACAGTACCCTCTGCCTACTGAATTTATTAGTTCCCATCCACTTCTAGTTCCTGCGGAGGTCTTGGACACCCATATTCTCAAGTAAAATGGCAAACTTATTCAGCTAATTTTAATCCATTAGGAAAATCAATTAGAAGAAGATGCTACCTAGGAACCTGTACATGAGTTCATTTAAAATTATCCTGCTTTGAACATTAAGGGCAAGGTTAGTCTTAAAAGGGAGGGTATTGATGTAGGCCCAAAGACTGATGGAAGCATAGCCCAAGAACTAGCTACTTGCAGGACTTTTAAAATCCTTAAAACACCCTTTAGGCTTAAGGATTATATTTTAGAATAATTTGTATGACAAATTCTATTATTTGCTGAATATTTTGTTATGATGGTGTATATGGTTGTTACGCCACCTCACCTAAGTTTATTAGAATCTTTGTTATTTAAGTGATTGTTATCAATAAATGAAGGACAAAAAAAACCAGTATTTTCCATTTCTATAATTCTTCCTTTCTGCTCTCTTTCTCTTTATTCTGCTTCTTCTGTCATATTCTTTTTGCGTCCCTTATATTCTATGTTTTGACTAATACCAAAGGCCCCCATCATTTTTCACTAAACTGTAACCAATCAATTGAACGTGAGGTTTTTAATGGAATAGAATATAAATCAATATAATATTAGAAAATTATTGTTTGGGAGGAATAGAAGGGTTCATAATCTAATATAGTGAAATGTTGTTTGAAAGAAGGATTTATAATTTAATATAGTAAAAAGTTTTTATCTCCATACTAAACCTCCCAAATCGGAAGTTTCTCATTTTTACTGTTTAGGATGGAATGAGATGTAATATAACTTCCATCTCATTCCATTTCTTTCCATTCTATTATAAATCATCCTCTTAAATGATGGAATAATATTACATTCAATTTCATTCTATTAATAAACTCCCAGCCAAACATAGCTTAACACAATTACCTTAAAATATATTTAAAACTAAGTAAAATAAGGAATATTGACATGAAAATCAAGCAAAATACTAATTAAATATATTCAAATTTCATGTACATTAGATTTCCTATCGAAGGAACAACCCACCGAATCAACGGGAGTTGATCCTCTATGCCATTTATCATATTACAACTCTGTGTCATTTAATGTCATCCATAAATTTCACTAGAGTATCATAGAGAATCTCACGCCCCAAATCAACATCTATGTTAACCAAACATCTTAATGCCCCTTGTTGATAAAGTATTGCCCTTTTATTAGTGTATTCTTGAGGTATTTAAAAACTCAAAGGCCAAAAGAACAAAATAACTCTTAATGTTTACACTAATGTCTGAATTGAACCATAATGTTTTAGAGTGTTTAAAATGAACTTTAACATTTACAAAATATTCAAAATAAATCCTAACGTTTGGAAATGGTTCAAAATGAACCCTAATTGGACGGAACCACTAACAGTGTTAGACTTCCGTTACTCACTGTTTGACAAATTTTTTGCCAACATGAATTTTTTTCAAAAAAGTGGGACCCACTTGATAACGATATGGAATTGTTAAAAATAAAAGTGGGTCCCATTATATGTTAAACTCCGTGTTTCAGACATGATGGGTTTAAGACGCAAATTTAAATGCAGCATTTAAATAAGACAAATTTTATCTGCCTATCTTTCCATTTTCTCGAACCAAAGTTGTGACTGACCACCTCATTCGTATATATTCATCAAGCACCATGCAAAGTCTCAAGTGTATTCAACATATAAAGACAGGACTCAGACATTATAACTACATTTTACTCCTCCCGAAATAATTATTAAAGAAATAGACTGGTATATATACATGTGTGCAAGCATCACAGAGATGACCAATTGTATCCAAAAATAGTTGTAAACCATATATATAAAGAGCCACTAGATGTATAAAGCAAAAAAAGATATATTTTTAATTGAAGATTCAAGTTATTAACATGTAGTTCCAAGTCTAATTAATGAATAATAGCCAAAAGAAATTTTAACACAATGTTCAACATTGTTTATACTGATGATATGGGCTCCAGCTATATAGTTTCAGGATGTTGTCTATAAGGTTAGACTTAACAAAAGATCACAGTTATGTGCAAAGGGAAATACGAGCAATGAAAAAGAGACCTTCAAGGGAGTGACTGGCGTCGTTTCACCAAGAGAAATGCTCGCTATGCTAGGAGCTTCGGGCAGTGGCAAAACAACTCTGTTAACTACCTTAGGAGGCAAACTCAGCTGTCAACTCGGTGGAAACATAACCTACAATTGGAAATCATTTTCGAAACAATAAAGTGAAACATAGGCTTTGTGACTAGGGACGATGTTCTCTGTCCACATTTAATAGTGAAGGAAACATTGGTTTTCACAGTGCTTCCGAAGCTGCCCAATACTTTGAGTAAACAAGAGAAGATACAGTAAGCAGACATGGTTGTTACTCAACTTGGTTTATTAAGGTGCAAAATAGCATCGTAGGAGATCCTAAGTTGAAGTGAACAGTGACAATTACGATGATACGGTTGGTGTTCAATACACATGCCGCTACCGAACAAACAACCTTCACAAACATACCAAAAAGACCCATCGCAGCTTCAGCGGACATGATTCCTCCACACCACCACTTTGGTTTATTTCTTCCTCTTTGTTTGAGAAAGTACTTGAGAATAAATGTCAACTTTCGGTTATTAACAGAAGTTGAGGCAATTTATAACAACATAATGAACAAAAAGCTTAAGCATCAAACTCGTACCTCATGATGGACTCACCCTAAAAGCTCCATGATCGTAAGAGAAAGAGTGTTCATAGCTTCACAGTGTTCCTGGTAAAGCTTCCTACGTGAATCAATCTCAAAGCTGTTTAATGCTGGAAACGTTTAACATATAGTGGGACCTACTTTTATCAGGTGGGTCCCACTTCAAAATTTTTTTTAAAAATTCACATAAAAAATGCCACATTAGCACAGAAACCAAACGTTGTTAGTGGTTCCAATCAAGTCAAGTCCATTTTGAACATTTTTTAAATGTTAAAGTTAATTTTAAATATTTTATAAATATTAAGGTTCATTTTAAATTCTCTAAAATGTTATAGTTCAATTTAAATATTATTGTAAACGTTATGAATTATTTTGCTCTTTTGGCCAAAACTCAATCTACAAGAAGTTAACGAGTGTTGCATGGAAAATCCAAAAACTGAGTCGAGACTCTTATAGATTAGGAGATCTATGCATGTGTCATTGTAAGATAGTTGAGTTTTCCAAACTACATCTTATAGGCTCCAGGGTATGATAATGGGCCCCCATCTCCTTGTAGGCCATTAGGGTCCATTAGAGTCTCTATAGACCGACATCCTAATATAAAACACATACTTCCACTAGGAAATAAAGATGTCATCTTTGGATTAAGCTACTTGAATGCCTAAGAAATATCGAATCTTTCTCATATCCTTTGTCTAAAAGTACCAAATAAGTGTTTCTTAACTTATATATTATGGACATCGTCACTCCCCATGATAATAATATCATCCATTACACAACTGTATAGATGCTTAATAATGTAGACAAATTTTGATAAAATATTTAGTTATCTTCCTCAGAATGTGCTAAGCCAAATGCCTGGGCCACAAAAATCGATTAAAACCATGTAAAAGGTGATTGCTTCAAGTAATACAGAAGAGTGGGCTTACTAATCGAGATTCACCCTAAGTAAAAATGTTAAGTAGTTTCTTTATATAAATAGTCTCCTATAAATTTTCATGATGAAAAGCATTCTTAATGTCTAACTGGTGAAGAGGACATTGGCAAATCGCAACCGTTACAAGGTGGAGGTAAACATAAGAAATCTTGGCTACAAGAGAGAAGTTATCTCCGTTGTCAAGCTATAGATCTACAATTGTCTTTTCGCAACTAATCAAGTTTTAAAGTGTTTAGCCTGGCCATCAACCCTAACTGTCCCTGTATGGATTCATCGACAACCAACAATGGTTTGATTGGAAAAGAACCAAATCCCTTACCCAGTTAAAATGTAGAGCCTTCATTCTATCAACCATGGTTTGTTGCCACTCTAGATGGTTTACAGCCTCCCACGTAGTCTTAGGGACAGAAAAAGATGACAAATTTGAAAAAAATATCATAAGAGGCAGGAGACAAGATAATGATAGTTAAAAAAGAAAATTGTACCTAGGAAAAGGTCTACGATTTACGAGTAGATTGGATACCTTTTTGAAAGGCAGTAAAAGGCTCATCTTATAAAACCAATGGTTAGAGTGGACAATCAGTAAGGAGAATGAGTCATCAAGAATGGGATCTACAGCCACGCTACTATTAGTGGCCAAGTGTGGTCGGGGATGAAGACGATGATAGACAAGAGGACAAGGATGTGAAGGTGAAGATAGCTTAATAGACATATTAGGGGAATGATCAGGAATAGGCTAAGACTGAAGTAGGATTAGATGTACTTAGCGAAGAAGATGGAAAAGACTCGATAAAGGCTATCTAAGATAGACCTCAAGGGACTAAAGAAAGTTGGTGGGCATCAGCAAATATTTAGTAGAATTCCATAAGTTGTTCTTTCCACAAACAAATGCATGGGACTAAGTTGTATCAGTTCATCATTAAATTTTTCCTATTTTATTTTTATTAATAATTATTCTAGTTTTACTTAGTTATTTTTAATTATTTTTTTTATAACTATACTTGCATCACTTAGCTATTTTTAATGAAAAATTGTTTTGAGTTATTTTTTATACGTCAAAGTTTGTATACTAAGCCCCTGTTTGGTTGATGGTTGAAAAGTCATATATTAGTGTTTTGAGGGTATTTAGCTATTTATCTATGTCAAATAGCTAATGTCTTTTATTTGGTTAATAGTTGGTAAGTTGGTTTATTCAATCCAACCAGCTGAAAATTAAAAAACTCTAAAAAGAAGCGTTTTACCCAATCAACTAACAAAAATTTGTTAGCCTGACAATTTTTGCCTTACTAGAATTGAATAGACCACCAAAAACTTAAAAACCCACCTCAAAGACTACATTTTGTGAAGCGACTCTCTATCATATGGAATGAGTAATCTCAAAAAACGAAAAGGTATGAGTCAGACAACAAAAACTTTGAACATTTTGTAGCATGTTTAATTCTATTATATTCCACTCCTTCACATATAAAGAAAGGTATTAGTTCTTGTACTCTCGGATTTTTTCATTTTCTATTACTTTCTTAACAAATATAAGAGCATTCAATATTCATTACTTTTAAAATATATTGTTGTTTCTAATTTTATATTTTTTAGATGTACACAATAATTAAAAATTATATAATTTAAATAAATTACTTATCAAATAAGAAATTTGTGATTAATAAATTCATTTTGTTACTTAATTGCATCACTAACTATCAGGATTGAAAATCTAAATTTTTACAAGAATATTTAATAAAATACTAAGATATAATATTCATGTTCTGATAAATTTTTTCAAGTCATATCCTCATAAATCATTTTACACATGAACAAACTAATACTAAACAGTTAATTTTATCAAACATTTTTAATAAATAGTTGATGTTATCTACTAATCAAATCAATTGATATAATTTACTATTAGTTAACTACTGATAGAATCAACTAACAGCTAATACAATATACTGATTGCTAAACAAGGCCTAAGACTCAAAATCAATTTGGCCAGTCTATGCAAATTTTAAGCAATAATGATGCCAGGGAATCTTTTTCTAAGCAGTTTACTAATTTCGTTGCTTCTAAAGGCATTCTTCACCAATCTTCGTTCCCCTTAACTGGGCGTCAATCTGTTAACAATTGGGGCTTCCAGTAGCTGGAACATCATCCAATGGCATGGTGTGATAATCTTCTTTTACTTGTGCTCTAAACCAGATCATAATAAACACTGCACATGACAAATAATTAGCATACCACTCGGTTTATTGGAGATGGTCGAGGGATTACCCAATTTGGAAAAGATCAGTGTTGTAAGGAGGCAAAACTAGGGACGTGCTTGTTTAGTAGGTATGAAAAAAGAGGAATAGAAATGAAATAAAAGATTGAGTTTGGTAAGAGAGAATGATTATAGAGTTATTACTTTGATTATCCATTTTTGGGTAATCCCCCATCCCTCTCATAATTTAGAGGAATAAGTATCATTGTTTTCAAAGTTCCAAATTCTTTTTTAAAAAATATTTTTAATACTAATTAATTAAATACAATTAATTAATTAATTACATTATAATTAATTAAAATATAATTAACTAATTAAAATATAACTAATTAAAATATTATTAATTAATTAGTTACATAATTACAATATATTGATTAATTAAAATATTGTAACTAATTAAATAATTAAAATATAATTAGTTAATTAGTTAAAATATAATAAATTTTTATTTCTCAAAAAAATTTATAAACCAATTGCTATCAATAGTAATGATAATCATTTCTTCCTCTTAACCAACCATTATAATTATAATGATAATATACATTCCTATTTTTCATTATATTCATTTCCATTCTTATTACCATTCCCTTGTACAAACCAACCGCCTAATGACATAGCAAATTTTAGCTAAAGAAATTAGCTGGCCATTCTTAATGTTTTATAAGCCCAGGACAAACTAAAAAAGAGCTCTGTTTTATCTTTTTCTGATAAGAATTAAAAGCGAAATTTTATAAAAATAAAATAAAACAAAATAAGAATAAATTAAGGATAAATTCTGGACAAATGTTCTTTATGCCCTTGCGTAGGTGCTATCTGAAAATTGGAGCAGAAGGAAAGTTACCCTACTGATGGAGTAGCTCGAGGTTGGATCTCCAAAGACTAACCTCGAGAATAGAATGGAGATTCGCCGGAGAAGAATACTAGGGAATTCGATAGCTGGTGGCTGAGTCACGCACTGTCACGTGCCAAAGCGTGAAAACTAGGTGGATAGGTTATGGTGGAGCGTTAAGGTGCATACAGCGACAGATGGTGGTACGTTGCGCTAGCTAATCAATCAAGCATCCGAAATTGATTTTTCTTGGTGTTATTGAGAAGTCAAAGGCTGCAGTGGCTGGGGTGATGCAAAACAATTTAGAAGAGAAAAATCCAATGCCGAAGAGAAGTATGACATGATATGTGTTGCTAATAAGAAGCACAATAAGAGGAGAGACCATCAAGGATTAGATTAGGACCGAACTCACTCTGCCATATAGAATTGTAGAGTTTAGAATTTATGGAATATGTGAACACTTGCCTCTCACTTTTCCTATTTATATTAAGTAAAACATAACTACACATAATTAAAAAGGCTAAACTATAAGTTTGACTCTAGCCATAACTATACTCTTCACATAGATATCCAATATGACGTATAACAAGTAATTTTGATTAGATTTGAACTTTCCCTTATAGCTATCCTTTTAAGACTAGCAATGATACCTGGAATATCCAATTAGAGAGGATCTTTAATTAGCGATTTGTTGATCATTACCTTAATTTTTAAATAATTCACATTCCCCAAACAAGTATGACATACCTTAAATGAATTATCTCATATAGTATGAATTATATAGAGATACTTAAATAAGTTAATAAAAAATTTGTCACTCTAAAATAATCAAGTATAATGTTTTACTATTATTAATTAGTGTTGATTTAAGGAATTATCTAACTAGAGTAAATTGAGGTTTAAAAAGGTATTTATAAATATCAACTATAAATTAATTACTATTTAGTAAGAATAAGTATGATTGGATTTAGATAGAGTAGACAATAATTCCATAGTTTATGTTGAATTGGAATATTGGATGAAGAAAATATTAAATTATATATATAACTATGTGTAAATAAGTTAAGTCAAACCACTTTGACATTTTTAATATTTGAGTAGTTATGATATATTGGTAGATATCAATTTTAATCTATGATTATAAACTATTTAATAAGATAAGTTAAAATAATTTATCTAATTCAATTTATGAATTAAAATTATAATCATCACTAACATATTAATAACCTAATATGTCACACATAAAGAGTTTTTTAAAAGAAAAATTAAACCAAAGAAAGTTTTACTTAATTATGAAGTTTAAGAAACTTTAAGAATCAATTATAATATATTTGATTTTATTAAAATTAATTTGTAATTATGGTTAGAGTTATAGTTAGTCTTTAATTATAATTGGAAGTTTTGTTTAATTTGAAAGAAACCATAGTCTTTTCCTATTAATAGGAAAATCACAGTAGGAAGCTAGTACTTTTATCTTTTTCTCTCAAATTTGTTTTTGTTCTTTTTATCTACTTCGTGGATATTGTTAGAGGTTAAACACATCAACAATATGTGGTTAATAGTTCGGGAAGAAAAGTTTTATATGATTTCAAATCAGGTATGTTTTTTATTTTTTATTTTTAATATAATCAATTAAAGAGATTTGGTCAAAAAATTATAAAAAAAATTATTGATTTTTGTTGGACCATGATTCAATCACATTTGATTTCCTGAAAACAAGTTATGATATAGATAGTAAATTTTTCTATCTTATGAACACGATATACATTATGTAATTGTTAATGATAAGGACTATAAAGAGACATAATAATTATTTAGGTAATATATGTAGGAAGTTTGAAATTATTAATCGTTACCATAACTCATTTTCTTTATATTCTAAGATGTTTACCAATTTATTCTTAATTCTAATTATATGATTGGAACAAGTTAAATAAAAACATAATAACTACTCTCGAAATTTGAATAATTAATATATTTTTTAAAGGTAGAAACTTTAGTCTCAAAAGAGTTGAAGGCCTGACGACCAAAATAAGACCTAAAATGTAAGCAACATACAAATGGATTTTCTACAACCTGAAAAGTTCAAGCATTAGTAACCAACTGAAAAACAAAAGCCTAAAGAGAGGTCCAAGGACTATGTAAGGTGAATAATACAATAAAATGATTCAAATAGCTTTAAATATTCCATCTATTACTAATTCTAAAGGACATGTTTTAGTCATTTGCCTTTGATCAATATCAGTTCCCTTATCTATACAATGTTTCTCTAAATTGCTACATATACTCCTTAACATTTATTCATGAATTTTTAAGGATTTCTTTCCCACAAAATTGAGCAAATGATACAACCACAAGCCATCTCAAATAAGGTAAGATCATTTGTAGAGAGAGGGTAAGGACCAGTAGCCCAAAGAATAACTCTTTCCCATTTTGTTTCAATTTAGTAATGGTTGCATAGTTGTTAAATGCATAGCCAAAGGGCACTTACAAAAGAGCAATTAAATATGAGATGATTGAAGTTTCATATTCCTTACAACAAAGCTTACAAGTTTGATTAAGGATCCCTTGATTCTATCCATAATGCGAAGCTTGTTCTTCATTGCTAACCAAAAATAAAAGTGACCTTTGGAGGCATATATTTAGACCAAACTAGTCGAAACCAATTAATCTTAGGAGGATGAAGTCAAAGTAGATCTTTACAAGAGCTATTTGTAAATTTCTCAAAAGAGTGCCTTTTCTAAGTGGCTCTACCATCTCTACTTAAATTGGAATTGTAGGAAGGGAGGCCTCTTAAGGTGGGAGTGCTACTTTAGAATTGTAGCACCACTCATTAACATTGATCAGTACCTTGAGTTTGGCCTTTTTAAAGAATCAAAGCCTCAACTCTTAATAGTTAAGACGGAGGTATAAATGCACTAAAACACTCTAGTTATCAAACGATAACTAAGTATTTTCTCTATACCCTCTCTTAACTTTGATTTCAACTCTACAAATTATCCCTTAGTTTAAGAAGTTGAAGCATTATCCACGAAGAGTCATAACTAAGTTTCAAATTCCATAAGTTCTTATCCTCTAGATAGTGCCCATATAACCAATAACCAATAGAGATTATTTTATTAGAAAGAATTCTCCATAATCTCTTTATAAACATCATTTTATTTATTAATTGATTAGAAAGAATATTCAAACCTCCTTCATTATTTGGAAGAAAACATCCTTTTAATCAATCTTTGCATAAGGATTATTGTATAATTCACCTGTCTATATAAAGTTCCTAAGAATTTTCTCAATATCCCTCGAAATTTTCTTAGGGAGTACTAGATAAGAAGGCCAATAAATATGAAGATCGTTTAGCACATAAATGATAAATAGTTATCTACTTAGAAAAAGACATGATGTGTACTTAATTAATTATATATTTATTCCTTAACACTTGGTGATTAATGTTATGAAATGCTAAAGATACTCATTTAGTTCATATTTGGTATTAGGTATAAGTTGGAAGCATAAGAACTAAAATGGGTTAAAAGCACATTGTTTGAGCCATCCTTTTGATGTTCAAACTCATTTGTCTTTATGGAACAAAAAGGAGATGGATTAGGGTGAAGATGGGATAAGAAAATGTAAGAAAAATAAAGAATTTGGCATAACTTGCAACATAGATGATCGTTTATATACTTACACTATAGTGTGTATAAATTCAAATGTGTCATTTTCGTGATGAATAGTTGGATACATAGCCATGTATCCAACTGTGTATCTTCCTAGAAACCTAATTTTTACTATAAATAAACATTTAAGCGGCTAAACATAGGATGAATCATTTTTGGAACATGAAAGGGGGTAGAACTCTTACATCTTTGAGATACATGGAGGACTAGCGTTCTTTTTTTCCAATTCGTAAAGGAAATCAAAGTTGAAGAACACATTTGGGTGTATTTACATCTTGTATTGTTGATTCTCTCTCTCTATAGAAATTTTTATGATATTCTTAGCTTAATCTTTTGAGTATTCATGTATAAATGATTAGTATTCTTGTTCTTAACAGATTATTTATATATGAACCCATTTCCAGAATATATAATACAATACGCAATAGTTGTATTTTTGATTCATTCATGGTAAACTAATGGTGATAAATCATTAGTGATAATATAGCATAGGTTAAACGAACCAAGTTTGTGTGGTTGTTGCTTAGATTAATCTGTTTTCCTAGTTCGTAATTCAATTGTCTTACTAAATCTAGAGAGCTTATTCTAGATTATTTGGTAGTTAGGTTTAATTAAAGAGCTTATTTTAATTAAATACATCTTTAGGAAAAATCAGGGTTAACAAAGCTTATTGTTAACATAATTAATAGTTTCTAAGAAAGTTATAAGAACAACAAGATGATTAAGTTTGCTTATTTGTGTGTACGCTGAGATTGAACTAAGAATCGGATTCCAAACTCATTCATTAATTTTATCATTTTCTCACCGATTTATTTAAATTGCTTTTAATAGTTCAATTTTACTCTATTTTCCTAATTGCATCCAACCAAACCACCCTCCATATCCTTCGAGGGGTGTGGTGCTTTAGTTTTTGCATTTGATTTCAATTAGTGTTTTGTATATATATTTGTTTATAATCAGTTTTTTAGTTATTTCTTAATCTTTTCATCTTTGCTAGTATTGGTGTATGGTAGTAACAAGATCTCCCTATAAAGAACTTATATAATTTGATCTGGAGATCAAAAGGATGCTAAAAAGGTTGCAAAGGGAAACTGAGACAACTCCAAAAGTATAGCGAGAACTTGAGTTTGAAGAAACAATGGCCAATTTGAGAACATTAATAGAGTTCATTGTACCAAACTTAACTTAAAGACTATTATGCATTACTTGTCCTAATTTTGTTAAACATGGCACTTTTGAACTTAAGTATGGATTAATCCATCTATTGCCTAAATTTTATACGCTTACAAGTGAGGACACATACAAGCATCTCAAGGAACTTGATGTCGTATGTTTGAGTATGAAACCTCCAAAGATGACAGACAAGTAGATCATGTTATGGACTTTCCTATTCTCATTGAAAGAAGTAGCAAAATACTGTCTATTTGATTTTCCTGTAGGGAGCGTGAACACGTGGACCGAAATGAAAAAGCTATTTTTGGAGAAATATTTTCTAGCATCAAAGACAGCTAACATAAGAAAACAGATATACGGGATAAAGCAACACAGTAGAGAGTTCCTTTACGAGCATTGAGAGAGCTTCAAGAAGTTGTGTGCCTGCTTTCCCCACCATAACATATCAGAACAACTCCTCATCTAATACTTCTACAAAGGATTGTTACCTATGGAAAGAAGCTTGGTCGATGCAACAAGTGGTGAGTCACTCTGTGAAAACACTCCCATGGAAGAACGTTAATTAAGTACATGGCTACAAACACCCAATTATTTGGCAACCGCAATGATGTTCACTGGGTAAATAAAGTAAATACTTCATCTATTGAACATCGTTTAGATGAGCTAACGTCTTTTTTTAGACAAACTGTTGTCGAATAGGCATAGGTAAAGATATGCATAAAATGTGTAAATACAAGCCATCGTACTGGTTAATGCCTAACGTTACAAGAGGGAATTATGGAATATATCAATGCTATGGGAGGGAATTTCCTAACCAGTACAACCCATAATCCCAAACTTATAACCTAAGTTAGAGGAATCATTCCAACCTGAGTTATGGAGGGAATAAGAAGAAGAATTACTTCCCAAATAAGTCATAAGGAGCATAACAATTCCAAACACAGCCATAAGCATCTTTCTCTAATTCAAGTACATCTTTGAAAGACATAGTTAATTCTCTTATAACTATCACTTTGCAATTTCAATACGATGTGCAATAGTTTCAATAGGAAACCAAATCTAAATTTCAGCAAATGAATTCTAACATTCATAATTTTTAGAACTAGATGAGCCAGATGGTAGTAGCTATCAATCGTCTAAAAGCCTAAAGAGGAGGAAAACTACCATCGCAACTTAAGTTAAGTATGAATAATGTTAGTGCAATCATCTTAAGGAGTGGTAGAAAGCTTCTGGATCTTGAAAGGATTACACAAAGGATGGCTAGGAAAGAAGAAATCGAGAGGAACTTGAAGAAGAAAAGGATATGTCTTCTAGCTCAAAAGTAAATGATGAATTCACAATTATTGTAAAGATTAATCCTCCACCTTTCCTTAGCAACTTAGCAAAGTCAAAGAAGAAGGATAAGGATAAAGAGATCTGGGAGACCTTCCGGAAGGTTGAGGTGAATATCCCGTTGTTATATGTGATCAAGCAAGTACCAAGGTATAAGAAATTCCTTAAGGAATTGTGTACGAACAAGTGAAAGCTAACAGGTAATGAAATGATTATGATGAGTGAAACTATTTTTGCGATCTTTAAAAAGAAAATACCTCCTAAGTGTAAAGACCCAAGCATGTTTACTAGTCTTTGAAAAATTGGTAACACTAAGATTAAACAGGTCATGTTAGATTTAGAAGCATCAATTAATGTTATGTCTCATTCCATGTATGCTTCTTTAAATTTAAATCCATTAAAAGAAACTATTATTATCATATAATAGGTTGAATGTACTAATGCTTACTTAAATAAAGTGATTGAGGATATATTGGTGCAGGTAAATGAACTAATATTTCTTGTTGATTTTTATGTGATTGATATGAATGTTAAAACTTTCTATAATCCAATACTTATCTTACTAGCAAGAACATTTCTTAATACGACCTAAACTAAGATAGATATTCATAAGGGTACCCTTACGATGGAATTTGATGGGGAAGTTACTCATTTTAATATTTTTGATGTTAATAAGCACCCCCAAAATGACTATTCTGTTTTTTCAATTAATGTGATTGACCCTTCAGTACAAGAAGATGATGAGCGGAAGCATACAAACAAACAAGAAGAAGTTTTAACTAAAGAGAAGACCAAATCTTTTTATGTCTCGCACAAAAGTTTTATCATTGGTTAAAAAGTTCTTCTTTATTGTGCTAGACATAAAATGTTTTCATATAAATTTCATCCTTATTGGGTTGATCCTTTTGTGATTACTAATGTTTCTCCCTATGGTGCAATAAAGATTAAGAGTTTAAAAACATAGAAGACATTGCATGTAAGTGGTCATCGACTTAAGCCTTATCCTAAAAAAGGTTAAATGGAAAATGCTAAAACTGTGATCCCTAGAGATCAAATTTTCATAACATGATAGGGAAAACATGGTTTCAAGCCAACGACAATAAACAAAAATGCTGCTTAGGAGGCAAAGTAAGGGAAATTTGTTTCATTTCATTTACATTTCCACATTTGTTGTTTTGTTGAATGCTCTATTTCTTACATGTAAAGTTACATTAAGGCCAATGTAAGTTTTAAGCATGGAAGTGGGGATCTTAGTTATCATGATTGTTTTGAGTTTGTTTATCATGAGTGTTTAAGTTGTTTGTTTCTTATGTTTTTAAAATTAAATTAAAAAAGTGAAACAAACAAACAAATATTTTCCCTTTTCTATTGTTTTCAAGACTATATAGTTATAATTAGAAAGTAGAATTAACTAGAAAATTTTATGACTAGTAGGTAGACACAAGCTAGTGAAATTTTAAGCCTTTTTAGATTGACACATCCATATCAATGTATTTTGTTCATGTGTGACCTTCATGACATATACATCCTAACTTGGCTTTGATTTTTTATTTGAGACCACATTTTTATTACATGTATTAACATAAAAATGATATAGGCATTATTTGTTTTACAAACTACATTAATCAAATAGCCTATTGATCGATATGATTTTTCCTTTTAATAAGCCCCTTTGAGCTTTCTAACCACATTACATGTATTTAACCTAAATAAATGTCTTACCCAAGCCTACCTATCGATATGATTTTTCCTTTTAATAAGCTCCCTTGAGCTTTCCAAAAAGAGGCAAATTTTGCTCACTTTTAGGTGAGTTTTTTGCCCTTCGAAGCTCGTTTTCAACCTGTTTTTCATTGCTAAACTCGTTCAACGTTAATTCATGCAAAAATAAGCAATTTAAAACGCAAAAATGGATTGGTTTCTCCAATTTCCTTATGGAGAAAAACTGAAAAACTTTATTTAAATTCACACAATAACATAACGCTTTGATACCACGTGTAATGCGCAACACGAGCCTTAGTTACGTAATCAAGGATCAAACGTGAAAGTGAATAAATGAAGAAAACATGAAAAATACCTTTTTTAGTTTCCATAATTTCGAACAAGCTTTTTGACTCCAAAACCTTTGAACTTTCTCAACTACCTTTACGAAAGTTGATCAACTAGATATCGTTAACGTCTTTTTGTGCCTTTCTTAACACATGAACCTTTAACGTGTCAGAGAATCTAAATGTTGACAACTTACTTAAATAAACAATATGAGACCTTAGCAAATATATATAGTAACCATATTGAGACTCTCCATTACAGGCCTAATGGATGTTTGGCCCACACTGATTAGGGTCAATTTTCTTTGCCAGATTTCAACCCATTAAACCCAATCCTCTATCGGACTACTTTATTGTCTTTAATCGAATCAAATTCGATTCACTTAATTATAAATTTATTAACATCATAATTAATTGTTGTCCAATATTTGAAAAATTACTAACAGTTTTCTGATAATAGATTGAACTTTAGGACATGTAAACACATAGAAATTTGAAAATAAAGCATTCTCTAAAGAAGCAGAAATACGCACAAAATCAAAAGAGCATCAATTAGAAGCATAGTTGTGGTATGTTATAGTGTGGAAGAAAACTTTGATACCTAAAGCTTCTTTCATAAGTAAGCTTGCTACAAAGTAGAGATTAAAGACCAAAGATAGGCTCTATGACACCACAGATCACTTGTGCATACTTTGTAAGTCAGATCCTGAAACCATTCCCCATCTTTTTTTCCAGTGCTAGATTTAATCACCATCTAGTCTAGGATGCAGCACCTATTGAATACCTACTGTGGGCAGACAGAATGGAGGGATATTTTGATATGGGCCAATGATATAACCAAAAGGTTAGGTAAGGACTGTATTTTGTTAATTTAGAACTTCTTTCAATTCAGAGGAATTTCGTTGGAAAAACATGTAGAGCTCATAATACCATAAGCAGGATTAGAGAAATCTTAAAGGCTCATAAAGCTTATGAAGAGCCTAGCTTATCCATGAGAGCGAGATGGAACCTGCAATGGAATACTTCACACGAAAAACATTCACTGAATTTTCATGGAAGGGAAACTATGAATTGTAACAACTGAGATCGTGGGGCTGATTTCCAATGGTTTTATTAGCAAAATGGTCTATTGTATGGTTTAAATTATGTCTTTCCATTGTAATATATTGCCCAAGTTCGAGATTAGTTAATGAAATTCTTTATTTTTCAAAAAAAAAAAAGAAGCATAGAGGTGAAAGATTAATCAAATCTAGCCATTGCTTTTGCATTTATAACCCAACAGAAACAAGAGGTTTTTTTTGGGTAAATATGAGAATACTGTCAAAAAGAATTATGTTGGGGTTTAGACCTTTTTTTTGGGTAAATATGAGGCTAGTCATTTTGTAGTCAAGCTAAGTCAAAATTCCGTAATCTACGAGAATACTGTCAAAAAGACTTGTGTTGGGGTTTAGACCTTTTGTAAGATATAAGATTGTAGTTGAAAAAATTCCTGACTTCACCAAAGACCATAGAAGACTTCTGAACTGTTCACATTTTAATTCTAAAAATTCGAGTATAAATTTGATGAACTAACCATATCGGCACTGATGAAAGAATTGAGAGAAAAAGGTTTCACAGAAGTGTCATCAAACTTCAGATGCTCAAGGACTTCCTTGGCTATGATATAGGAATTATGAAAGGTAAGTTGACGAAATTATTTAGAAAGAAGCTGGAGATATTTTGAGGTTAATTGTTACATTAAAAACTTTATCAACTTATTTATAAATAAGGACAGTGCTTATAGGTAAAATGGCTTCACCGTTATTTCCTCCAGGGTGGCAGCATTTAGAAAGCTCAATGTAAAGCCAATACCTCTTATATATTGGGGGAAATCTTGAAGTTGAGGATAACATTCATCTCTCCGTTAAACACCAAATTGGAAATAGTGAAGATACTTGTTTTTGGTTTCGGTATGATAAGTGGCTGGATATATATAGGTCCCTTGTACAAATTTAGACGATTCAAGCTTAGTCAGTTCCTGGACTTGACTAGCTAACACAACTCGATGGTCCTTGGAGCTTTAAGCTAATTTACCTGCATATCAACCTGATCCTGCAAAAATATATAGTATCATCTGGAAGTCAAGAAAGAACGGAGCTTTCTCTGCTAAGTCCTATCATGCAATTATTAGGGAACCTATGCAGCAAGTAAGCTGGTTCAAGCTTATATGAGATCCAGCTTAACTCTTTCTAGTGCCTTCTTGCTTCAGATGGCAAATGCAATCGTAAACATAGTACCGGATGCTCTCTCAAGTTTGCAATGGAGTATAAATCTTGTCTCCTTTGTTTCCACCGGAGGGAGGGCATGGATCACTTGTATTCCAACTGTAAATTCAGCAGGAGATTATGGTGTCTAATCTAGTCTACCTTTAGGATGGGAGAATATTATAGCTTGGACATGTGGCTTAGAAAATGGTATAAGAGATAATTACCCTCTATTCAACTGCGCATTGGCATCCATGGTGCATGACATCGGTGGGAAGGAAACTCAAGAGCCTTTAACATTATGTCTAATAATGAGGAGGAATTCACAAGGAGGATATTATTGAAGATAAACTCATTGCAATTGCCAAAGGATTGTCCTCTAGTCTGTTTTCCCACGTCAGAAGAGCATGGTATTTATAATACTGAAGATGATAAGGTGTCACTTACTACAATTGTATTGTGCTTACAGTTGAAAGTCCCACACTGTGTTTTCAGGAATTTGTAACTCTTCTTTACTTGTGTAGCTTCTAAGTTAGGACACATGTTGTATTTTGGTCCTTATTAATTAATTCAATTGCTTTTAAAAAATGACATTGCAATGCATATAAAACAATATATTAATATCTATATAAAAAATAATGATTGAAACGCATTTATAATTTAATCAGAAAGCATCCCACGATATTATTCAGCACTTCTTATAATTTGTCATATGATTCATTACACATATTCCATTTACTTTTTCTATTTGAGAAGCAAAATATGTAGACAACACAATCGAGTCAACCATTAATGAGGAAGGATAGGGATATAACATAAGCGATAACACGGATACTAAGAAAATTACTTCACTAACCTTACTATCTACTGGACAATACAACATAAGCGATAACACGGATACTAAGAAAATTACTTCCCTAACCTTACTATCTGCTGGACATGACATCAACAGGACTTTTTTCATTTATCTCAGCTCAGACTTGGTCTCTAAATCTTCATCCACTACAGACACCAAGTAAATGTTATCTGAATTCCTCACCGAGCAATTGGCACGAATTTCACCTTGCGTCCCCGTCAATACACTCAGCTGCCCCATTTTGGTCATGGCAACCACAAACTTCTCAAAGAACAATGATTCATTGACAGCAAAGTTGGTGACAATGTCCTTGGTCCTAGCATCTATGTATAAATCTTGGTCTGAGACGAATAGCCCCTGGCGGTTCATAAGATTAACATAGTACTTGTTGTCAAAGTTGTTTGGCGTCCGAATATCCAATACAGTAGTGTTGGTGGAATTGGTAGTGGGGCATATTGTCTTGAGGTTGTTGGCCAAGGTTTGGTCCAAGGTAGGATCTTGTGTTGGGTTAAGTCTGTCAGTGAAGGAAGAGCAGTGGCTTATGCCGATTGTGTGGCCACCGGAGAGGGCTACAACATCCGTGGCATCTAAATTCTTTTGGGCCAGAGAATTGAGGAGGAATGTTGTATTGGAAGTGGGTGGTGGCAGGTTGGCCGAAGTTGCATTTTGAGTCGCAAAATTCAGCCCATCTCTTCTTCCTAGAGGTACGCCATATTCAGGACCACCCGACTGAAATAAAATTTTCAAAAACCACATTTGTTAGACTTAACTATGAATGCAATACCATGTTTTACTAGATTCTATTGCATCTTTAATTTGTAGATTTCACATACATTGCAATTTTGCGCTCCTGAACTAAAAAGCAGTCCACATTTAACGTAACAATAGTGGTGTGTTTTGGTTAATTTATTCAAATAATCTATTTCAGAGTAACGAATTTTAGAAAATTTTCCTTGCTCAGTACGTCACCTTTATTGATTTCTTCCTATCAAGAAAGATAAAGAAGGTATCCCCGTCAATGTCATCCATTCGTAATCCTATCCAACGTCCGCGAAATTTACTTGCTAACTAGTGGGGCCGGGGGTTAGTTGATATGGAAGTCAGACTCCACCAAACTTATACATTTTCAGAATTCAAATAATGAAATTAAAATTTTAATTATCTAAAGTGATTTATTTTGCTTTAAAACCAAATTGAAACCACAAAGGCTACTTTTAAAATCTAGTAACATTACAAGTGATGTTGGTATTATTAACTTTAAAAAACAAACAGAACTAACATACTGAAAAAATCAATCCATCAATTGTGTACATATTCAAATGAATAGACGCCGAATATCAGGTTTTGGCCTTTAGGTAGTCCAGAAAGTTGTAATCTAGTTAAGAACAATACCATTGTCACGTAAAAAATGAAGGGGTAGGAAATCACTTACCAGGTAAACTGAATCACGAGCAGCGATGGCAACAATGTCTGAGCAAGACACCACACGACCACATTCGTTGTGAACAAGTTCGCGAAGGTCATTCACGATCTCAAATGCCCTCTTCCTCAAGCTCAAGTTGGGAGGAGCTTGCTGCTCACTGGGCCCACTTGCTGATCCATCAAGCAGTACCGAAGCGTCACATCCCTACAAGTTGAAAGTTCTTGAATAAATGTGTAGTTGTTCGTCTTCATATATTGAAAAACGGAAAACAAAACAACACGTTTCATATGTATAATAAGAGCTGATTAGAATCATGATTTCGTAAATGAAAAAGATGCTTAAAACTAAGGTTATAGAATTAAAAACATCAACAGCAAAAGAGCCCATACTATTTTTAACACAAAATAAAGATGGAGATCGCCAACAAATTAACTTACAACCAGATAGAGATTTGCTAACTATATTTTCGTTTTTGTTTTTAAACCACAAGAAACTCTTTAAGTAATTATGGATGGAACAAACATAAACTTAAAGAGGTATCAAAATCTTAGGTGGGTTTGTGATATATACCTGAACAAAGCAATCATGGAAGTGAAGACGAAGCAAGCCAGCAGCCTGGTCAATGTCCCGCTTGAAGACCTTTTTGAGATGCTTTCTGATAATGGATTCAACTTTAGGACATGTGGACTGGTAGAACTTCCGAGACAGGCCCTTTGACAGTGGAGCAGAGGCATGTGCCTCCAAAACACAAAACAAGGGAGAGATCAAAAGAGCTTGAACCAGAAGCAGGGAGGTGAAAGACTTAACTCTAGCCATGACTGTTAGTTGTGTCCGAAAGAGAGACGAGCTATTGATTTTATAGCCTAATAAAGTCCTCTTCTATGACCTTTAGGTTGAATAGTCAAAGGCAAAGGCTCAAACAAGATTTTCTTGGGTTTAGACTTGTCACAGATTTCAAGATTCCGATTGGGAAAAGGTCTTATTTCCTGATCATTTCTCCTTTTCTACCTAAAAAGAAAATGGACCTATCATCAGTTATTCACATTTCTGAACTACCAATTTGTGTTCAATATTTTTATGCAAGTTCTAATGATCAACTCTTTTTCCATTGAAAACAATTGAGGAAACAAGACTTCATTGCTTATGGGTTTCGTTTTTATTTTTGAATTACAAGCGCAAATTGCATCTGTGATTAAAATATAATGGTTCAGACCTGCATCTAATATAAGTCAACCTTCGAAAACCATCAAGACTTAAGATTTAAGTTCGGCAAGGCAAGGAACAAGTCCATTAGTTTTCTGTCCTAGAGCAGTTCGGTCTTGAAGTAAGAATTCTTGGATGGGGGATTTCTGTTAGTAAATTAATATATATCTTTTTCTTAAGTTAAAATTTTGGATTGATGAGTAAACAGTTGTCTTTAGATACGAGCATAGAGACTAATAGCACAATTCTCCTGTCTAGACAAAAAGCACACAGTGGAAATTCCACTTTTGATACAAAGAAGATAGCTAACTAAATTTCTTAGCTCATAATACTACTTTTCTCTGCTTAGTGTTATGGTTGTTCATACTAACTAAAGTTTTTAAGAGCCTTGAATAGCCAACTCATGTATTAATCCATCAAGAGCTTACAAAATCTGACTTGGAGTATCAATGATGTATGCTCCTTCCTGATTACCTGTGCATCAGAGTTGTCAGCCTTGCTCAAAATCTGGAAATTCCACCAAGTTTCCACGAGGTTGTTGAAGGGTATAATGCAAGAAGCTAAGTGGGAGTAGCTGAACCTACAAGTTGGACTTGTTTACAGGAGAAAAATACACTAATAAAACATCAGAACAAGAAGGTAATATAGTATTTCGCGATCTAGATGCGTTTGTACCCTTTAGAATTTCAATGGGAGTTGGTGTTCCTCTTCATGCGAGCCAAGTACTTTGTCCCTATCCATTTCCATGTCTGTGCTTCTGCTCTGGCTTCAACAAGTCATCGAAATTCTACCTCATTGAAGAATTGCTCACTTATTACGGAATAGCTCACTTATTAGCACGCTTTTAAGATCCACTAAGACATACTGCTTCTTGTTCAACTTTCCTTGGAAAATTCTTCGATTTATTTCTTTCCAAATCATATTCACTCTTCTCCCGAAAGATATTTTAAAGGCAATAGAATTCTATTTTTTCCTCCAATGGAATTTCAGGTGACTTCGCTCTTTGATTAACTTGAATATAAATGGACTTCCTCCAGCTGAAGTTGTATAGAAATAAACCCACACGAGATCGTTTGTTCCAATGTGGGCTCGCACATCACCAACTGCGTATTTTACGTGGTTGACCTTTTTGTAGCTTTGATATAAGGAAATTGCATTGCTCATTCGCAAAATCGTAAGAAAACGTGAGTAAGCTTCCTTTGCCTCTTTAGGATTTCTAAAACTAGCAACAATTTCGGTAAAACTGACTTTTGGTGAAACTGATAAGCTAGATTCATGGAAGGAGATCACTCTTTTCTTTCCAATTTCCTTCTCAACCTATGATGGGGGGAGCATTATGTCATGGAACAATATGGTCAATGGATAAACATGTCCTGGCCCACTAGAATTTCCTGTCAGCCTTGTCTTGTCATCCACAACAGAAACATAAAAGAGTAGGAGTTTTTCACTCCCCGATTAGATGTTAGTATAAAAAAAAAGCCTAATAAATAGCAATATGTAAACATGTAAATTTTAAAAGTATATTTTTGTTATTAAATTTTAATATTTATACATAAGTGACTCAATTTATAAGGTTATATACTCAATAAAATATTAAATAATCTTAACATAAGCTAATAATATATTACAAATGTTAATAACAATAAATCACTAAAAATAGTAACATTAACAACAAAAGAGCAACAATACCAATTGAACAGTATTATTAGACTGTAAAATATTAAGAGAATTATACTAACAAATATACAGATGATCATGATTTATGAAAAAACACTTTCTCTGTGCATTTTTAGATGCAAAATCATTAAAAACAATAAAAAAATTTCTCCTTGCATTTCTACTTTTCTTTTCCTTTTTTCACTTTCAAACAAATGCTTTTTAAGTAACATAATATAAACCAAAGAACAAAAGCATCTATATGGCACTGGAAGAAGCATGTATGCACACCAAAATACCAATAACTTGACAATATATCACAAAGATATATCATAGTATCATACTTGTGATAGAGAAAAAAATAAATAACAAAATTTAATATCCTATATTAAAAAGAAAAAACAAAGAGAAAATTTTAATGATAGAGAAACACTAATTTCAAAAAGTACAAAAAAAATCAACCTACTTAGGAGAAAATATAATAAATTATATTCTAAGTTATTAACTATTCTAAGTTTGCCAAGTCAAATATTATCCTATTCTGTAAGTTATGGAAATGATTGAATATTATTTTGTCAAGCAACTAGATAAAGGTCTAAATTATTAAATAAAATATTTTTACTATTTTTTTAAATTTAATTATCGTTAGAGATTTTTTAATAATTTTTTATTTTATTTTATAGGAATTGACGTAATGGTAAATGTAATAAACTAACGCTACCAACCTATTTATAAACAACCAATTAAACATATCTAACTATTTACGGTATTATTTAATTATCAAATATTTGCTATTATTATTTAATTATCACGACATGTTTAATAGAATCATACAAATTTTTATAATAAAGGAAACTATTTATGTAGTCTTTGAATTGAATAACTTAAATTATTTGATTTAGTCATATTATCATTAAACTTATGTAAACCTCTACAAGAACACAAATCCAACAATTATTACATTACTTGTGGCAAAGTATAATGAAAATTACAATTAACAAAATTAAGTTTAACTATATTTTATAAATAATAAGTAATCTAAAAATAAAAAGGTAAAAAACAACTAAACACAATATCATATAATATTAATGTTCTGATTTAAAATGTTAATGTAATGTCCACGTTAATGACAAATTACAAATTAATTATATTCAAATATTTAATTAGCTAAAAGTACATTAAAAATCACAAACTTTACTTTTAAATTATCACGCCAAACTCATAAAACAAAACAGTGAAATATTTTCTTTCAATTTTTGAGTTGAAGTATCACAAATTCATATGTTAATGAAAATTTAAAAAAATAGTGTGTAAGAAATACACCTAAATGCTTCAGAGGTATTTATAAATATAACAAGTATTGGAAACTGTTATATTATCCTAAATGTTTCAAAGGTATTTATAAATATAACAAGTATTAGAAACTACTATATTATCCTAAATGCTTCAAAGGTATTTATCAATATAACAAGTTAACGTTAATTGTCAAGAAGCAACTATATTAACTTTCAATCTAGGAAGCTTTCCTAGATTGAAAGTTAAAGCTTCCTTTATTAGCTGAAAGTTAACGTTAACTTTCCTCTGTCTGACAACTATTAAATATGATTTACTACCCTTAAATGAATAAATGCAAATGGATTAAAGGTGGGCCTGCATTATGGTGGGCCCTGGGAAGGTGCCCTGCTTGCTTCTGCCTAGGGCCGGCACTGCCACCACCACTAGGTGCAACCCACACTGTTAGTGACCTACCTTTTTAAGATTATAGCTATTTTCTTCAGATCTCATATGTTTGGTTTCCTCTTCACCTCAGCAACATCATGGATTTAATATACATATAAGATTCCTTCCCATGTTGAAAGGCTTTCAGAGAGGGCTAGTTACCACATTATTGCCAGCCGTATAATTCAAGTTCACTGCAATGCTCCAAGACAAAAATGCAATAATTGTTGGATCTTGTTCAGTTTGGTTGTTTGTTATCAAGAGTAGGTCGTAACCCATGCTAAAGCCTCTTTCTAATTTCTTTAAATATTGAAATATTGACCAAAATTATAGTAGTCAAATTGTTTCCACAATGCTTGTGATAAGATGCAAAGACAAACAAGTTCTCAACTTCTAAGAATATAAGATCTGGTGCCAACCATAGATATTTTAGAGAAAACAACATCATTTATTAAGGAATTGATAAATTTTAGGGGCTGCTTGGTTTTGTTTTTTCTTTGGTTTTTTATTGCTATTTTTGTAATAAAAAAAAAGAAACAGATGCTTACAATGTGTTTGGTTGAAACTTGTTTCCATTTTTTGTTTTTAAAAATAAGAAAATGACAACAAGTTTATGAAAACGTAAAAAACACGTTTTTGTGTGTTTTTAAAACATGTTTTCTTATTTAAAAAATAGCATCATATTTGGTTTCTCTGTGCTGACGTTAGCATTTTCAATGTCTCCTATGTCTTCAGCATCTTTTATGATTTGATTTATCTAGGTATACCATTTTCTTGTTTGTTTTCATATTTGTTGCTTCACTTGCTTTTGGGTTTTTGTTGTTACTTACCTTCAAAGCTTTCTCTGCAATTAGAAATCAACCAAAAAACCTACAATCAACAAAAAAACCTACCACCTTCGCTGCCTTCTCTTCCAATCATCTTCATCTCCTAAAACAACCATTTAATTAAATCCTTCAAAGAATCTCACAATTACTGTATCATAATTGAAACTAAATTGGTAATTCATCAACTTCTGTATTATTGCTGTTTTCTTTCACTTCTTTTATTTGGGGTGTGATCGACTTCTATTCTTGTTCATGGGGCTGTTTAAGTGGTGAAGATGTAAAGAAATGCCTCCACCCTCCTCATCCTCAGTGCTATAAGCCTCATGTCATTTGTTTACAAATTCCTTCCTCTCCCTGTTGTTCATGGAGTCTATGTTGGGTCCCGAATTTTTTTTATATTTTAGTAAGCATGATTTGAATAAATTTTGTAGTATTGTTAAATAAATCATTTTTAATTGGAGTTAATTATTATGTCAAGTTTAGGAGGATTAATTCATGAATTGATGGAATTAAAGTGTTGATGTTG